>JAKSZT010054399.1:13046986-13527240 GCA_026826555.1 Tolypeutes matacus
TTTATTTATTTATTTATTTATTTATTTATTTATTTATTTATTTATTTTTTATGCCTACATGATGACAGTTCAACTGGTTACGAAATTTCAGATTTAAAGTTCATTTCCTTCAATACTTTCAAAATATAATTCTTTTGAATTATTGCACCCATTGTTTCTGTTGGAAAATCTGATTTCCATTTGAATTTGTTCTTTTCTTCTTGAAACATTTAGAATTTTCTTTCTAGAATTCTTAATTTTCACAATAATATGTGTTGGTTAGGTTTTTTTTCCCTCAGATCTCTTTTTTTGCACCTGGGGACCCTTTTAACTTGAGTCTAATCTTTTTTAATTCAAGAAAATTTAGTCTATCATATTTTTGAAATTATTTCTCCTCTCTTCTTTTTAGTGTTTTTTTTTTTTTTTTTTTTTAATTTTCCTGAGATTCCTATTATTTATGTTAGCATTTAGTTTTACTTCCATCCTTCATGTTACCTAGTTTTTCTCTTATGTTTCCTGGTTTTGTTGTTGTTTTTTTTTTTGCCTTTTTTTCCTTTTTGGAAAGTTGGTCAACCTGGTCTTTCAATTTGCTAATTTTTTCCTTGGCTGTGTCTGTTTTTTTTTTTTTTAAGTACTGGGTCCGGGGATTAAACCTGGGACCTTATATGTGGGAAGCCAGCACTCAGCCACTGAGCCACATTGGCTTTCCCGAGTTGGCTTTTTTGTTTGTTTTGCTTGTTTTTTTTTTTTTTTTTTCAGGAAGCAGGAGGAACTGAATCTGGGACTTCTCATGTGGGAGGCAAGCACTCAACCATTTGAGTCACACCTGCTCCCTCTGGTTTGCTCTTTATGCCAACTACATTGATGCCAAATAATATGATATGACATTTCAAATATCATATTATTTGTACCTATTATTTATATTTTGATGGCTTTTGCATGTTTACATTTCTCTGTTTCATGTTGCTAATATTTTCTCTCTCTTTTTTATTATGCATATTAGGGTGCTTTTATTTTATTTTATTTTATTTTATTTCTTCATTATTAGAGAGGTTGTGAGTTTTACAGAACAATCATGCATAAAATACAGGATTCTCACATACTTCCATATTATTAACACCTTGCTTTGGTGTGGAACATTTGTTACAACTGATGATAACAAATTTTTATAATTGTACTATTAACTATAGTCCAAGGTTTCACTTAGGGGCCACTGTTTGTGTAGAGTAGTTTCATGAATTTTGTTTTTAATTTTTATTCTATTACCATATTCACATTCTAATATTTCCCCTTTTAATCACATTCAGATATATATTTCAGTGCAGTTGATTACATTCACATTACATTGTGCTCCCTGGAAAAATTTTTTTTGCTGTGAAATCTACTTTGTCTGATATTTATGTAGAAACTCCAGCTTTCTTTTGATTAGTGTTAGCATGGTATAGCTTTCTCCATCCTTTTGCTACTCCATACAAACCATTTGTGTATTTATATTTGAAGTGCCCTTCATGCAGGCAGCTTATAGTTGGTGTTTTAGTTTACGGCTGAGAAAGCAAATACCATGCAATGGACTGGCTTAAGCAATGGGAATTCACTGGCTAGTTTTGAGACTAGGAGAGGTTCAAACTCAAGGTGTCATCAAGGTGATGCTTTCTCCCAGAGGCCTGTGGTGTTCAGATGCTGCTGGCCATCCTTGGTCATCGGCTTTTCTGTCACATGGCAATGGACACTGCGACTTCCCTGGCTTCTCGGTTCTCTTGACTTTCAGCTTCTGACTGCTCTCTGTGGCACACGGGCTCACTCTCTCTCTGTCTTTCTCTCTGTGTCTCTTCTTCTTACTTCTTTCTTCCTCCTCCTCTTTCTTTTCCTCCTTCCACTTTCTCCTTCTGTATAGACTTCCCAATAAGGCCTTCAGTAATAGGAGTAAGACCCAGCCTAAATAAAATGTGGTGTATACATATTAGGCTAATTTCAAATTCTTGCTTCTCTGTCCTAATACTCTGATGGGATCTTTAACCCGGTTTGTTGTTTCCCTGTGGAAGAGACTGTGCTCCTCAGTTGTTTTTTCATTTTGGTCTCTGAGCTTGCTTTCCCTGGGGTAGCAGCTATTCCTCAAGCAATGTACCTGGGGGAAGGCCTGACTGTAACCTGCATCAGTTCCTGTGATTTCAGGGAGTCAGGAGTGGCTGGGCCCTAGGGAGCAGAGCTCCTCACTCTGAAAAACAACTCCTAATGCAGAATTAGGAGGAGATGCTTTTTAGAATATAATTCCCCAGTCCTGGGCATTTGGAGGAGAAGGGGTAAGGAAGCTACTATCTGAGGGTTTTTAGTCTCAACCCAAATATTTTTTCAGCTTCTCACGTACCTTGAACTTCTACTACGTGCCATTTTACTCCTGAAGACAAATGGACCAGAGGTTTGAGGGTCAGAGCAGAAACCCAACAATTCCTTCCCTTTTTTAAAAAAATCTTTTTACAGCTATTCTTGGCCCAGGCCAAAGGCACCGCCTACCCACGTATATACACAAGTTCAAAAAAGCACCTCCCTTTCCTCCCAGGTTTCTTAAAACATCTTAGCACATTTCTTCTCCAGTTCCTCTGGATTACCCTAAGGGAAGGAGCAAGCAGTTAGGATTGAAAGCCTCTTGGTACAAATCCCCTAAGACAGTTTTTCTACGTCTACTGCTCCCTTTTTGCCACCTGTACTTTTTATTCCAGCCAAGATGGCCTTCCTAAGGACCTGAGCTCTAGACCTGTGGGCTTCATTTACCCAACTCCAATTGTTTCTTGCCTCCTTAGCTTTTCCTTTATGCAACAAAACCACATTTCATTCAACTCATGATTTATCCTTTCTAAGGAGCTTTTCCCAAATCACAATTTTTGATCTAATTTATTCCTCCTGGACCCAAATTTCTGCTCAATAGAAGGCAAGGATAAAGCTAAAAGGAGAGGGGAAACTAGAATGACTAATCTGTGAATGGAGCTTGGCAGCTCCCTGCCCCTCTAAGATACCTTTCTCCTCCCTGCTCATTCAGGTGACAATCTCTTCAGACTCATGGACACAGGACACAGTGGAAGGCAAGGATGCGATTTGGGATTAAAAAGAGGCATTAAGAGAAGGTTTGAAAGTTTGATGATGAGCCTCCAACCAGCCTGCTTTCCTTGCTTCTGCCTGGAATGCTGGGGCAGCCAGGAAGTTCCTCTTACCCAAAAGGATGGAAAATTCATCCTTAGAGGAACTGTGTAGTTCCTAGAGAAAACACCTTCACACATGGGCATTTTCCCAATGGAAAAATAAGCTCTCTACTGCCTAATCATTTCCTGAAGCCTACCAGTCAGCAAACTCCACCCATGCATACAGAGCTGCCAGTTTTAGTTTCTTCCTACTAGTTAAATATTAGCCAATGCCCAAGGATCACCACACACTGAAGGAAAGTTTTCAAAATGAGAGAGACCGAAACTAACATTGCCCCCAGAGGAGACACAGACTGGTAAGATCAGAAGGAAAAAAGTGAATTACAATCATGTCCTTAGAGAAAAAGCACTATCTGAGAAGAAGAAAGAGCTCTTTGAAATGACAACTATGAAAGCAGAACCAAATTTTTCATTGAGTTGGACGATAAAGAAAACCTTCTAGAAAGTAGAACAAAAAGACAAAGAAATAGACAACTGAGAGAAAAGATGAGTAAATCAGTGGGTATTTTTAGGAAGCCCAACATCATTCTGGAATTCTAGGCAAGGAGAATAGAGGAAGTAGAGGGGAAGAATTTTTGAGTAAATCATACATGTAAGTTTCCTAGAAATGCGGGACATAATTTTCCACTTTGTAAGTCCCCCAAAAGAACTTTACATAATGACTGAAGAAAAATATCCACATCAAAGCACATTTATCATGACTTTTGAGACTGCTGTGGATAGAAGCATTCAAGAGACAAGAAAAGGTCCAAAATTTTAAAAAAAAGTTTTGTATTTTATTTGTTATTTTTAAAATTATTACTATTTCATTTTCTTATTAATAGTAGTTGGTTATTTTCTTAGCTTCATTTTTTGAAGAAGTTTTGGAACACAGAAGGGTTACAACTGTGGCAGGGGAGGATCATTGATGTGGGGTGTCAGTGATGGGGGATGCATGGGAGGAGGTTCACCTGGGGCATACCTATAAGGCATATAAATGTGTTCAAGTGTTCATGGGGCATTGTCACAGTGGGTGGAGATTGACACAGTTACCAAAAGAATATCGAATTCCCATCCTGGGGAGCTCTGCCACATTCGCTAATGGGACAACAAGAATCCCCTGAATACAGGGGCAGTGACTAGTGAAGGAGGATGGACTACTGATGGGCCCTTGATAGTGATGAATGTACTTATGAACCTTTACTTTTGAAATGGAAACTAAGCCTGGTATTATAGGATTTGTAGGAGTTACTTCCTGAAAGCCTCCTTGTGGCTCAAATGTGGCCTCTCTCTAAGCTGAACTCAGAATATTAAATGCATTACCTTCCCCCCAGTGTGGGACATGACTCCTGGGGATGAGCCTCTCTGGTACTGAGGGATTACTACCAAGCACCAAATAGCAATGCAAGTGGAAAAAGACATTGACCAAAAGGGGGAAAGAGTAAAGACAAATGAGTTTATATGGCTAAGAGACTTCAAAGCAAGTTGGGAAGTCATTCAGAAATTATGCTTATGCATGTCTCAGCAGGATCTCTTTGACTGCCAAAGTAAATATGCTTCAAATAGCAGAGACTTCCAGACACTATAGGCAGGGCAGACAGCTCAGGAGTTTGGTGCCCTGCCAGCGAACACTACTTTGGAATTTATGCTCCCTAGTGTGACAGAGTTGGACTTAGTTGTGGTTTCCCTACACATGGCTCTTCTATTTGAACCTATAGTTAGTGCTAGAGTTGATAGGGGTATATCCAAGAGACTTAAATCTTTGGGCTTTCCATGTGCCAGCTGGGCCCTGAATCTCAACAGAGTTGCAACATCTACTCTCCAGTTCATTGGACTCACCCAGGACCACTAACAAGGAGATGATGATGGACAATGACCATGCCAAGGAACAGAGAGAGTCTGCAACTGAAAGCAAGATACCTCCATCCATCTGACCCATGGGATCTAAGCCGCCTCTCAATTAGAGGCAGAGTGGGCATCACCATCCCAGAATCCTCAGTGGTTGGGGAATGAACGATGGACTAGAGTAGACTTACTGTTATTCTACTATCGACTTACTGTGATTCTAGCAATGGAAGAACTTTTGTCATTGATGTGGAGGCAGTGGCCAGTGGAGGTTCTGAGGTGAAGGAGAGGGAAAAACAGGTGTAATATGGGGGCATTTTCAGGACTTGGGAATTGTCCTGAATGACGTTGGAATAAAACAGGCCATTGTATATCTTGCTATAACACAAAATTGTCCAGGATAGAGTGTAAACTACAATGTAAACTATAATCCACACTTAGTGGCAATGCTTCAAAATGGGTACATCAATTGTAACAAATGTATCACACTAATGAAGGATGTTGTTAATGTGGGAAAATGTGGGAGGGGTTGGGAGCGGGGCATATGGGAATCCCACATATTTTTATGTAACATTTATGTAATCTAAGTATATTTTAAAAAAATAAAAAAGTATATTAAAAAAAAAGGTCATGAAAAATAAGGAATCTAAATTGTATCAGATTTCTTAATAGCAATGCTAAATATTAGATGATAAAAAAATACTATTTTAAAAAATCTGCAGAAAAATTATTTCAGTACTTATGACTACTGAAATAATTGCACCGAAGGACACATAAAATAGGCAAAAGTGGACATCTCTGGGAGCGTAACGAATGTAGTTCCAAGTAGTCTACTTAAATTTTTAAAAATTATTTTTTATTAGAGAATTTGTGAACTTACAAAACAACCACATGATGTGCAGAATTCCTGTACAACACCCCTCCACCAACACATTACATTGTTGTGGTACATTTGTTACATATTATGCGATACTATCATCAGACTATTACCCCTAACTATGCTCTATAGCATATATTTGGTATGTTTTTTCTATACCCCCTATTATTAACACAGTACCTTCTTTGACATTAATGCAAGAAAATTACAATATTGCTTTAATTATAGACCAAAGTTACATTAATTGTATTTTTCCCATGCATCTCCATATATATATATATATATATATATATATATATATATATATATATATATATATTTTTTTTTTTTTTTTTTGAGGTACTGGGGGCCAGGGATTGAATTGGGACCTCATATTTAGGAAATCAGGGCTCAACTGCTTGGGCCACACCCATTTCTCCATATTCTTACCACCTTGTAATAGTGACGTACATTTGTTCTGGTTCGTAGAAAAACGTTCTTGTATTTGTACTATTAATCACAATCCTCATCCACCTCCAGGTTCACTGTTATGCAGTCCCTAGATTATTCTTTAGCTTTCTTTCAATTGAAATTTACATCCTTAGACTGTCCCTTTCAGCCACAATGCCATTTTTAAACCAGTTGTGTTATACTCATCTTAATATGTTACCATCAACTCTATCCATTTCCACACTTTCACAGTCAACCTACTTAAAAATTCTACGTACATTTAAGCATCAGTTTTCCTTCTCAGCCCTCATCCTATCTCCTAGTAAGCTATATTCTAGGTTTTAACTTTATGTGTTTATTCTTCGTGTTTACTTCATATTAGTAATACCATACAATATTTGTTATTTTGGTCTGGCTCATTTCACTCAGCATAATGTTTTCAAGGTTCATCCATGTTATCACATGTGTCCCAATTTCATTTCTTCTTATAGCAGCATAGTAGTCCATCATATGTATGTACCACATTTTGTTTATCCATTCATTGGTTGATAGACACTTTGGTTGTTTCCATCTTTTGGCAATTGTAAATAAATAATGCTGCTGTGAACACCAGTGTGCAAATGTCTATTTGTGACACTGTTTTCAGTTCTTCTGGATATAGTCCTACTAAAGGGATTGACAGATCATTTGGCAGCTCTATATTTATCTTCCTGAGGAACTGCCAAACTGTCTTTCATAGAGGCTGCACCATTTCACATTCCTACCAACAGTGAAGGAGTGTTCCTATTTCTCTATGTCCTATCCAGCACTTAATGTTTTCTGTTTTTTTTGTTTTGTTTTTTTAAATAATGGCCATTTTCTGAGGTGTGAGGTGATATCTCATTTTAATTTTTTGCTTTCCTTATTTTTAAAGAAGCTTTAGATAGCATAAATATTACATTGAAAATATAGGGGATTCCCATATACCCTACCCCCTCCCCCTCCCACACAATCCCCCATTAACAACATCTTTCATTAGTTTGGAACATTTGTAACAGTTGATGAACCCATACTGAAGCATTGCTACTAAGCATGGTCTATGGTTTACATTATGATTTACACTCTGCACTGCCCAATTTTATAGGTTTTGACAAAATTTCTAATGGCCTGTGTCCATCCTTGCACCATCATGCAGAACAATTCCAATGTCCCCAAAATGCCTCATGTTACCCTTATTCTTCCCCCTCCCTCCCCTCAGAACCTCTGGCAACTACTGTGTTTATATCAGTGTTACAAGTTCTTCCATTATTAGAATAATAATAAGTCTACTTTAGTTCATAGTTGCATTCCTCCCTTATGTTTGCTCATTCCTCAATCTTGAGGACTTTGGGATGGTGATGCCCACTCTACTTCCAACTGAGATGGTGCTTAGGTTCCATGGAGCAGATGGGTAGAAGTGTCTTGCTTGCAGTTGTAGATCCTCTCTGTTTTTTTGGGATGGGCATTGTCCATCATCATCCTTTTGTTCATTGTCCTGGGCGAGGCTGATGAACTGGAGAATAGGTGTTGGCTGCAAATCTGCTGAGATTCAGGCTCAACCGGCATATGAACAGTTAGAAGATTTAAGTCTCTGGGACATATATTTAATAGGTATAGTGCTAATTATAGGTTCAAATAAAAGGGGCAGAAGAACTATGTGTAGGAAAATTATAAATGAGTCCAACTCTGATACATTGGGGAGATAAGTTAATATATATTCCAAGGTAAGCCTCACTGATTGGGTTCTGATTTCCTGGGGTTGTCTGCCTTGCCTATAGTGTCTAGATGTCTCTAGGGCCCTCAGGAACACCCCCTGCCTGAGGCACTGTTTACTGTGGAAGTCAGTGAGATCCTCCTGAGACTTACATAAGCGTAACCTATGGAATGAACTTGTGACTCAATTTGAAATCTCCGAGCCATACAAACTCATTTTTATTTAGCATTTTCCCATTGGTCTAGGTCTTTTTCCAAATGCATTGCTAGTTGGTGCTTGGTAATAATCCCTTGGTGCCAGGGAAGCTCATCCTGGGGAGTCATATCCCACGTCAGGGAGAAGGTAGTGAGTTTATATGCTGAGTTTGGTTTAGAGAGGGGCCACATTTAAGCAACAAGGAGGGTTTCAGGAGGTAACTCTTAGGCAATATATATACTAGGCTAAGTTTCAATTTCACAAGAGCAAGGTCCATAAGTACAAGCATCAATATCAAGGGCCTGGTGTTTTGGTCTGTCCTCCTTCACTAGGCATTCCCCATGTACTCTAGAGATTCTTGCCACTCTATTAGAGAAGGTAGCAGAGCTCCCAAAGATGGTAATTCAATATTCCATCAGTTATTTCCACCCACTGAGACAACATCCCATGACCACTTGAACACATTCATATTCCATAGAGGCATGCCCCAGGTGCACCCCTCCCACACACCCCCCCCACCGACACATCCCCTCCCCACACATCCCCCACCACTGACACCCCACACCAGTAATCCTCCCCTGCCACAGATGCAACTCTTCTGCTATCCAAAACGTTCCCCAAAATAATAAAATAAAATTAAAAAATAAGAAAAAAATTTTTTTGCATTGTGCCTTTCATCACCATAACATCTCTTATCTTTTACGTATATTGACAATTTATTCTCTATATTCCCCAGTGTCTTTTTTTTTCCACTTTATTTTCCCAGAAGCATTAGGTTACAGAAAAGTCATATAGAAAATATAGGGAATTCCATATAACCCCTCCCCCACACTCTCCACATATATGGGGTATATTCCCATATACCCCCTCCCACCCAATAACATCCTACATGAGTGTGGTACATTTGTTACAACTGATGAACCAATATCGAAGCATTGCTACTAACCATGGTCAGTGGTTTACATTATGGTTTACATTTGGCACTGTACATTTTTACAGGTTCTGACAAAATGCATAATGGCCTGTATCTGTCAATGCAAGATTATGCAGAACAATTCAACTGCACCTCAAATGCCCTATGTTTCACCCAGTCTTCCCTCCCCCTCCCCTTGAAACCTATGGCAACCACTAAGTTTCAATTTTTGAAGAATAAGATTCATAGTTACATGCGTTAATATTGAGGGCTTCACACACTGGTTTGCTTTCTTTTATTAGGCACTGCCTATGTGCTCGAGAGGTTCATGCCCCTCTATTTGAGAATGTAACAGGACTCCCCAGGATGGAAGTTTAATATTTTCTTGTTTATTGTGTGGGTCTCCATCCACTTAGATGACACCCTATGACAAGGTGAACACTTACAGATTGCATAGAAACATGCCCTGGGTGCACCCTTTCCCACATATCCTCCTACCACCAACATCCTGCACCGGTGACCCTCCCCTGCCATATTTACCAAGGAATATTCCTACTATTGTAGTTTCAACCACAGAATCCCCTGGATTCTTCCTCCAGCCCTCCCCCCAGTTCCATGAATAGTCTAACACATCTGCTCCCTCCTTAATTTTTATTTTTTCTCCTCTCCTTAATTTCTAAAATCAGTTATATTGAAGTTTATTTTACATACAATAACATTCATTAATTTTAAGTTTACATTTGATGAGTTTTAATTAGTGATTCTAAACCAGAGGTGATTTTTTTGCCTCCCAGGAGATATTCAACAATATCTGAAGACATTTTGTCACAACTTGAGGTGGTAGTGGTAGTGCTTCTGATATCCAGTGGCTAGAGGCCAGGGATGTTGCTAAGCATCCTACATTTTGGAGGAAAGTCCACCTCCTCCAGCCCTCCCCTTCCCCAGCCAATCACCTCCAACAAAGAATTATCCAGTCCCAAATGCCAATAGTGTCAAGGTTGAGAAACCCTGGTTTGGACATATATAGCCATGCAACCACCATCCCACGGATATTGAACATTACCGTCACCAGAAAAATTTCCTTATGTCTCTTTATAGTCAATCTTCTTCCTCCACACCTTGGCTTCTGAAAATCACTGATCTGCTTTCTATCACTGGCTTTAGCTTTTATCTAGATTTTCATATAAATGGAATCATGAAGTGTATTAGTTAGCCAAAGGTGTGCTGATGCAAAGTACCAGAAATCTGATGGCTTTTATAAAGAGTATTTATTTGAGGTAAAAGTTGACAGTTACAAGGCCCTAAAGAGTCCAACTCAAGGTTGCTTTCTCACCAAAGTCAGTTGCTACATGTTGAAGCAAGATGGCGGGTGATCTCTGCCTGTTCTCTCAGGGCTTCCTATATCAGTCTCTGGCAAAGGGCTCATTTCTTTCCAGGCCTTATCAGCTGCTCAGCTGCTCTGTTCTCTTCAGCTGCAAACTATCAGGTGAATGGCTCATCTCTCTCTGGGGATCGAACATGACAGAGCTCTCTCCCTTGTGTCTTCTTGAGTGAGTGTCCATTTATATAAGCCCATCAAGAGTGCGGGGTCACAAACTGAGTCACACCTTACTAATGTGGTCAAATCAAAAGCCTTAAATTGATTTTATTCAGTAAACTTAAAACCTTTGAATTTAATACAATCAAAGGGTATTACATCCAGAAGAACAGACCAGTTTACAAACATAATCTTTCTATTTTTGGGGGGGATTCAGAAAAATAATCTCAAACTGTATATAGTCTTTTGTATCTGGCTTCTTTTTCTCAGCATAATGTTTTTGCAACTCACTCATGTTATTGCATATATCAGTAATTCATTCTTTTTTATGTGTAGGGTTCTATTGTAAGAATGTACCACAGTTTATCTATTCACCTGTTGAAATAAATTTGGATTTCTTCCAGTTCAGAGCTACTATAAATAAAGCTGCTATAAACATTAAGGGACATATTTTTATGTGGACATATGTTTTCATTTCCCTTGGGTAAATACACAGGAGTGGAATTGTTGTGTTATATGGTAAGTGTTAATTTAACTTTATAAGGAACTGCCAAACTGTTCTCTAAAGTTGCTGTGCCATTTTACATGTCCACCAACAATTTGTGAGAGTTCCAGTTGCTCTACATCCTTATCAACACTTGGTATTGTTGGACTTTTAAATTTTAGCCATTCTAGTACCAGTTTTGATAATGTATATCTTTCAAGGAATTTAACTGTTTCATCAAGATTGTCAAATTTATTGGCATATCATTGTTCATAATATTCCTTTATTATTCTTTGGAATGATATATTATTCTTTGGAATAATATTCCTGATATTGGTAGTTTGTGTTTTCTTGTGAGTCTTCTTGGTCAGTCTAGTTAGAGTCTTATTGATTTTATTGATCTTCTTAAAGAACCAGCTTAAAGAACCAGCTTTTGGGTTAATTGGATTTCTCTATTGTTTACCATTTCTGTTTCATTTTTTTACAAGAGAGGAAATAGTAGGCATAGTTTATCTTTTGTCTCAGCAAATGAATACATTAAATAGTAAAAATAATGTTAATACTGATTCAAAAACACACAACTAAAAATTATTATGTAACCATATTTGGAGGATGAAGGAGAAGTAGGAGGGTGTATGGTTTATGAAAACCCACCCTTATCTTCATGACAGGAAGTCAATAAAGACTAAAAATGATTAATCAAAATTTGCAGAACAGGCATATAATTTTGAATTGCAAGAATAAATATTGGAAGAAATAGTGAAAAGAATTGAAAATGGCAGTATTCAGGGAGTAAAATGGGGAGTGAGGTAAGAGACTTATTTTTCTTTATAGGTGTTATAGTACTGCATTTTTATTTTTAAAATATGTGCATGTAATACACTGATAAAATAAAATTAATTTAACATTGTAATATCAGAATAGGGAAAGAGCACGGCTGGGTGCAACAAGGTTGGAGAGGTACTTTCCTGAGGCTGCTGTCCTAGGTAAAGTTGAGGAAAGAATAAATAATCTAGGAAAGGAGTTGGGAGTCCTGGGAGACAGTGCCGACCTTGTCTCAAGGAGTATGCCCCTGACTTTGAAAATTGCTAAAAGGTGCCTTTTATTTGCTCTTGTTCTGATGAAATTATAGAGGTGAAGTTAGGAAACTTGTTGGGACCAAACTTATGTTTGGCACATACATATGTCCATAATACAATAATGTTAGGTAGCTCTTTTACATTTTATAAAGAGATTTTTCATATCTATTGCTTATTTAATCCTCATTTTAGCCCTGTAAGTCCAGTTATTTATCTATTTTTATTTTCTTGTGACTTTATTTTGATATAATTTCAACCTTAGATAAAAAAGTTACATGGATAATATAAGGAATTCCTTTATACCCTTTACTCAGAATCAGCAGTTTCCAGGGTTATTATAGATGGTATCTTCACTTTGTAGCTGAGTTTGGGTTAAATGGTTTGCTCAAGTTCACACTGGTGTTAAGTGCCAGGGGGGTGAAATCCAAACTTATTACTTCCCCTGATTGCTCCACCATATACATAGTCAAACCACAAAACAACTTTAAATGTGTTGATATATTTATCTGCATATTTTTTATCATGATAGCCTGATTACTTGAATGATAGCCAGCTGAACGAGACGTGCATGAACTTTAGTTTGAACAGGTTTGAGCGTGGTCTGTGTTAAAATTACTTGCTGCATGACCTTGAGGATATAATTTATCTGATCCTCATTTTTTTTTCCACTTGAAACTGGGAATATTACTACTTAGCTCATAGGGTTGCTCTTAAGAGTTGACATATATAAAATATTTACTATAGCACCTGAAGTTAGCACGGGCTTAATAATGATTACTTGGTAGTATGATCACTTTTATTAACTATATGAATAGCTGTGAGATTATTTAATGATTAATGTTCTATTTTTCAACACGAGACCAGCATTACTGAATCCCTACCTGCATTGTTCTACCAAAGGGGTGTCGATGCAAAGTTCCAGAAATCTGTTGGCTTTTATAAAGGGTATTTAGTTAGGGAAAAAGCTTGCAATTACAAGGCCGTAAAAAGTCCAACTCAAGGTTGCTTTCTCACCAAAGTCAGTTGCCACGTGGTGAGGCAACATGGTCGCCCTTTCTGGCTGGTCCCTGCCTTTCCCTCTGGGCCTCTTCCTCTTCTTGAAGCTCTGCTTCTAGCTGATTTCAGCTGCTGTCTGGCACAGGGCTCGTCTCTCAGGGCTTCCTATATCTATTTTGGCTCTCTTCCCAAGGTCAGTTGTAAACTATCAGGCAAAATGGTTTATCTCTCTGTGGGGCTTCAGCTGTTTGAGTTTTCTCCTTTCTGTCACATGGCAGGATCAAAACTGAGAGTTCTCTCTTCCATGTGTCTTATCCATTTATATCAGACTCAGCAAGGGGACAGGGACTCAACCTGAGTTAGTGGAGTCAAAAAGCTCTAATCTTAACAGGTAAGCTAATCAAAGGCCCCTCAGCTGAATTTAACACAATCAAAGGGTATCACACCCAGAGGGTTAGGTTAGTGTACAAGCGTAATCTTTCTCTTTTTGGGACTCATAAAATAATCTCAAACTGCCACACCATCTAAACGATAATATTAAGTTTTCCTGGTGAAATGCTTAAGTTTCAAAAAAAAAAAAAAAAAAATTGGGGCATGCATATGTGAACATCAAGGTTAAACTGAAATCACTTAAAAATTAATTTGCTTTTTTAGTTACAGGAGTCACTAAGAACCAGACTACATACTGTATGCACAAATCTTGTTTTTGTAAAAATAGTATATATGCTGAGGAAAATGTGGATCAATATATATAAAACAGTTCATTGTGCTCATCTCTGTAGGTTGGGATTACGGTTGGTATGGTAGGAATGACCTTCTATTTTATTAATTTTTTTTTCCAATGCTTGAAAAAAAAATAATGAGCAGACATCACTTTTATATAGTAAAAAGAATATAATAAAAAATAACTATGTGAAAAATAAGCCTTACTGAAATCAAAGCCTTAACCAAAAAGTTTGACATGATTTGTTCCATGCTGCCTCTTAGCACTCATTCCTTCCCTTCCTAAATGCTGTGAAATACGCCTTGTGGTTGACATCCAAGTGTTCCAGAACTTCTGCAAGCACCAATGAATCACTTGAACCATCCAATTTGTATCTGGTTTCCTTATAGGAGGTGTGTTCCTTGGGACTTCCTAGGCCTGGTAGTCTAATCCCACTGGCATTAGAGAAATTTTGTCCACTTAGAGGAGAGAGCTCACTGATCATCTTTCTAGCCACGATATAGAACGTGCTGAGGATATTTTTGCCATCACAGTTATTATAATTAAACATGTATATATAAATAGAGATTAAAAGGAACTGTGGCTCTTATCTCAAACCCCAAGATGGCATTAGAGCTTTGCTTTTCAATGATTCTTGAACTTATTTCTAAAACCAATGCTGCACTCAATTATAACCTTTCTCTCCCTTTCTTGGCCCATGTGGAGTCCATTCAAACTCCCTTCCTGAATTCCATCTCTCCACGTTTTCCCTTTCCCCCTTTCTTTCTGGAACTCCTGTTTCTTCTGAGCTGGGAGCGGGGTGAGGGGCAGGCTGGCTCTGGCATCCACAGCTGCACCAGCCATCTGAGGCACCCTGGCTTCTTCCAAGGGTGCTCAAGTTTGGTGTCCAGCAGCTGCCAAGAGAGTCCCGCAGTTTCAAATGCTTTCAGATTGCATATTAATAAGGTCGTAAAAAATGTCATCGTTCTTCAAATTGAAACCGTCTCCACCCAGGAGTCTGTTAGACTCCTGGTCTATGTTAATATGTTAATAGTGGATTTTCTCTCTTTTACCCATTGGTGCTTGTGAGTGTAAATAAAAGAGTGGCCAGGCACCCACTCCTCACAGGTATACTAACAGAAACAAACTCTTGCCCTGTGGGAAGCTGTTTGGCTTTTACTTCCGGAAGGACCAGAAGCTACAGGCTGCTTTAGTGGGTCACCACCAAACCACCCAGAAGATCTGGCACCCCCTCCAGAGTGAGCTAAAAGACCTTTGCTATCTGGATTCAAGTTTACGACCTCTATATCACATTTCACTTTCAACCCCTCTGCACGTCCTTAAGTATGAAACTTTAGAGGAAATTGCTTCTGGGATGACTCTCCTTTGAAGGGGGCAAAACAGTTTACAAAGGATGTCACTGAATTTGTCACTCAGATTGCTCCACTGGAACAGAGGAGAAAGTTGAATTTGAGTCCTAATCTGAGGGAGTAGCTGGACTTTTTGGACTGGTCATCCTAGGTGTGGATGGCTGACAAATCCCTTTCCCAAATTCTTCCAAGCCAAGGTGAGAACAAAACTCACGCATGTGCTTGTCATTTGACCCCATTTAAAGTGGCTTTTTGAAAAGCATAATGTTCGCTGTATAAACTACTATTGGGGGCAGCTTCCATGGTGAGATGAGATGTGGTTTGGCCTCTATTTTTTTTTTTTTTTAAACTCAATACATAATCCTTGATTGGGTCCTAATTTGTTTTGGAATAATGAATGTTATGTTTAGAGCACTTTTAGGTTTACAGAAAAATTGCATGGGAAGTACAGAGAGGTCCTCTACACACATGGTTTCCACTATTCTTAACATCTTGCATCGATCTGGTACATTGAGTATCAGTGATGAATCAATATTGATATATTATTAGTAACTAGCCCATAGTTTAGATTAGGGTTGATGCTTTGCGTTGTACAGTCCTATGGGTTTTGACAAATTTGTTCACCATTAGGGTACCATACAGAATAGTTTCCCTGCCCTAAATATGCCTGGTGCGCCGACTCTTAGATCCTTTCCCTCCACCCCACTCCCAACCCATGACAACCATTGTTACTGTCTCTAGAGTTTTTCTTTACCACTATGTCTTTTATTGGAATCATACAGTATGTAGCTTTTTCAGACTGCCTACTTTCACTTAGCAATATGCATTTAAGTTTCCTCCATGTCTTTTGGTGGCTTGAAAACTTCTTTCTTTTTATCATTGAATAATATTCCATTGTACAGATGGACCATGCTTTGCTTATCCATCCACTTATGGAAGAGCATCTTGGTTGCTTCCAATTTTTGGGAACTATGAATCAAGCTGCTACAAACGTTCGCATGCATATTTTAGTTTTCAACTCCTTTGGCTAAAGACCTAGGAGGGCTCAGGCTTTAATTTTTATAGCAAAACTGTAACTTGGACACCTCCCCCTGATTAGCTGATGTGTTCTCTCAACCAGCAATCTGAGTACTTACACTCTTCCACAGGTGTAAAAACTAGTCATTGAAAACATATAATTTGGAGTTAGACAACCTCGAATTGGACATTCAGTTCTGCTACATTGAGCAGTGACAATATTTAACACCTCTGTTCCTCGGTCTTTTCACCTGCAAAATGGGTATAATAATGGCACCTGTACCATAGGTATTCTGTGCCAGGACTGTTGGAAGGTAGGATTTGCTTCTGTTGCTGCTTCTGGATAATTATCTTACATGTTCAGCTCCTGCTGAACCAGCTCTTGTCCAGTAAGAAGGTGGATCTTTGAAAATAATGATAACACTTGCTAATATTTATTGGGTACCTACTGTGTGCCTGGCCCTACTCAGCCCTTTAAGGCATGCTTTCATTTCATCCTCACCACATCCCCGGGTGGAGACCATCTCTTCATTTCTCTGGGCTAGCCCATAGCCAGGGGTGAAGGAGGAGAGCAAGAGGCGAGCTCCAGAGTACAAAGTTCTTTCTCAGGCTACGATGGAGCCTTATGCCGTCAACTTTTATAAGGGTCGATGTGAGAACCAGCCACATGGTAAACATCTCTGAAGCTTTCCTTTCACTGTTCTAGAACACAGTGCATTTCATTCAAGGTCCAGTGGCCTTTCCAGAAAACATGTGTGATAAATTCCTCCCAGGGCTAGGAAAGAGACTGTCTCGCTGGACTATTTCTATGTTTCCTTTTATTAAACAGATGTCTGGGCCTCACTGCCCAGAGGTTCTGATGCAATTGGTCCAGGTATTTTTTAAATGCTCCCTCCCTCTGTGAATTGGAGGCACAGCCAAGCTTAGGAGCTGCCAATTTAGTTCAGCTCCCACGTGCCCTTTTGTTGGCATCACGGAAAACTAAGATTTGTGCTCCTTTTACTTAGGTTTTCTGATAGAATTTTTGTTCCTGTTTCATGCCTTGTCTCTTGTTCTTTTATTTACCTTCTTTTAATAGTTGTATAGTTCACATATCACTTATTGTAAATGCCTTCAGTCTGCCTTCCACATAAAAATAAATGAAAGAATAGTTGTAATTGTCCACCTAAAGTTTCCAACAGGATTTTTCTTAGAACATCTCTATATTCTTCCTTCCTATCACTTAAAAATTATTGTGGTAACATATATACAATATAAAAATTCCCATTTTAACCACTTTCAAGAATACAGTTCAGTGTTGTTAATTACATTTACAACATGAGCTTCCATTACCACCATCTATTACCCAAACATTTTCATCACCCCAAACAGAAACTCTGTACCCATTAAGCAATAACTCCCCATTCCCCACACTTAACACAGCCCCTGGTAACCTGTATTATAATTTCTGACTCTGAATTTGCACATTCTAATTATTTCATATAAGTGAACTCATATAATATTTATCCTTTTGTGTCTGGCTGATTTACCTCAGCTTGATGTCTTCAAGGTTCATCCATGTTGTCGCATTATCAGAACTTCATTCCTTTTTTGTGGCTGAATACTATTCCACTGTGTGTCTGTTCCACCTTATGTTTATCCATTCATCTGTCCATGGAACTTGGGCTGCTTCCACCTTTTGGCTATTGTGAATAATGCCTCTGTGAACACTGGAATACTCTATCATTTTTTCGCATGCCTTTGCCATTTTTCATTAATTGCTTGACAAACTAACAACTGTATTTATTTATTTAGAAAAAGCACTAACTTATTCTAAAGGGAGACTGGTTCCTTCTCACATGGCTTGAGGCATCACAATGGTGAATAAAGTCTGTTCTAGGTGAAGGGGTTCAACCCGGAGATAGCCAGACAGTCTGTAAAAGACCCTAGTAAGTTCAAAGGACGGCGCTGGCATAAATGCAGACACAGAGGTTATTAATGCAAGGTTGAGTTTTGTCTCACCTCATGGTCGCCCACTCAGTGATGTCAGGTCAGAAGCATTCCTTGTTACGGTGTGTCAACATGCAGTAATTATTCACGTTGTTAATGTGATAGGACTTTCATGAAGATAAACTTGGCCTAGGTCCGTGAACACGGCATTTACAATCACCTTTCCTTGCTTAATAGCAGCCTTCATTGAATAAAAAGAGGCAATTCCAAAGGGCATTGCAAGATTGCAAAATAACAGGTCCAGACAAACTGCCATGACTGTGGGAAGATGACTGATTGGGGCCTGGAGGGCATGATATGGCTTCAAGGTAAAGCTGGGTCTAGGTTGATACAGTAATGTGTATCTGACTAACTGTAGTCATTTGTTTGGTCCTGTGTTATCCATGGGAAAAAGAACATTTCTTTATCGTTTAGTGTGAAAAATACTCCAGTACCACCAGATTGTGTTAAAATAATTGGATTGATGGATTAGCTTTTAAATTAAATTTTGAGCAATGTTGATGAAACTCAACATTATTTCTAATGCCATTAATCACCATAAATGACTTAGAGTTAAGTTTAACCATCCTTTCCATTCCAGAGGTTAGTCATGACCCAACTATTTAATTCAGGCGCCCCTCTCTCCATTTTCCAAGAAGTCCAATTGTTTAATTGATACTTTAAAAGCTCCTACTTGGGGAACGGATGTGGCTCAAATGGTTGGGCATTCGTCTCCCATACGGAGCGACCCGAGTTCGATCCCTGGGACCTCCTGGTAAAAACAAAAACAAAAACAAATAAAAGCTCCTGCTCTATGTAAAATTCTGCACTAGAAAAATCTGTGAGATGGAAAAGATCCTGTCACTGTCTTTTAGGAATTTATAATGGAATTGGGGCAATATGCTACATATGAAAAAGTGATCAGCAATACAAAGCAGGGTAAGTAAAAAGTAATAATAGGTGGTGGAAACACAAGTTCTCAGGAATTCAGAGGTGGGCATAATGGCATGGGTTATTGATCAGGGGAGGCTTCCCCATAGAGAGGTAACCTGATCTGTAGGAAAGCCTTCTCTTTGGATACAACTGTGGAGGGAATCCCCAGGCACAATGGTCCCGTGTATCCTTGGAACCATCCTTTCCCTTTCCTACCCCCACACTTCTGCCATTCCCCCTCCTAGAATGTCCAACCTCTTTCTCCAGTTTGCACAATTCATCCCAGGTTTCCAAACCTTGATGGTAGAGGTCCTGGACCATGTGGCTAAGGAATGTCAACTTTCCATTAAGGTAATGGGAACCAATACCTACTTAAAAAAATTTTTTTTAAATGCCTGCATGTCAAGTATTTTCTTCCCCACTGAGGGAGTCAGGTTCAGAGGGGCAGAGAAAATGAAGAGGATGAGCAAGGGAGAGAGGGAGGGATCATGGCCACATGAGGGTCTACACAGTGTGAGATGTAGGTTGGCAGGAGTCCAGCCATCTGGGGGCCAGGGACCAGTCACTGAGCACCTGGCAGGAAGGTAGGGGTCAGAAGCAGAGCCTCGTCTCTAGTGCCATCGCCAACAGTCAGGCAGTGCCCCAGGCTCCCAGGGTCTGAGTTAAGGGACAGTCTTCATGCAGAAGGCCACACGCACTTCCTGTGAGTGTCTCTCATGGATCCAGGGGAGGCCTGAGGCCCAGCACTGCAGGGACATTCCCTCTGTCCCTACCAGGACTCCAGGGTCCACTTCCTAAAACTGCATGCAATGGTCGCAGAACTTGCCTACTTTTGAGTAGCGTTGTGAAATGATGAATGCGAACCATAGCTGGACTGATGAAAAGAGCGTTTCCAATATTCAACATGTGATCACCAGTAAAACTGACACGAGTGTACAAATTATTTCTATTATTAAAAACATGTACTGGGTAGTGGATGTAGCTCAAGTGGTTGAGTGCCTGCTTCCCATGTACAAGGTCCTGGGTTCAATCCCCAGTACTTCCTAAAAACAGCAACAGAAAAGCATATACATAAGTTCTACACATTTATTAAACTAAAGTCAGAATAACCACTGAGCCATGAGCCCCCAAAAGAAATGTATTAAAAGCATCCCAAACAATGGTTAAAGTTCATCAACCATCTCCCTTCAGCCAAGCCCGCCATCTTGTGAAGGGAGAGTCCAGATGGAAGGTTCCAGAGTCCCTTCAGGGTTTCGTCATGGACCTATCTTCCTCCCCCATCTTGACCATAAACAATGCATTTCCTCAAAGAGAAACAAAACTAGGAAGAATTGTCTATCCTGGTCATACCTGGGAAGGTGAGAGCTCTTGACATGCCCAAGAAAAAACGAAACAAATTAAAACGATGACTGTGCTACTGAGCATGATTCGGTGGAATGTTTTTCCTGAAGTCATTTATTTGGCTACATGTACATTCAAACTGAGAATTGTCAGCTTTGCGCTGAACACAGCTGTAGAGGCAAAAAAAGAGCTGACAATGGGGCGTTTTGACGAATGACTTAAACTCCTCCTTTGACTTCATTTTCTGGTCAACATGTTGTAAGTTGAATAGCTTTACCATTTTTGTTTTCCCTTCCCTGGAGATGAAGTTTTCCAAGCAAGCGTCTTTTCACTGGCTGTCAGCTGGGCACTTACTGGCCTCCAGAGCAGGGTTCCTCGGCCTCGGCACTATTAACACTTTGAGCCTGATGGCTGTTCGTTGTGGGGGCTGTGCTGTGCATTGTAGGATATCTAGCAGCATCCCTGGCCTTTACCCACAAGATGCTAGTAGCACTCCAAGCTGTGACAACCAAAAACGTCTCCAGGCATTGTCTCTAGAATCTCAAATTTAGGGAGATATTTTACTTCCTGTCACTGGCTTGGAGTATCTTCTCTTTAGCCTCCTTCTTAGGCAGGGGGGTTGGGGTAAATTAATTAATTAATTAATTCCAGCACCTTCTTGGGTATTGGAGGGAAAATAATAAATAATAATAAATATAGTCACAGGAGGAGTTTAGCTCATTCATTAAGTAAGGAAATATTTGTCGAGGGCCAATTATGTTCCAGGCAAAGGACCTAGGTACAATGATAAGACAGATGCAGACCTTATCTACACAGAGCTTCAAAGTCTGGGGATTAGAGGGAGGCAGCCGAGCAAAAAGATAATTATAATATTGGGTGCTAAGTATTGTGATAGGACAAGTATAGGGTGCTTCGGGAGCACAGTAAGAAGAGGTCCTTCAAGCTGAGACCTGAGACCTGAAGGTTAGTAGGAATTAGCTATACAAAATGTGTGTGTAGGTGGGTGGAGTGGAGGGTGAGATAGGATTCCACTGAGTAATGAACATGTACAACAGCTCACAAGTTAAAAAGAGAGAGAGAGAGAGAGAGAGAGAGAGAGAACGAGCATGTGATGTGGTTAGTGAACTTTAAGATGCTCAGCAGAGCTCTTTTAAAGGTATAGGTTAGGATTCAGGAGCATGTAAGTAAAAAATTCATTAATAGGACTAATCGACTAGAAACAGTATGCAGAATGAGGAGAGGACAGGCCCAAAGGGGAGCACAAAGAAGAGACAGGCAAAGGAATGGGAGCCAAGACTGATAAAAATTGGCTGGAGAAAGGAAAAAGACAAGCCACAGCTGGCAAAAAAGCTTTGCAATACAATTTGTGAAGAACTTTGACAAACTGATAAGAAAAAGATGAGCAACCCAATGATTACCCAGTGATAATCTGGGAAATGCAAATAAAAGCCAGAAAAGAGATATCATTTGACATCCATGAGACTAGTAAAATTTAAAAGTCTGACAATATGAAATATTGGCAAGAATGTGGATCAATGGTAACTCTGATATGCTCCTAGTGAGAATGTAAATTAGCACAACCACTTTGGAAAAAAATTGGCATTAACTTAGTAAATATGAAGAAACATATTCTACGTGTTCAAGGGTATGAGGAGGCATGTGTCAGTACAGTTTATAACAACAAAATACCCAATGACAATAAAATAGAATAATACAGTTTTGTATATTTGCAAAATGGAATACCATAAAGCAGTGAAAATGAACAAACTACAACTATACGTGTCAACATGAATGGATCACAAAAGTATAATGTTGGGTGAAATTTCAAGTCACAGACCACTTACAGTGTGATTCCATTTAGGTAAAGTTAAATATATATGGTTTAGGTTTATTTATATGTTCTACTAATTTTACATTACTTTTAAAAAGTGAAGCTTATTTCCCCCTCTCCTTGAATGTGAGCTGGACTCAATGACTCACTTGTAACAAATAGAACAAAGCAGACATGATAAGGTATGACATCCAAGACTAGGTCATAAAAGATAGTGTGGCTTTCTCCTTGTTGTCTTTTGGATCCCTTGTTCTGGGAGAAACCAGGTAACATGTTGTGAGGACACTCAGGTAGCCCAATGGAAAGATCCATGAGGCAAGGACCTGATGCCTCCTGGCACCATCCAGAAAGAAACTGAGGCTTTCTGCAAACAAGCATGTGAGTGTGCCATCTTGGAATTTGTTCCTCCAGCCTCACTCAAGCTGGATTGCAGCTTCATGGGAATCTCAATCCAGAGCCCCTCAACATAGCTCTTCCCAAATTTCTACCACAGAACCTGTGAAATAATAAATGTTTATTGTTTTAGGTTGCTAAATTTTGGGGTACTTTGTTACACAGCAATAGATGACTAATACAATATATTATAAAGAAAATGCAAGGAAATGATAAACACAAATTTCAGAATAATGGTACCCCCTTGGGTGGGTGGGGAATACATTATAGAGTGAAAATAGATAACGCAAAGATACTGGCAATGTTATATTTGTTTTTTTTTTAGATCATGTATTTTTTTTCTTTATTTTTAAAGAAGTTTTAGATTACATAAAAGTTATATCAAAGATATAGGAGATTCCCATATACTCCACGTCCTCCCTCTCACACTTTCCCCTATTAACAACATCTTTCATTAGTATGATATATTTGTTACAATAGATTGTGTATTCTTTTTTTTTTTTTTAAGGATTTATTTATTTACTTTGATCCATTTTTACCTCTTCCCCCCCTTTTTTGCTGTTTTTGTGCCCATTCGCTGGGCAATTCTCTGTGTCCGTTTCCTGCCCTCTCTTCTCATCCTTCTCCTCCTGTCTTCACTGGGATTCGATCCTCAGAATCTCTGATGTGGGAGAGAGGTGTCCTACAGCCTACGCCACCTTAGTTCCTGTTTTTTTTGTGTGTGTCTTCTTGGCTCTCCCTTGTGTCACTCTCCTGTTACGTCATCATCTTGCTGCATGGCTCCTGGGGCCTGATGGTGCACCCGCACACATGGGGCCTGGTGGCCCACGTGCCTTCTTTATTTTTCTTTATTTTTCTTTTTACTGGGAGGTCCCGGGGATCGAACCCAGGTCCCTCCATATGGGAGATGGACGCCCAACCATTTGAGCCACATCCGTCCCCCTGCTATATCTCTTAAGGTTGACCAAAGATACCCAAAGTTACAGTCATTTCCCATACAGGATGGTCATATAATAAATCAGTCTTAGTTTATCACCAGCATTCTAAAAACCAGACCTAGGGAGAAAAACTAGGTCTGGGGACACATGCATGGTTTCTAATACAGCAAATGTTTAGCCTACCCTGATTATCACAAAATCAAGACAGCGAGAATATTCTCATGTATTTGTTTTTAATATGGGTATCCAGCATATAAGGGTTGATTTAATTATTTTTAAATATCTGGGTAGATTTGTATTATCTACACATATCCATTATGTCTTTTGCATATGTGAGACATTTTATTTTTTCAAAACAGATTGTCCAGCTTAATAGAAAGAAATCCAAGAGTGAAGTTTCATGGCAGCTAAGAAAAGAATGAGGATGTAGAGAGCTGGTGAGGAGGTTTAAGAAATGGTGCAGACTAGTGAAACACAGGAGTGGTGCTGGGATGCATTGAAGACCCAGGTGAGTTTGAAGGCCATGGATGTGGAATAGCAGCCTCCCATCAGGTTGGGTGGCTTCCCTCTAGCCACACCCAGGGTTCCAGGTGAAGGCATGAAGAAAGCATGTAAAGAACCCTGAGGAGCAAAGTCTTAACTTTGCTCCCACACTCCAGCTCAAGTGCTGACTTTTCCATGAAGTTCCTCTCTCCACCCCTAGCTAGGTTGATAGTTCATTTTGTTTTTTGTTTTTTTTTTTGGATGCCATCACCAAAAGTAACAAAAACCATGACTAACATTTGTAAAACTGTGCCAAATGGTTCTCATGTATTACTTCATTTTGTCTTCACGCCCAACCATGGAACTGTTATCCCTGTTTGACCAAAAAGATTGCACACTAGACATCATGGGACCAGGATATGTTTGACTCTGAAGTACCAGGATATAACCACTACACCATCATACCCCCTAGGTGTGCAGCACATACAGAGGGCTCATATCACAGTTGATGGCAATGATATCTTTATATGTTCTTGTTCCTGCAAGACTGTGAGCTGCTTGAGGGTTCAGGTATGTTTTAACTCATTTTTGTGTCTTGGCACCTGCTCAGTAGAATGAATGAATGAATGTTGAGAGATGATGTGGAAACCTTCTGTTGTTTGAACTTCCCTATTTTCCCTGTAGTAGACCATGTCATGCTCTTTGTCCATATTGCCTGGGATCCTTGCCCAGTTTTACACATGCTTGTTCCCATTTGCTTTCAGTCCTCGTGGTCAGCATCTATGTCTCTGTTTTAGGCTGCCGGAACCTGCTTTGCCTGCATTCATGAAGTACCAGGAATGCCTGGAATTTTACACCCTCCCTTGACCAGTGACCAACAGGTATGGGGATATAAATGGTCCAGTGCCTTTGTCCCTGACCTATGCTCTCTCCAGAACTCCACATGTGGGATTGAGCCAAAGTTACCCTCTGTTTTAGTTTCCTTGGTTGTTTAAGCAAATGCCATGCAATGGGCTGGCTTAAACAATGGGAATTTATTGGCTGATACTTTTGAGGCTAGAAAATGTCCAAATCAAGGCATCATGGAGGCAATGCTTTCTTTCTGAAGACTGGCATTCTGAGACTGGCTGCTGCTGATCCTTAGTGATAGACTCCTCTGTCACATGGCAAGGCACATGGCGGCCTCTCCTGGCCTCTCTCATCTCTTCTGAGTTCCATTGACTTTCAGCTTCTTGCTTGCTGTGGCTTTCTCTTTCTCTGCCTGAATTTCATTCTGCTTACAAAGAAATAGGATTTCATTCTGCTTACTCCAGAAATAAGATTAAGACCCATCCTGACTGGGTTGGGCCACACCTTAACTGAAGTAACCTCATCAAAAGGTCCTAATTACAATGAATTCACACCCACAGAATGGATTAAATTCAAGAACATATTTTTCTGGGGTACATAGCTCCAAACCACTACATCCTCCATGGGACTTTATGTGGCAGAGTGTATTTTCCAAAGATGCCACACAGTATCTCCCATCTCACTTGCTTTTCTGCAATGTGGTCTTGCCACAGCCTCATCAAGGTCTGAAGCCTCATTTCCTTCCCCTGAATCTGGGCTATCCTGAGTGACTTGGTTGTAGCCAGTAGAATCCAGTAGACTCAGGAGAACTTTGCTGCTGACCTCTGAAGCTAGGTCAGAAAAAGCCTTGCATCTTCTACCCTGGTATCTTGGAATCTTCACTCTCCAGATACCCCCTCTTGGAATGCAGCTGGCATGCTCTAAGAAGATCACATCTAGGCTCACTGGTCTACAGTCTACAGTCCCAGTCATGTGAGTGAAGAAGCTTCCAGATGATTCCAGCCCTAGTGGCCTTTGAGTCTTCCCTGCTGAGGCCTCCTCCCCGATGGAATGGAAGTCTGTCCTGTCCAAATCCCTGATCCACAGAATCTGTGACCATAATAAAAATGGCTGTTGATTTATACCATGAGTTAGGGTGGTTTATCATGCAGCAACAGAAAACTGGAATACTAGTGCATCCTTCCTGTCCTCCTTTCCCATCCTCATAGCAATATTTCTGGGGAACACATCCTTACAAGTCGCTTTCATACTAATCTCTGTGTCAGTGTCTGTTTCAGGGGAGCCTTACCTAGGACACACTATACCCAGAAGCTGGGGCTGGGAAAAAGAGCCCTCACAGGCTGGAAAGAAGAGAGTAAACACGGCTTGTTGCTGCCCCATCATCAATGAGGAAATCTTACACAGAAAACAAATACTTGGGCATATCCTTGACTTCAGTAACCTTGAAGTGAGTCAGTAGTTCAGAGCCCTTCATGGGAATGTGGACATAACAGGTTAAGGAGACAAGGTTAAGAGCTCAAACTGAGAAGGTTGGAGGGCAGGGCAGGGTGCTGGCAAAGGATGAGACTAGCAAGAATACAACAGTGGTGCATCTGGATGCAGATGGTTCATTTGGAAAGAGCATGAACAAGGGATCCAGACCTGAATTGAAGAACAGAGCAAGCACTAGTCCAAGGAAGCCTGTCAAGATAGACAGTGAAAAATCTGACATAGGTGTTGGAGTTAACAAAGCAGCAGGAAGTCCAACGGGGACCCTGTAACACCCACAGACCTTGTTAAGCGAGGGGGCATTTCCTCTTCTCAGCTATAACCTTCTAGTTGGTTCTGTGGCAACAGCCCCTAAGGGCAGCCAGCCTGGTCAAAATGGAGCAGAGAGGACAGCAGTCACAGATGCAGCCCCATGGCATCTGAGCACCAAGGAAATACAGCTGAGAAAGTTTGTCATGTGGGAAGTAGTTGGCAGGCAGGGAGCCCTTCAAAATGCCAGCTAAATTCTTAAGGGCAATGGCTCCCTTAATTTTTCCAGGAAAGGTGAGCAAAGATGGACTGAGAAAGAAAGAGAAGTCAAGACAAGGCAAAGCAGATGCGGCCAGACCTCTTGGAGCTCCCTTCAGGGCAGTGCTTCCATCCGGGAGGACTGTGTCACATCTAAGTGATTCTCAGGTGCCAGGGCTGGTCTCCCCGGGCCAGCAGCTGGGGGCGGGGGCTGTTGACTGTGCTTGCCCTGATGAGCTGTGACCCAGGAGATGGGCCTTAGGAACTCAGCCCAGGCCAAAGGGTGGCCATGGCAGAGCATTCTACCAGCACTGCTCAGAGACTCCAGGGTGGAAAGGATGCTCAGAAAAAAAAAAAAAAAAAGAATTTAACAGCCTACTTAAAAAAAAAAAAAAGTTGTTTTTTTCTTTTTCAAAGATTTATTTTATTTATTTCTCCCCATATCCTCCTTGTTTGTGTTGGCTGTGTCTGTTTGTTGTGTGCTAGTCTTCTTCTGTTTTTTTTTTTTAGGAAGCATCAGGAACCGAATCACCTCCACTTCCTGCTTTGTTGTGTCTCTCATTATGTTTTCCTCATGTCTCTTGTTGCGTCATCTTGTTGTGTCAGTTCGCCACGCCTGCCCATCGCGTCAGCTCGTTGTCTTGCTCCTTTTCTTTAGGATGCACTGGGAACTGAGGCTGGGACCTCCCGTGTGTTAGGCAGGAACTCAATCGCTTGAGCCACATATGCTTCCACCCATAAAAAGGTTTCTAAGGGTAATACAGGTGTATGATAAAAAATTCAAACTTTATACAAAAGAATGCATAGTAAAAAAATGTCTACATCCTATCCCAACTCCTAGTCCCCCAATTGACCACCCTAGAAGCAATCACTGTCCCCAATTTCTTGTGTGTCTTCTAGAGATATTCCTTTTACACAATTGATGGCATTCTCCATCCAGGGGTGAGCTGGAGGCGGCCAGATCAGCTCATAGGAGCCAGTTTGTTCAGTGTTCAGCGATTTTGTGAGCTGCTTGTGAAACACGGCCATTATGACAAAATAAATTATATGAACTTATAATTGAATGAATTATATTAAAAACAAATCCTCAAAACCCATGACATCCTAATGCTTTTACTACATTTTACTAGGATCTAAGCTTCTGAGGTTATTTATATCTATTGTTATCTGTACAGAGGAAATTCTATTCACATCTCTTCCCAGCTCTGCATTCCCGGAGGATGCGTTTCTGGCTTGTAATGGGTCACAGCGGGAATTGTTGTGTCCACACCTTGGACGTGTAGAAAGACTACAGATCAGAGCTAGATTTATTGTTTTTGTTGAATGTCTAGACCAGGGGTTGGCAAACTCTTTCTGGAAAGAGCCAGATAGCAAATATTTTAGGCTTCGCTGGCTGTACGGTCTCTATGGCAACTACTCAACTCTGGTGTTGGTAGTGAGAAAAGCACCATAGATGATACACAAATCAATGAGCATGGCTGTGCTCCAAATCGTGCTTATAAAAACAGTTGACAGGCTGGATTTGGCTGGAGGGCCATAGTTTGCCTTGTCTAGATTTAAGAAAGTGGTGGAGAAAATGTTAACAATGCAGATTAAACTTAAACGTGCTGGGTCTGACTCTACTTTATCAAGAAGAGTACAAAAAAAAATTGGAGGAAATATTCTGCCAGTGTCGAGAAACGATTATGTGATTCAGCAAAGAAGTTGCTCATGTCATTGATGAATAAGGGAAGTTTTGGCATTCTCACTTTTGTCTCACTCATCATTGTCAACAAAATATCAACCAACAGTCACGTCTGACTGCACTCATTTGCCAATGATATGAGAGAATTCTTTGCTGATTGATTAGTGCCTGAGCTTTATTCATAACCTGATTTTGCAACACTATTGTTGGTGATAGAATTATAAAACTGACAATGGGTTGTGTAAGAAATAGCAATTCACATGGAGATGATAGCTATGAAATTTACTATACAGAGGATTGTATATTTTATTATTTGTAAATTGTGCTTGACATAGCCTTTATATTAGTAAAATTCATAATTAACCTACGTACATGTATGCATGCTTACCTTTTTTTTGCGTTATTAAACATTTACCAGGACACCCTTGCACGTGACTGCTCAGAATCTTGCTTTTGTTCACTTAATATCTTCTGAAAAAGTTTTTGTACATATAGATCTGCCTCATATTTTCAGCAAGCACATTCTTTTTTTTTTTTTTTTTTAAAGATTTTATTTATTTATTCATTTATCCCCCCTTGCAGCTTGTGCTTGCTGGGTCAGCTAACCACGCCATGCGGGCGGGCCTGCCCTCACCAGGAGGCCCTGGGAACCAAATCCGGGGCCTCCCATATGGTAAACGGGAGCCCTACTGACTGAGCCACAGCTGCTTCCCGAGCACATTCTTTTTAGCAGTTTGTTTCTATTTTATGTATGTTCCACATTTGTTTAATGACTCTCCTACTGAGGGACATCTATGCTGTTGTGAACATTTTATATACATGCTATTGCACACATGTACAAATATATCTGTAGCATGAATTCTTATAATTGGAGTGTTAAATTCTTATAATCAGTTAAATCTATCTACACTCCCGCCAAAAATGCAACAGAGGGTCTGTTTCTCTATACTTTTGCCAACATAGTATGTTATCACGCATTTTGATTCTGGGAGATCTTATGGATGAATTTGGTGTATTAGTCAGCCAAAGCGGTGCTGATGCAAAATACCAGAAATCTATTGACTTTTATAAAGGGAATTTATTTGGGGTAGAAGATTACAAGTTACCAGGCCATAAAGTTACTTCCCTTACCAAAGTCTATTGCCATGTGTTGGGGCAAGATGGCTGCCAACGTCTGCCAAGAGTTCAGGCTTCTTGGGTTCCTCTGTTCCCGGGACTCTGTTTCTTTCCAGGCTCAGCTGCTGTGCTCTCTCCACAAGGCCAGCTGTAGACTATTAGGCGAACTGCTCTGTCTCTCTCCCCAGGGCTTCTGCTGTGTCTAAGGAGCCGTCTCTATTCCTCTGTGTGCTTACTTCCCAGGCTCCAGTCAAAATTCTAGCATGAAAACTCCAGCACTCTTCTCTGCCGTGTAATTTTCTCTGTGAGTCCCTGCCCACCCAGAGAGTGGGGACTCAATGTTCTACTGACATGGCCCAATCAAAACGCTAATCATAATTTAATCATGCCCAGGTACAGACCAGTTTACAAACATAATCCAAAATCTATTTTTGGAATTCATAAATAATACCAAACTGCTACACTTGGTATCAAGTGGACATTTAATTTGCATTTCATTTATTCTGAAGCAGAGTGAACACGTCTTCATTTTGTTAAAAAGTCATTGCATTATCATGTGAACAAAAATATGGGAATTATTTATGTACACTCTTTGTTCATTTTCAATCATGTTTTTTTGTTAATATGCAAGAGGCCCAATAGAATATATGCTCCATGAGGCAGGGGTTTTTCATTGTTTTGAATCCGTAATGCTTAGAATAGTGTCTGGCAAATGATAACTGCTCACTAAATATTAACTGCTTAATTAATTAAGTCCTCATTAAGGTATTTCACTCTGCTTTTCGTATATGTTGCCAATTTCTCTCCTAGCTTGTCATTTGCCTTTTGACTTTGTGGTACTTTTATATATATATTTTAAAGGTGCTTAGATTACCAATACCTTTTTTTTTTCTTGCAAGAATTTTAAATTTTTAATGTAGGTAAATTTGCAAACATTTTCTTTTATGGTTTCTGTACTTTTGTGTCTTATCTGGAAAGGCATTCATTTCTTAAAAAAATTCTCCTGAATTATCTTCTAGGACTTTATGGCTTAATTATTTTTACTTTTAAATCTTTTAAACATCTGGCAATTATGGTAGAATAATTTAGGATAGAAGATAAAGCAAATATCTAACTTATTTTTCTGTTTGGCTGCCCAGTTGTTCTGACACTGTTCGTTGAATAATATCTCTTCCTCCGAGTGATCTGAAATACTACTTTTTATCATACACCAAATTCCCATATATGGGAGGCCTATTTTTAGTCTGTCTATTGCTCTGTCTGTATTTTCATATGCCAAGACTAGGCTGTCTTAATTTTAAGGCCTATTCTTTTATATGGTGTTTAGGGCATCTACTTGATCAAACTTGTTTAAATAATTGCAGTGTGGTTAAGCCAGCTTTGGTCTTAGGTCTAAATGATAAACAAGTATGTAACTTCAAAAAAACCCACTAACATATAACTTAAAAAATGTATGAACACTTTTGAAGACAGCATCTCATCTGATTTTCACAGGACCTCTGTGAGGGAGGTGGTAGAAGTGTTTTTGCCTTTGTCCCCATTTTACAGATGAGGAAACTGAGGCTCAGAGAGTTAGGGGGCTTTTGTCCATGATTATGAATAGTTTGTGGGATGGGTATTAAACAAACTCCTACTCTTCCCTGGAACAAATTGTTGCCTTTTGGAAAAATACATTATTAAGATAAAAACCAAGGCAAAAATGACCCCTAATCCCATCACTAAATCAAATCAATGATTTATTTACCCATCTTTTCCTTATCTTATGTACCTATTGACTCTCTTACTCTGGATTTCTCAGAGCTAATCAAGAACCTCAGGCAAGTTCATATCGGAGAACTTTGAAAAGTTGTATATTAAGAGATTCTCAGCATAGCTCTTAACACATAGCATAGGTGATAACTTTTATTATTATTCTTATTTCATATTTATTTGATTAAGAGCAGGGGTTTTGAAGTAAGACAGACATGGATTCCAGTCTCCTCTTCCATTTATTAGTGGGGTGACCTTGGGAAAGTTATTTAAACTCTTTGAGCCTTGGCTCCCTCATATGTAAAGTGAGTTTTATAAAAAAAACAAAAAACCCTTAGGGGTTTGGGGACAATTAAATGACATGGCACATGAAGCCTACTTTAGCATTGTGTCTGGTACATAGTAAAGTCTCAATAAATGTTAAGACTTTTTTTAATTGATTATTTTGTTTTGAGGACCCAAACCTTATTTCCCCACAAATGGGGACATTTCCTTTTTTCTTTCTTTCTTTCTTTCTTTTTTTTTTTTTTTAAAGAAAATTAATTCCAGTTAATTCTTCAGTTTTTCTGTATTCACTGATACACTTGTACAAACCTGATGACTCTCTGTTTTCTTTTCTGTGAAAGTGGAAATAAAAATCAATGCAAGAAGCTTACTTTAATTTAGACTCCACTTATTCTTTCTGAGTCTCTCTGGACCTGTTTGCATTATTTGCAAAGAAATGGTTTGTGAAATAAATTAATATAATAAATGAGATTTGGGAAGAGTGCTTGTATTCGTTTCCTGGTTGCTAAATCAAATACCATACAGTGGATTGATTTAACATTTTATTAGCTCACCGTTTCAGAGGCTGGAAGGCTTGCATCCCCCTGGGGTGGGTATCTCCAGGCTGGCCAGCAATATTTGGAGTTCCTTGGTTTTTCCACCACATGGCAATGCACATGGTGGTATCTTCTCCTTTCTCTTCCAGGTACTGTTGACTTCCAGCTTCTATCTGTTCCCCATGGCTTCTTCTCTGTGCCCAATTTCCCTTGCTTATATGGATTTCAGCCATATTGGATTAAGGTCCTCCCTCATTCAGTTTGGACACACCTTAACTAGTGACATCTTTGAAGGACCTACTCAGAAATGGGTTTTATCCACAGGAGCAGGGGTTAGGACCTGAACATGCCTTTTGTGGGGGATGGGATTCAGTCCCCAACAAAACTGAAAATAATTAAGGGAACAATTTCCAAGTGTGCTTAAATACTTAAGAAGCACCATTTAAGTGCAATTATCTGAGATCTCGAATCACTTGTACCCATTTCTGAACTAGCAGTCACACTAAACCTGTACCAATCTCTCTGCTCACCTCAGTGTGCGCATGAGGCCAGGTCATGCTGTATACATTTCCATATCACTTGTGCCCCGTATGGTGTAGCTGACACAGAAGCACCATGCCTGGCCCATGGTGGATGCTCAAAAAAGGTTTGTGAGAAAAACACATGTGTTTTGAGGCTTTTACTTGGAGATACTTGGTTATTATAGATTGAGTGATTAATTTATCCTTAACTGTTGGTTGGTCATTCTCACTCAAATATCTGGTGTCTCCCTCAAATTCAACTAATTAATTTTTCTTTCTGGTACCATTGTTTTTTCCAGGTGCAAAACTTGGAGTCCTATTTGCTTTCTTCCTCCACTTCTTCCACCGTATTCAATGTCACCAAACCTTCCAGAACATCTTTTGTTTCTATCATGTCCTTTTCAAGACAGTGTTATCCTTTAGTCAAACTTGAGGACTCCATTTTTGCAGTATTGAAACAATTGTGGTGGATTGAAATTGTATGCACCCCAGAAAAACATGTTCTTAAAGTTAGCCCATTCCTGTGGGTGTCAACCCATTGTAAGTAGGACCTTCTGATGAGGCTACTTCAGTTAAACAGGTGTGACCCACTTCATTCAGGATGGGTCTTAATCCTATTACTGGAGTCCCTTATAAACAGAATGAATAGAGGGAGAATGAAAGCCATGGAAACAAGAAGCTGAAATCAACAACACCCTGAAGAGAAGGGAGAGACCAGCAGAAACTGCCATGTGCTTTGCCATGTGACAAAGAGTCAAGATTGCCGGCAGCCAAGTTTGGGAAGAAAACATTGCCTTGATGATGCCTTTTTGTGGATACTTTACCAACCTCAAAACCATGAGCAAATAAATTCCCGTTGTTTAAGCCAAACCATTTCATGATGTTTGTTAGAGAAGCCTATAAGAATAAAACAATGATCTTGCTTTCATTAGTAGAAACCCTTTTCAATCCTCTATTAATTGTATTTGAGAGATAATATTTTAATTTAAAAAAACTTTTTCTTTTGAAATAAATTCAAACCTAGAGGAAATTCTCAAAGATAATACAAAAAAATATATTTTTCTTTTGAAATTCAAAAGTTGAGCAGACAAAAAATAAAATATATAAGGAAAAAGACATTGATTTCCCCTCAATTTCTCTCCAATTCCATTTCCTTAAAGACAATCAGTGTTAAAAATTTAGTATGCAAAAAAAAAAAATTTAGTATACATGTTTTCATATTTTTCTCTATGTTCATATATAGATACAGTATTTTTTAAAAACACTGTCATACAATACATTTAATCCAATGAAGAAAGGATAGTTCTTTTTAAGAAATGGTGCTGAAACAACTGGATATTGCATGGAAAAAAAATGAACCTCTACCTTCATTCACACCATACGTGAAATTTTACTTGAAAGGGATCATAGACTTAAATATAAAACTTCAAACTATAAAACTTCTAAGAGAAAACAGAGGAGGAACTGTTTGCAACCTTGGTATAGACAAACATTTCTTAGGCCACAGAAGAAAACACTACTATAAAAGAAATAATTGAAAAGTGGGCTTAATCATCAAAGTTAAAAACTTCTGCTCTTTGATAAATGCCATTAAAGAAATGGAAACTCAAACCATGGACTATAAGAAAATATTTTGCAATACATATATCTGACAAAGGATTTGCATCCAGCACATGTAAAGAACTCTTACAATTCAATAATAAGAAGGCAATCCAATTAAAAAAAATAGACAAAAGACTTCAGCAGTTTGCAAAAGAAGATATACAAAGACATACAAATGGCCAATAAGCACATGAATAGATGCTCAGTATCATTAGTCTTCAGGAAATGATAATTAAACCCACAATGATATACTGTGATACACCTAATAAAATGATTAAAATGAAAGACTGACAATTCTAAGTGTTGTCAAAGATATGAAGCCTTAGGAACTATCATACATTACTGGAGGTGGAGGGGACTGTTTGACAGTTTCTAATAAAGTTAAGCATACTTATCCTATGATCTGGAAATTCCAGTCCTAGAAAGTTACTCCCCCAAAATGAAAAGAAATATTTGCACAAGGACTTATACACAGATAGTCATAAAAGTTTTCTATAATAGGCAAAAACTGGAAACAACCCAAACATCCCCCAACAGGTGATTGTGGCATAATCATATAGTAGAATAATACACGGAAATAAAAAGAAGCAAACTTCTGATACAGAAAACAATATGGATGACTTTAAAAACATTATGCTGAGCAAAAGAAGCCAGACGCAAAAGAGTATACACTGCATGATTCTATTTATATTAGATGCTAAAACAGGCAAAATTAATCTATAGGGACAGAAGTATGCCCAGGTTGCCCAGGTAGGGAGATTAACTGCAAAGGAGCACAAAGGAATTTTTTTAAATAATGGAAATGTTCTGTACCTGAATTAGGGTGGTAGTCGATGGGTGTATACACCCATTAAAACTCATTGAATGGTTCACTTAAAATGGATGCATTTTATTGTATGTCAATTATAACAATAAAAATGTGTATAATGTATATAACAAGAGCATGCTATACATTTTACTGTGCTCTTTTTTTTTGCTTAACAATGTAGCATGGAAATTGCTATGGGTCAACAGGCAGAGACTTAGCATATTCTTTTGCATAGTTGCATAATATTTCAAGATATGGGTAAGCTCTTTTTGATGGACATTTTGAATGTTTCCATTTTTTATTTCGACAGATATGGTTACTATAAACACCTTTGTATATACGTTCTTATATACTAGGGTTTTTATTTCAGTAATGGTGGATTTCCAAAGGTTGTATTGCTGGGTCAAGGGGTATGGACATTTAAAATTTTAATACACGTTGTCAAATACTGTCAATAAAGGAAAGACACTTGTAACTGTTGGGGAATTTGATGTAATTATGAATTCCAAAAATATAATTGGATCATGCTTGTAAACTGATCTGTTAATCTGGGCATGATTAGGTTATGATTAGGGCGTTGAGCCCCACCCCTTGGTGGGTGGGGAACCGAATATAAAAGGCAAGGCAAAGGACAGTTGAAGCAGTCTTTTGAGAAGCAGTTTTGATGTTGGAAAAAGGCCCCAGGAGAAGAGAAGCAAGCCGTTTGCCTGATCGTCTACAGCTGCCCTTGTGGAGGAAACAGGAGCTAAGCCCGGAGAGAAACACAGCCCCGGGAAGAGAGGAACCCCAAAAGCCTGAACCCTGGCAAACGCCGGCAGCTGTCTTGCTCTAACAAGTGGCAATGGACTGTGGTGAGAGAAGAAACTTAACGCTTTATGGCCTAGTATCTGTGGACTTCTACCCCAAATAAGTACCCTTTATACAGACCAACCCATTTTTGGTATTTTACATTAGCACCCCTTTGGCTGACTAATACAACACTCTCATAGATAATATTTGAGCATTCTTGTTTTCCCACAGCCTCAACAGCATGGCACGTTATCACTTTGTTCAATTTTTGCCATTTGTTCAGTGAAAATTGGTACCTAGTTATTTTAATTTGCATTTCTCTTGCTCCAGAGGAGTTGACCATCCTTTTCTGTTTTTTTGTTTGTTTGTTTGTTTGGTTGGTTGGTTTTTTGTTTTCAGAGGATACTTGGATTTTATCTCTGTAAATTGCCTGTTATATTCTTTGCTAAATTTTCTGTAGCTTAGCAGAGCTCTTTGCCCATTGCTTATTTTGTAATTAGAAAAGTATTTTTGTCACCTCTCTCACCTATCTTATACATAAGGAACTCAAAAGATAGCCACTGGATGAACCTCTCTGAAATAACCCCTAAGACCTTGCTGTTTTTAAAAGCAAAATCCTGTGGGGTATTTATGAACTGTTCAGGCATATCAGCAGAGGAGTCCTCACTTTTTGATTTTACTTAAATTTCTGGTGATTCAGAAGTGCCTTCTCTTACAAATGAAAATATACAAATGGGATTATAAAAACCAAACCATATTCAATAGCATAGTTGATTAAATGGAGCTTAATGATTTCTTTTAGAAATTAAAAAAAACTAAGAGGACATTGACGCTAGGTCAATGTCACTCCAATGTGACTAGGAAAACATTATTTTCATTAATAACAGAATGACGTCTCCATTATTTACACTGGCTATTTCTCTCAATCCTTTTCTGTGTTTGAGTTGGAGGATTAGCAGGCCTCTGAAACTTCCTTGTTGGGGTCAATTACCTTTTCTTCAATTTCTCCAAAATGCACTCCAGCCCATTAAAAGCCAGCCTGGTTTCTTTTTCAAGAATTATTGTCCATAAAAATCTCAATAAGATGCAGACGATTCCCAGGATTAGAAGAAGAATGTTCTTGTTGAGTTTGGAAAGCCTTGACTTAACCCAGGATTTTGAAATTTACTCTCTTCACTGCGAAGAGTGATTGTGTACCTTACCCTGGCCATGTAATTCATGCTCAGAAATCCCCAGGCCCTGGGCCTTCTCAGCTGCTGTAGGTCTAACATTTGGGAGTTGGACAACTGCAACATAATCCCTCCTTCCAGCCTCAAGTCCATGGGGTAGATAGCATTCCCCTCTACCCAGCCAATGGCATGGGTTCTTATTTCGGTGTCTTTGGTTTCTCTTCCCACTGGATTCTCAGTGCTGTGAATGAGGCCAACCTGGCTGCAAAGCCTCAATGCTAGAGTGGCAGTTCAGAGTTATGACTCCCCCAGGGTACATCCTCCAGTCCATTTTGCACATCACTCGCAGGTTGAATTGTATCTGCCAAAAAGATACTTTAACATGGTAAACCACCGTAACTTTGAATATGACCTTATTTCAAGACAGGGTCTTTGCAGATGTGGTCTTACTGGTTTAGGGTGAGCCCTAATCCAAGATGACTGGTGTCCTTACAAATAGTGGGTAATTTGGACACAGAACCAGACACAAAGACACAGAGAAGATAATACCATGTGAAAATGGAGGCGAAAATTGGAGTGACGCATCACAAGCCAAGGAACGCCAAGGATTGCTGACAACCGTCAAGCTCTCAGAAGAGCCTTCCGAGGAAGGGTGGCCCTGCAGACACTGTGACTTCAGACTTTAGCTTCCAGAACTGTGAGAGATTAAATTTCTGTTGTTTTAACCCACCCAGTTTGTGGTACTTTGTTATGGCAGCCCTAGGAAATTCAGGCACCATTCCAGGCCAATCTTTCTAAAAATCTCTCAAGCCATTTCCCTCCAAAACTGTTGGCACTTTCCCATTGTCTTCTGGATAATGAATAAATGCGCTTCAAGGAACTTTATAACCTGGCTCTTAACCAAGCGCCTACTCTGCCCTCCCATCCTGCGAAGGCCATTCTTCCCCTCACATGTTTGCTGGGCTGGATTCTCTGCCTGGAGCTCCCTCCACTTTTGCACCTAAACCCTCATTTCCCTGCCCTTTGTGGTCAAGTTCAGGGGTGAATTCATTCCCAAAGACTCCCTCCGTTCTTCTAGTCTATGTTGAACTTTACTAGAATGGGTGTTAACATTTACCTAGGTTTTACATCTTGAGTTGTCTTTTGGACTTTCCTGTTCTATGAGCATTTGTTTTTTCCTCTCTGCTTCAGCACAGGTCTGGCTCATGGTGTGCCCTTCATGAATTGCTACTGGATGCTCGTAGGGGATGGGACAGTGTCTCATGAACCTTTTGTTCCTTTCTCAGTCCTTAGTGCTGTAGCATGGCTCTGAGCACATAGAAGAAGCTCAATAAAGACTTGTTTCATCAAATTGTGTGCATGTACTTGTTAGAAATAATACTGCATTTTTTCATAAAAATGCTTTAATTCTGAGAGTTAAGTAATTAATACTCACTTTCATTTATGCAGTATTTTTGAGAACTTCTCTGCTAGGCACTGTGCTATGTGCAGGGAGATGTAATGGTAGGCAAAAAAGAAATACAACCCCCATCCTCCTATGGCTAAAAGTTGTATGGGAAAGACAGACATCAAAGAATGCACATAAAAGTGCATGATTCCCACAGTGGTAAATGCCATAGCGAATGGCCACACAGCTGTGAGAACCTAGAATAGGACATTGACTCAATCAGGGAGGTCATGAAGGCTTCCCTTAGGAGGCCATCTTTGTACACCGTGAACTGAAGGAAGCTAGAAATTAACCAGTGAAGGTGGGATGGAGAAGGGAGGGGAAGATTCCAGTCACAGGGAACGGTGCTGGAAGAAACAGACCACAATCAAAGTACAGGAAGAAGTTCAATGTGACCCAAGTGCAGACAGAGGGAAGGCATGGAGAAGGATAGGGCTGCATAGCGGAGTGAGCCTAGACCTCAGGGCTTGTGTTAAGAGCACTGGATGCCAATGGAAGGTTTTAATGGGAGAACTGGAATCATCCTCTTGGCATTGGAGAAAGACCACTCAGGCTGGAGAATAAACAATGGGTGGGAGGGGGCAAAGGTGAACGCAAGGAGCCCAGGTGGGAGGCTATTGCAGTGGTCCAGGAGAGAGATAATGGATGTTCATGCTAAGATGGTGGCAGGATAGAAGGAGAGAAGGGCCAGGGTTTAGTGACAAATTGGATCTAAGGATGAGGGAAAGAACTGGTGAGGACCATAGCAGGGTGGAACAGTGGTGCCATTTGCGAGGTCAAAACACTGAAAGAGGGCCAGACTGGGAGGGAGGCAATCAAGAGTTTGGCTTTGGGTATGTTGAGCTCGACGTGCTTTTGTGGTATCAGCAGCAGAGACTGCTAATCTTCTACCAATAGCTATTCTCCCCTTATTCTTTTAATTTGAAATCCTCCAGAATTTAAATGGACGTAGAGGTGCCCAGTTAGAGATGATATTTCCTTCTCTAACCTTCATTGCGTCAAGGTATATTCATGAAAATAACTTCTGGCTAATGGAATGTGAGTGGAAGCAATCAATATGTGTGCAGTTTCCAAGGTCACGCCCTAAGAGGAGTGAATTTAGGCTTCTTTACTCTCTTCTGCTTTCTGCTCGTTGGGTTGCAGATGTGACCGCAGAAATGGAAGATCCACCTGGGACCCAGAGCGGGAGCCTCATACTGAGGAGGGCAGAACCTCTCTATCAGCTCATTCCTGCCTATTGCTGGGCTGTGGTTTGAGAGGAACATAAAATTCTATCTCTTTTAAGGCATTGTGTTTCGGGGTCCCTTTGTATCCTAACTAACACAAAATCCAAGTTGAGATGTCAAGTAGGCTCAGAGAAAAATTCTGCAAAGGAGATAAAAAGTTGAGAATTCTTATGATATAGGAATAATTAACACCGTAGGTGCAGATGAGATTTCTAGAGGGGAAGATTGGAGAATGAGAGGATAAGTGGCCTGGGATGGAGCCTTGAGGAATTCCAATGTTTAAGGGCTAGGTTTGAGAGAAGTAAGCAATCAAAGGAAACCAACTAGGCTCAGCCAATGCAATAGCTCACCCAGGAGTGAGCTGAGTAATGGGGTCCAAGAGATGAGAATGCTTTAAGGAGGGAGCAGTCGGCAGTGTTGAACTTTGATTTATCCTTTGGTGAGCTTTGACTGTACAGCCTGGTCTAGGATAGCTGGATGGTGCTTATTAAACCAAGGGCTAGTTTGCTAATGATGATGATTATTGCCAATACAACTTAATAAAAACTGTGCCCATCTCCGGCAAGAACCTAGAAAGATCTAATTATTATTTCTCACTCCAATTTCCATGATAAATTATCTAGAACATCAAAAACCATCAGACTCAGCCTTGATGCTTCGTATGAAACCCTAGGCAAACCTGAGTGTTTGGTCTCTTTTCTCCATATCCCACAAATTCTTTTTCAAAGAATCGACCCTTCAAAATGTTACTCCTCTGGTAATTTTCTTCTGGTTTTGTCTACCTGGAAAGCATGTAGAAGAGACATAGCAAATCAGCTGCCAAATTTCATCAAGAAAACTGGCTCTCTAAATCAGGGACTGGCAAACATTTTTTTGTAAAAAGCTAAATAATAAATATTTTTGTCTTTGAGGGCCATTCAGTCCATGCCACAACTGTCCAACTCTACCCTTGCAATACACAAACCACCACAGACAAACATAAATGAATGGGCATGCCTGGGCTCCGATAAACTTTATGTATGGATGGTGAAAATTGAATTTCATCTCATTTTCATGTATCACCAACTATTTTTCTTCTTTTGGTTTTTCTATCACAAAATGTGGCAACCAATCTTAGCTTGTGGGCTATACAAAAACAGGTAGAAGGTGGTGGTGGAGAATTTGGCTCATGGGCTATACTTTGCTGATCTGACTCCCACTCCATTAGAAAGGCTCTAAACCTGAATAGACACAGCTACATTGCCCCATGGCTAAATCTCTGTCCTGTTACAAACAACATTGTTTCCATAGCACATCTGCCTGTCTCTTGCACTTTTGTGATTACGTCAGTATTTGTTCAATGTCTGTCTCCCCTGATACACTGTAAACCATGAAAGCAGGGCCTGGCTCCTTTCCCACCCCCAATGAATTCCTAGCAACCAGCAAATTACCAAACACACAGTAAGGACTTAACCTGTAACATAATTTCTTGTGTATCATGTAATCAATGATGTGTCATAAGGAAGGAAATATGATATTTGTTGACTGACTGGCTAACTTCATCTTAAACTAGGGGGGTGTGTCTGTATGTCAAACACCTTGAGGAGTTAATCCATACATATTGGCTTAGATGACTATGACCGGTCATGTAAAATATTAGTATTTATTTTAATCTAGGGGTGTTTTCTACAATAAGTAGTTTTTAGAAGACAGACTCTCAGGGAAATGATGTCAATTATGCTTGGACCAAAGATAAGAATTTAACACAATTTGATTGCAGAAATATTCTCCAAGAGGTATAATGGCTAGTGGCTTAGGAACATCATTGTATTAGTTAGGGTTCAAATATTATATTCATTATAGGAATCAGCTCACATGACTGTGGGGATGGGCAAGCCCAAATTCCATAGGGCAGGCCGCAAGCTGGGAGCGCCAATGAAGGTTTTCGATGAATTCTCCAGGAGAAGCTGGCTGGCTGAAGCAGAGATGGAAATTCTCCCTTCTGACTGCTGAGATCATCAGTGCTCCATTTTTTTTTTTTTTTTTTTAGGTACCAGGGAGTCAGGGATTGAACCCGAGACCTTGTATGTGAGAAGCTAGCACTCAACCATTGAGCCACATCAGTTCCCCTGAGTTGGCTTTTTCATTTGTTTCACTCATTGTTTGTTTTTGTTTTTTCTTTAGGAGGCACCAGGAACTGAACCCAGGACCTCCCATGTGGGAAGCAGGCACTCAACCGCTTGAGCCACATCCACTCCCCTAGTTCTCCTTTTAAGGCCTTCAACTAAGTGGATGAGCAGTCAGTTGATTGTAGATGCAATCAGCCATAGATGCAATCAACTTCCTGATGACTTTAGTCCACAAAATGTCTTCACAGTCACAATCAGGCCAGTGCTTGCCTGACCAAACAATTGGACACTATAAACCTGACCAAGTTGACACATGAGCTCAACCATCACAAGCATGTAAATAAATGTTGTATCCCTCTTCTTTCTATTTCTGCTATGGTGATGCTTGCTAATCCCTGCATCAGGGTGCCAGGCCAAAGGGAGCAAGTGGGGGGCTGAAATGTCACCCCCACTCTGCTCTCCAACCACGTACCCTAGCATGGCCTGTGTCCCCTGGAGGGGGCACCTTCTTCCAATTGGCACCTAGGCATCTTATGGGATGCCTGACTCCTAATGCTTAGTTCAAAATTGTGTAACTTTGTCTGGCTTAAATAGTAGTCTCCTGTCTGCTCTTTCTGCCTCTGAGTTTTTCCTCATATAATTCCTGCCCCAGCTTCTTCTAGATTCACCTTGTCATTCTTATGCACCAAAAAACTTCAGTGGATACCTAATACGCTCTCAAGGAAGTACAAATGCCCTAGACTGGGATTCAAGTCCTTTTCCAGGTCTGACTCCATCCTACTTGTCCTGCCTTAACTGCCTTTTACTGTGTGCATGCTATACTCATTCCACCTGAACCGGACAGTTGCTGGTTTCCCAACTGTGACAGTTTGATGCTGGATGCACCCCAGAAACTCATGTACTTAGAGCTAATCCATTCCTGTGAAATCATTACAGGTGGGACCTTTTGATTAGATTCCTTCAATTAAAGGTTTTTGATTAGATGACTTCAGTTAAGGCATGGCTCAGGGTGAGTCTTAATCTTCTCACTGGAGTCCTTTATAAATGGGATAAATGCAGAGAGAAACACACCGGAGTGGAAAGAGAAAGCCACGGGAGCAAGTAGCTGAAATCAATGGAACACGGGAGGGAAGAAGCCAGAAGTCAAAGCAACAAAATCTGAAAGAGAAGGGTGAGACCAGCAGACACCGCCATGTGCCAGTCTTCGGGGAGAAAGCATGGCCTGATAATGTCTTGTTGGGAGCACTTTGACAGCCTCAGAACTGTAAGCTTGTAACCTAATAAATCCCCATTGTAAAAGCCAGCCCATTTCTGTAATATTGCTTTTGGCAGCTTCTAGCAAATGAAAACACCAAACTTTCAGTGCTAGTGGTCAGGGCAATAATGGCTAACATTTACTGACCCCCAGATATGTGCTGGGTATTGCACAAAAGTGCCCTTTCTCACGTCCAGAACAACCCTCGAGATGGGTTCTATCAAATCACACCTGTCCAGCCCTAGGTTGCTTTATATCCATTATCTTATTTACTGAGAGCAATCCTATGAAATAGATCCTACAAAACTGTATCTGAAGGGCCCCTTAATATCTACTTTTTCATCTTTCATATGCATTATCTTATGTAACTAACTCAAGGACTATGTGCAGTAGGTATAATTATTCTTGTTTTCCAGCTGGAAAAAAAAAACAACACAAAAATGAGACTTTGAGACGTTAAATAGTTTTCTCATCACATAGTTAATTACAGGCAGAGCTGCTTCTCAGACCTCAGTTACTTTGATATCAAAGGCTGTCTCTTAAAAGACCAGTAGTTCTTAAACAATCATCCCTAAGAATAACCAATCATTGAGAGCTACTTTAAAATGTACATTAACCCTGGAGATTCTGTTTCCCACCTTGGATAAGGCCAAGGAATGTTCTTTTTTTTTTTTTTTTTAACATACAATTCAGGTGATTCTGCTGTAGGCGCTTTGTGGAACAGAGGACCCCTGTACTAGACTATTTTGTTTTTTAATGGGCATTCATCTCTTCCTTATGACAATATGTGGCTGGTGCATTCAGCTGCTTCTGGATCGTGGTGTGTACTCGAACCAGCAGTGTAGAGCTTTGTATTTTCTGTGGCAAGAAGAAATGTATCCACTTCATCCTAAAGAGGCCCTGAAATCTTTGAATGTGGATTTAAGAAGTAGAGTGCTTATCTACTTCACACCTTTTAAAATAGTAACCTGGTTTTTCAGAAGGACAGTGTCTCCCACTCTGATTCTGGAGGTGAAATTGCAAGGAAAAGCAGCTGAAAGCATTACTTATACATTGGGATCCTGCAGCTTGGCCCACGATAGATCAATGAATGCTTTGAAAAGCTTTGCTTTAACTGGTTTTCCTGATGGGTTTAATAGAGTGTGGTAACAGTCCGTGGCTGACCCAGCTTCATCCAGAGCTTGAATGTTCCTTCTGCTGGGTGTTAGAGACCCAGGCTACAGGTTGTTGGAAAGATGAGGCTGTGTTGAGTGTAATTTCAATGGACTATATTTAGGAGGCCTAGAGAGTGACCCTTTTAGGACCATACCTAAGGCATTAATTGAGAGAAATTACCTTGCCAAGTTGGGGACTAACCATTCACAGCAGGATTTAAAGACACAACATGTTTTTGCTGGAGATCATCTCTATCGCTAGTTAATCAATTAGGGGCTCCATTTTGAGAAAACTCTAAGACCTATAAGATACAGGGAAAATATCACAGAATTGGAGTTTTGTTCCCCAAATGTCGGTGAGCGATGGTGTCCTCACAAGTCCTGTCATGGAAGCTGTGGAAGGGACAACAGCCCCTCGTAACTGGCCTTAGGGCTGAGCCTCTCCCAACAAAACACTTGAAAGTGGTGAGTTTCTGAGTGTTCTCCTCTGAGCACCTCTAAGACGCTCTCTTGTTAACTGTGCCAAGATATTTTTGGCTTGCCCTCTTTCTCAGCCAAGCCAGGAGTCAGTAAGGCAAGTCCCCAGCCTCCCAGACCCTGGCAGTCAGGGCAGGTTTCAAGCTGCCCACCATCTGTTGCTATCTGATCAGCTAGGGAGCCTCTCCATGGAGACAGCTGGGCCAGAGAGCGAAAAACTCCTTATGCCAAAGATGTCAGGGAAGCTTTCTTTAGGCTTGTGTCCCTAGGGGCTGCCACTTCACACAATTTCGTCATGGCTAGAGATGAATTTAAGTAATTGTCTCTTTGATGAAAAGGGGCTCTTTCTACAGGTGCGGCACATGGAGAAAGGATGTGCCCAGACCAGTTATTTTATTTGTAGATTTTATGGAGGGTGTCTTGAATACACTTGCGAACAACTCTCAGGTCGGAATCAGGCTCCTTGACAAGGGAAATACAGGCATGGAGACACATTGGATTTCTCCGAACAGGTTCCCAAATCTCATTGGTGGGAATAGGACCTTATTGGATGCCTGGGAAGCCCCTAGGACATGCCGGGGACACCACAGTCAGCTTGCCCTGGTCTCAAGGAAGATTACATTGTCAGGTGGATTACAAACTTAGGGATGAGAGAATTTACTCTATAAAATCCAGGGCTCCCAGGGACAGCACACGCTAAAGCTCCAAAGAACATTGGCTGGAGACTTTGAGCTCCGTTCTCTATCTAGCATCTTCCTAGAGAGGATTCTCAGTTGCCTTGATGCCCATCCCCAGCCTGCTCTTGCAGATAGGCAGAAGGTGCCGCCTTCTGTTTTGTGCCTTAGTGCCAGAGTGGGGGGACTAATTTGTCTAGCCAGAGTGAACTGTTCTTCCCTGGTGGGTCCCTCTTAGGCAGAGAGGGGGTTTGGTGGGGATTGGGCAGCTACGTGTGAGGGAGTCTGGGGCTCTGGAGTGTTATGGTGAGGATCACACTTAGGTGCAAAAGGTTCTCAGGAGTTTTGGGGGGTCCTAAATGATGAGGGAGGAGGGGAAAGGTGACCACTTAACAGTCAGGGTCCAGCCAGGAAACAGAAGCCATTCAAAATGTTTTCAGCAGAAAGAATTTAACACAGGGATTCTGGCACACAGGAAAAGCTGAGAAGGCAGACCAGGGGGTGGAGGGAGGCAAACTGGAGATGAATAAGAGCAGGAAGCCTCTACCAGCTATGGCATTAGAGGTGGCTTAGCTAGACCCCAGAAGCTGGGGCACTGGATGGAAACTGGGGATGAGGTATACCTGGCAGGAACTGGACCATGGAGGGAAGGGCTGTCCAGTGAGGGCGGAGGGCATGTGTGTGTATGTGTGTATGTGTGTGTGTGTGTGTATGAGGGGGACGAACCACTGCCAGAGATGCTGCCAGAGGCAAGACTGAGAAATACCTTGACTTCTGTCCATCCTCTCCAGTCTCCTGCCAGGGACTTTTGCTGGCTCCAAATCCCAGAAAGCCCCTTGGCAAGGAGCTTGTAATACAGAGAAGAGAAGAAAAGAGGAGAGGAGAAAAGAAGAGAGGAGAGGAGAGGGGAGGAGAGGGGAGGGGAGAGGAAGAGAAGGGAGGGGAGGGGAGGGGAGGGGAGGGGAGGGGAGGAGGAAAGGCAGGTCAGGGAATGGAAAGGAAGGAAAGTAAAGGGAAGGAAAGGGGAAGAGAAGGGGAGGAGAGGGGAGGAGAGGGGAGAGGAAGGGAAAGCATACAAATGAATTCAAGAGCAAACAGGCAGATGATTGCACATCTGCTGTGCTAGGTGCTGTAAGTGAGGCGTATATGAGAAGTATCACTGGGTTATAACCGGGGATCAGGGGGATCAGAGAGGTTCATTAAGTTGCCCAAAGTCACACCAGGGAAGAGCTGGAATTTGAATGCAAGGCTAGCTGGCTGCTAGGTTCCCCTAACCCATGCGATGGAATAAGATTTGGCCTCCTGCTTGGGCAAAAAGGATGGCGTGAGAAGATCTGGTGGTGAGAGGGTTTATTGGATGATTGAGGGCTCTAGCCTGAGTTCACAGGCTCTCTAAATCCAACTGAGGTCAGTTCAGATGATCGCTTTCTCCCCATGAAAGAAGAGCCTGCCCATGTGATGCTTTGCCCTCCCTTGGTAGCCGTGCGAAAAATGTGGTCAGAATCAAAGACAAAAAGGTATCTCTTGATGGGAGGTGGGCACAGAAGGGCTGGAGCTGTGGGAACAACGAGATGGCTGGGGATTGCGTATGCCCAGCGTGTAATTCACCTGTTTGGATTCCCAGCATCAGCATTTTAGAAGCAGACACATGAAAAACGATAAAGCTGGTTTTGGCAATGGTTTGAGTGATGGTGGGAAGAAAGTGAGTGAAACTCACAGGCCGTGCCAAGACTTCAAAACAGGAGCGACAGCTCTTTGGAGCAAGTACACTTGCAGCAATGCTCTCTGCCTGGCAGCCAGCTACATTCTGGGAAGACAAAGGCCACACCAGCCCCCAAGTGCTTTGTGCTCAACTCTCTCTGATTCACTGTTTGGATCTCCCCCACTTACAACACTTTGTGGAGGTTTGGAAGGGCTGTTTGTGTTGCAACAGTTTTTGCTAGCTGGTTGCCTAACTTTAAGTGATGTGTCTGCAGAATGTGCTGGAAGGATTTGAACTCAGATAAGAAGACCACATTTACTGCAATGCCGACTAATTTATGCACAGCATCACATGATAGTCTCAAAGTCCCTGGAAATATTTTTATAGCACAACAAACAGGTTAATGCAAGTGCTCATTTTGCACTCTCTATGTGTTCCCCAAAGTGACAATGCAAAATATAGAGCTACCTTTCCTAGCTCTTCTCATCTCCTCTCATTTTCTGTTCGTTCCTTCTGAAAGGAAGGGAAAGCAACTAAGCACCACCTGCTCACTCTTGCATGGTCTACAGCCATGCTTTGCAAATATTCAGTCCTTTGATAAGGAAATGCTGCTTCAACAATGTTAACCTGGATAAATAGAAAACTTGTTAACAATCAAAAGAAAAGAGGAAATGAGAAATGGCATCTTGACTCATGCTTCTTACTGCCACAACCTTTGTTCTGGTCATTTTTCTTATGCCGGGGCCATAGAGCAATGTGACTCTTTCTCTGGCACTGGAAAAAGACCATCCATTTTGAGTCTGAGTGACCCAGCCCAATAGTTTTGGACCTCATTTCTTTGGACACTTTGGCATTTCATTAATTACACTCAGCAAATAATGTGCCCAGAACCCTGCCTCTGTGCTTGGGAAATCAACCTATTTGTAAACATGTGGCATGAGAGAAAATACCAAACACTGCCATGGGGGAGCCCTCTCATGGAAGGAGGAGTGGGGTGGGTGGAAGGAGAGGAGGGGGAAGGGAAGTGAGCACTCTGTCCACCTGTTGGAAAACAGCAGCCAGGCAGATCTGGTAAGTGCCGGTGCCACTGTCATCCAGGAACATGGAATTCCCTGGATGCTATACTCCTGGCTCCTGGGCCAGCAATCTGTCCCAGGAAAACTCAGCATGCCCACTGCAGTCCCCATGGCCTGCTGCCCTCACTTGGTACCAGCTCACTGAGCTCCTGGCTGGCCTTCTCCGAGTCCCTGAATTCATCCACTTATTCTGTAAGCATTTGATGAATGCCTCCTCCATGTCACCTTCTATGTTAGGTTCTGGGGACAAAGTAAGAGAGGGCTCTTGTTTGCAAGGAACTTATAGTCCTACAATAAACCAGCGATTGTGGGATAAGTGATAGGATGATGGGGGTTTACAACATTCTTCAAGAACACAAAGGATGGATATTTACTAGGGTAGTTTGAAATTGGATGGACCCCAGAAATCATGTTCTTAAAACAAATCCATTCCTGTGGGTGTAAGCCTAGTGTAGGTAGGATCTTTTGATGAGGTTACTTCAGTTAAGGCATGACCTAGGGTAGGTCTTAATCCTCTTACTGGAGTTCTTTATAAGAGAATGTAATTCAGAGATAGAGGGGGAAAAAGCCACAGAAGCAAGAAGCTGAAAGCAATAAAACCTGGAAGAGAAGGGAGAGATGAGCAGACATTGCCATGTGTCTTGCCATGTGGCAGAGGATTCCAGGATCACTGGCTGCTGGTCTTCACGAAGAAAGCATTGCTTTGAGGTGGACTTCTGGAAAGATGGTGGACTAGAAAGACACAGGTCTTCTCTCCCAGAAAAATAGCTAGAGCACAGGCAGAAATGGCCTGGAAAAAAATCTTCTAGGGTTTAGGACAACAGCAGAAAGCTGGACACTTCTCTGAGGAGAGAGGGGCAAAGGAAAAGAATCATGATGGCAAAACTGTGAGTTAAAAGCTACAGTTGAAAATGCCGGGATTCTCTCCCACCCTATAGATACTTTTGAATTCTCAGACCTCGGGACAGCAGCTACAGACAAAAGGAGCCCCAGGGATCCACATCCCCAAGAAAGGGGAGAGAGAGGGACACAGCCTAAGGCTGACTTAGCTTTTGACCCACAAATTTAGTCTGCTGTGTCTCACGAGCCCTTCTAGGCCTGGTGGAGCCATGCCATTGCTTGCCTTGGGAGCCAGCAAGGGACTAAAGAGATCCTGTCCTCTCAATCTCCCTCTCTATTGATCGGAACTGGTTGTTGAGGACACAGAGGGGATTGGAATTATTTCCTACCTGGGAAAAGGGAGGGGGCTGCCAGCAAAGATTGGAGAACCGCCTCTGAGAAAGTTTGAATTACGAAGCTCTTAGCCTCCAGGCAGGAAGCTCTATCACATTGATCAGGTCTCTCCTGCAGCAAACATACTCCCAACAGTCATTGAACTGAGAGAGTTGCCAAAGAGCACCATCAGCTGGCAGACCAAGGAAGTGAATGTGAGGAAATTAAAAGTAAATAAGTAAGAGAGGCTTTTTCCAGCCTTTACAACCTCCCTTTCCAAGGCCCTAGGAAGCAGGTCTGCAACCCATTACTGGGTCCAGGGCCAAGATTTGAGCAACTAATCTGGGATAATCCTAAAGACTCAGAACAGGTTGAACCAAGAATCAAAGAACACACAGCCTCCCACCACTAAAACCCTATGAAAGAGAAATTGAGCATCCGAGTAAACACACCACTCTAATCAAATGTCTAGACAGCAGCAAAAATTTATAAGCCATACTATGAAAATTGAAGAAATGGCTCAAGAAAGGAATACATATATCAAAGACCCAGAAGAGATGCAATATTTGAGATAACTAATCAAGATGCATACAAATTTCCAAAATCAAATTAATAAGTTGAAAGACAACATGGCTAAAGAGAAAAGGACATCAAGAAGACACTGAGCGAGCACAAAGAAGAATTTGAAAATCCGAATAAACAAGTAGCAGAGCTCATGGGAATGAAAGACATGAAAGGTGAAATAAAAAACACATTAGAGGAATACAACAGCAGATGCAAAATAATAGAAGAATAAGTGATACTAAAGACAGAACAGCTGAAATTGAAGATAGAAAAGAAGAGAGAAAAGAATGGAAAAAAATTAAGCAGGGGCTCAGGGAATTGAATGATAGCATAAAACACAACAAAATATATGCCATGGGAGTTCCAGAAGGAGAAGAGAAGGGATAGAGTCAGAAACAGTATTAGCTGAAAATTTCCCAACTCTCATGAAAGAAATGAACTTACATGCCCAAGAAGTGCAGTGTACTCCAATCAGAATAAATGTGAATAGACCTACTCCAAGACATATACTACTCAGAATGTCAGACATCAAAGATAAAGAGAAAATTCTGAGAACAAGGGAGAAGCAAACCATCACATACAAGGGACGACCAGAAAGATTTAGTGCGGATTTGTCATCGGAAACCATGGGTGAGAGAAGAGTGGTATAATACAATTAGAATACTGAAAGAGAAAAAACTGCTAGCTGAGAATTCTTTATCCATCAAAATTGTCCTTCAAATATGAAGGTGAATTCAAAATATTCACAAACAAACAGAAACGAAGAGAGTTAATAAAAAAGAATCCACCTTTGCAGGAAATGTTAAAGGAAGCCTTAGCGCTTGAGAGAAAAAGACAGGAGAGAAAGGATTGGAGGAGAGTATAGAAGAAAGAATAGCAGAAAGAATAACCAAAAGAGTAAATGGACAGATGAAAATAAGATATAACATATGAAAACTAAAGAATAAAATGGCAGAAGGAAATAATACATTAAAAGTAATTATCATTGAAGGTGATTGGAATAAACGCTTCCCCACCCCCCAAAAAAAGATATAGGTTGACAAAATGGATTAAAAAACACTATCCATCCATATGCTGCCTAAAAGAGACTCAACTTAGACCCAGGGATACAAATGGGCTGAAAATGAAATGTTGGAAAAAGATAGTCCTTGTAAAGAGTAACCAAAAACTAACAGGGGTAGCTATATTAATATCAGACAAAACAGACTTTAAAGGCAAAAAGTTATGAGAGATACAGAAGGCCATTATATATTAATAAAAAGGACAATCCACCAGGAGGAAATAACTGCCATAAATATCTATGCAACTAACCAGGGTGACCCAAGATACATTAGGCAAACTGGCAAAACTGAAGGGAGAAATAGACACCTCTACAGTAATAGTTGGAGACTTCAACACTCCACTCACATCATTAGATAGAACAACTAGAAAGAAGATCAGCAAGGAAAACAGAGAACTTGAACAATGTAACAAACTAGTTAGACCTAACAGACATATACAGAACGTTGCACCCAAACTCAGTGGATTATACATTCTTCTCAAGTGCTCTTGGATTGGTCTCCAGGAGAGACCATGTTAGGTCACAATGCAAGTCTCAATAAATATAAAAAGATTGAAATTATACAAAGCACCTTCTCAGATCATAATGGAATGAAAATGGAAATCGATAATAGATGGGAAAGAGGTAAATTTGCAGATGTGTGGAGGATGAACAACATACTCTAAATGATCAGTGAGTCAAAGAAGAAATTGTAAATGAAATTAGTAAATATATTGAGACAAATGAAAACAAGAACACAACTTACCAAAACTTATGGGATATAGAGAAAGCAGTGCTGAGAGGTAGATTTATAGCTCTCAATGCCTATATTAAAAAGGAAGAAAGAGCTAAAATCAAAGATCTAACTGAACAACTGGAGAAACTTGAAAAAGAAAAGCAAACCATTCCCAAAGCAAACAGAAGGAAAGAAATAATAAAGATTATAGCAGAAATAAATGAAATTGAGAAGAAAAAAACAATATAGAAAATCAACAAAACCAAAAACTGGTTCTTTGAGAAGATCAATAAAATTGACAAACCCCTAGTTAGACTAATAGAAAAAAAAAAAAAAAAAAGAGAGAGAGAAGATGCAAATAAATAAAATAAGAAATGAAAGGTGAGAAGTTATGACTGACCCCATAGAAATAAAAAGGATCTTAGAGGATATTATGAGAAACTGTATGCCAACAAACTAGACAACATAGATGAAATGGGCAAATTCCTAGAAATGCACAAGCAGCTTACACTGACAATACAAGAAATACAAGAACTTAACAAACCAATCACATTTAAAGTGTTTGAATCTGTCCTCAAAAATCTCCCAACAAAGAAAAGTCCAGAACCAGATGGCTTCACAGGTGAATTCTACCAAGCATTCTGAGAAGAATTAACACTAACATTGTTTAAACTCTTCCAAAAAATTGAAAAGGAGGGAAAATTACTCAAGCCATTTTATGAAGCCAACATCACCCTAATACCAACGCCAGATAAAGACACTACAAGAAAAGAAAATTACATACTAATCTCTCTAATGAACATAGATGCAAAAATTTATAACAAATACTTGCAAACAGAATCCAACAGCATATCAAAAGACTTACGCATTGCGAACAAGTGGGATTTATTCCTGGTATGCAATGGTGGTTCACATCAATTAACATAATTGTAGCCGTATGATATTACTTATGAATTCCAAAAAAAGATATTATGTTTGTAAACTGGTCTGTTCCTCTGGACATGATATTCTTTGATTGATTAAATTCAAAGGTTTTACGCTTACTTGACTAAATCAAGATTAGTGCTTTGATTCGACCATGTCAGTAGGGCGTGACTCAGGGTTGAGTCCTTGCCCCCTTGGTGGGTTATATAAATGAGCACTCACTCAAGAAGATACACAGAAGAAGATACATGGAAGAAGAGAGAGAGAACTTTGTCAGTTTTGATCCTGGGGCCTGGGAGAGAGCTGAGCCATTCATGTGATAGTTTGCAGCTGAAGAGACCAGAGTCTGAGCAGCTGAGAAGGCCTGGAACAAAACGAGCCCTCCAGCCTACAGCTGAGGTCAGGAAGAAGCAGGTCCCATGGAGCCTGAAGAGGAAGAGGAAGGCTGAACCCTTACAGAGATCGGCAACCATCTTGCTTCAACACATGGCAACTAACATGGGGGAGAAAGTACCTCTTATGGTGCTTGAATTGGATTCTTTAGGGCCTTGTAACTGTAAGGTTTTACCTCAGATAAATACCTTGTAAAAAAACAACAGATTTCTGGTACTTTGCATCAGCACCCCTTTTGACTGATGAATAAATACAGTAATATACCACATTAACGAATTGAAGGAAAAAACCATATGATCATCTCAATAGATGCAGAAAAGGCATTTGACAAAATCCAGCATTCTTTCTTGATAAAAAACACTTCAAAAGATAGGAATAGAAGAGAAATTCCTCAATAAGATAAAAGACATATATGAAAAACCCATGGCCAACATTGTACTCAATGGGAAAAGGTTGAAAGCGTTACTTCTAAGATCAGGAACAAGACAAGGATGCCCACTGTCACCATTGTTATTCAACATTGTGCTAGATGTTCTAGCTAGAGCAAAATTAGATGAGAAAACAAAATAAAAGTCATCGAAATAGGAAAAGGGGGAGTAAAACTCTCACTATTTGCAGATGACCTGATCCTATATTTAGAAAATTCTGAAATGTCTATGACAAAGCTACTTGAACTAATGAATGAGTTCAGCCAAGTGGCAGGTACAAGATCAACACTCAAAAATCAGTAATGTTTCTGTATGCTAATATTGAACAATCTGAGGAAAAAATCAGGGAAAAAATTCCATTTATACTAGCAACGAAAAGATTAATATACCTAGCAATCAATTTAACCAAAGAAGTACAGGATCTATATGCAGAAAACTACAAAACAATGCTAAAAGAAGTCAATGGAGACCTAAATAAATGGAAGACATTCCGTGTTCATGGATTGGAAGATTAAATGTCATGAAGATGTCATTCCTACACAAACTGATTTATAGGTACAATGCACTACCAATCAAAATTCCCACAATCTACTTTACAGAAATAGAAAAGTCAATTACCAAATTCATTTGGAAGGGAACATGCACCCAAATAGCCAAAAGCATTCTAAAAAAGAAGAATGATGTGGGAGAAATTTCACTGCCTGACCTTGAAACATATTACAAAGCTACAGTGGTCAAAACAGCATGGTATGGGCATAAAGAGAGATATATCAATCAGTGCAATAGAATTGAGAGTCCAGAAAGAAACCCTCACCTCTAAGCCCAACCGGTTTTCAGCTGATCAATCAAAGCCATGTTAACAGGACAACACAGTCTCTTGAACAGATGAGGCTGGGAGAACTGGCTATCTATAACCAAAAGAAGGAATGAGGACCCCTATCTCACTCCCTGTGCAAGAATCAACTCAAAATGAATCAAAGACCTAAATAGAAAAGCCAGGACCATAAAACTACTAGAAGAAAATGTAGGGAAACACCTTCAAGACCTTGTAGTAGCTGGTGGTTTCTTGGACCTTACACTCAAAGCATGCACAACAAAATAAAAAATAGATAAATGGGACCTCCTCAAAATTAAACACTTTTGCATCTCACAGGACTTTATCAAAAGGGTGAAAATGCAGCTGACTGAATGGGAGAAAATATTTGGAAATCCCATGTCTGATTAGGGCTTAATATCCACGATATATAAAGAGATGGTACAACTCAACAATAAAAAGACAAACCACCTATACTAGTCAGCCAAAGGGGTGCTAATGTGAAATACCCAAAAAACGGGTTGGTCTTTACAAAGGGTATTTATTTGGGGTAGAAGTCTACAGATACCAGGCCATAAAGCTTTAAGTTTCTTCTCTCACCACAGTCCATTGCCACGTGTTAGAGCAAGACAGCTGCCGGCGTTTGCTAGGGTTCAGGCTTCTGGGGTTCCTCTCTTCCCGGGGCTGTGCTTCTCTCCGGGCTTAGCTCCTGTTTCCTCCACAAGGTCAGCTGTAGACGATCAGGCAAACGGCTTGCTTCTCTTCTCCTTTCCAACATCAAAACTGCTTCTCAAAAGACTGCTTCAACTGTCCTTTGCCTTGCCTTTTATATTCAATTCCCCACCCACCAAGGGGTGGGGCTCAACGCCCTAATCCTAACCTAATCATGCCCAGATTAACAGATCAGTTTACAAGCATGATTCAATTATATTTTTGGAATTCATAATTACATCAAACTGCCACACCACCCGATTAAAAAATGGACAAAAGACTTGAATGGACATGTATCCAAAGAAGAAATACAAATAGCAAAGAAACACATGAAAAAATATTCAACCTCAGTAGTGATTAGGGAAATGCAAACCAAAACTACAACGAGCTATCATTTCACATCTATAAGATTGGCCACTATTAGATAGACAGAGAACTACAAGTGTGGGAGAGGATGTGGAGAGATAGGAACACTTATTCACTGTTGGTGGGAATGCAGAATGGTACAGCACTGTGGAGGACTATTTGGAAGTTCCTAAAGAAGTTCAATATAGACTTGCCACATGACCCTGCAATACCACCCAGAAGAAGTGAGAGCAGTGACATGAACAGACATCTGCACATGCATGTTCATAGAGGCATTATTCACGATTGCCAAAAGTCAGAAACAACCCAGGTATCCATCAACTGATGAATGGTAAACAAACTGTGATATATTCACACAATGGAATATTATGCAGTTGCTAGAAGAAGTGAAGTGGTAAAGCACATGACAACATGGATGAACTTGGAGGACATCATGTTGAGTGAAGCAAGCCAGACACAAAAGGACCAATACAATACGATTGCTGTGCTATGAACTAAATATGTTGTACGCTCTCATGGAGTTAATGACTTGAGTATGTGTCACCAGAAAATAGAACGAGGTTAGAGAATCGGTAAAAAGGATGTGTGTTAATTTTTGGAAATGAATATGAAAGGTGAAAGCCCAACATAGAGTTTGTAACCAGCAATACTATTATAATGTGGGTATAACATTGATTTAAATGGAAAGTCTAAGGTCATGTATATCACTACAATGAAAGCTAAAAAATATAACATGGAACTATATAGCATAGTAAAATCACATGTGAAATATGAATATGGGTAAAATTGTGTACATAAGACTGTTTTTCTTTGAATCTGAACAAATATTTGTTAATACTAAAAGATGTTAATATCAGACAAAAAATGTTGTGCTAAGTGAAATAAGTATTACATATTGCATGATTCCATTTATAGAATATGTAAATATAAATCAGTTTATAAAGATGAAATTAGATAGTTGGTTCTGTAGGGCTGTGGAAGGACTACTAAGGAGTGTGAAGTTTTTCTTTTTGGAGTAATGAAATTGTTCTAAAATTTTTTGTGGTGATGAATACACAACATTGTGATTATACTAAAAGCCATTGATTATACACTTTGGAGCGATGTATGGCATATGAATATATGTGAATAAAACTGCTAAATAAATAAATGATTTTGCAAGAATAGCCAGAAATAGCTATTTACAGCAGGGGAAGCAGAGAGAGATTGAGAGGTGAAGAATTTTCTCTTTTGTCTTTTTTGTTTATTAGAATTATTATTGAAATAATGAAAATGCTGTAAGGATTGATGTGATTATACCAAATACCATTGATTGTACACTTTGGATGAATTGTATGCTTTATTAATATGTATCAATAAAATTGATTTGTTAAAAAAAAAAAAAAGCATCGCCTTGATGAAGCCTTGGTTTGGACATTTTTCTCAGCCTCCAAACTGTAAGCTTGTAAGCTAATAAATTCCCATTGTTAGAAGCCAACACATTTCATGGTATCTGCTTTGAGCAGCTTAGCAGACTAAAACATTTACCCTGGGGACTGAGAATTAGAGTGCTGGGATTAATTGTGTATTCATCTTTGGAAGTCTGTTGGCTGCTACCCTATGCTTGCACACAGATTCTAGATAAACTATGAATTTTGGGGAAAACATAATCATAGAGTTATGAGAATTTCCCTCTATCGCTCATCCCTTTTTCTTTCCTCTCTCCTCTTTTTCTCTCTCTACAGCGTGAAACTATGAACAATGGTCATTTTTTTTTCAAACAAGTCGTAGAATTGGAACCAGGCGTGGGCAAGGCGTGGCTTCAAAGGAAGAGCGGAGATAGTCAACCGGCTTAGCAAGTCCACTCAAGGTCGGCATGGCTGGAAATCAAGGCATGAAAGATAGTTGGCGATCAGAAACTGGCCTCGTGAGTGAGGGACGTGGACGGTCAGAGGAAATGAAGAGATAGAGAAAAGCAGAAACTGGGCAGAGAAACCACAGCGCACAACAAGAACACCTGACTACAATGGCAACTTCCTGACCCAACCAGGCGGCCGCTTACATCCTCCCTGCTGTACAGGAGCCAACCCAAGCCCAGAGTTCACTGGGACCCCCAGGTGGGAGCTGCATGAGTTCTGTGCAGGAATTGGTAGGTGTGAGACCTTTAAGGGCGGAAGAAGTGCAGGTTATGACACCTGTTTTGATTCTAGCTTGAGCTATTAAAAAAAAAAAAAAAAAAATCCCGGACGTGTGGGTCTAAACAAGGAAGTCCCGTTAACTTCAAACTAATTCAGTTTTGGAGTAATTCCTGAGAGAGATCAGAGCATTGGTTTAATTCAAAGCTTGATCATAAATAGCAAAATAACTGAAGCGTCTATGAGAAAGAAAACACTATTTTGATAAATAGCATCACTCTAGGACATTTCTTAATAAACTTTTTTAAAAATAAATAAAAAAAAAAAAAAAAGAAATATCTCGTTGGGACTCTGAGTTGTTCACTTGCCTTTATCTCAATTTTCTTCTGCTGATTTCCTTCCACTATTTTTTTTTTTTTTTTTTAAAGGATATGCCTGTTTGTTCGGTCACATGGAATTGTAATTACTCACCCGTGGAAGGATGCCATCTCTGGAGACTCTGGCAAGAGCAGGGGAAATTCCTTTCAACACTAGCTCCGAGGAATTCTCATGATCTTGGTTTCCATTTTGGTCAGAACTGAGATGAAAGGATTTGATCCAGCGTTCAGTAGAACTATGATTTTAAACCCGAGGGAGGCAGAGCTAGATGAAAAGCCAGGCTCATCTTTTAAGTACTGTATGAATGGATAGGCACATCCTCTTACAAATCAAACTTGAACTATTGCTGGGGATGCCATCTCTAAAGTCAAAGCCTCTTTAGGAGAAGAGAAACAGCCACATGAGAAGGACCTGTTGTTTATTTTTATTTTTAAATGTCCCTCCCCCCCACATACAAGTGTTGTTAGATAACATTATTGGATGTCTACCTTCTTTTCTGGCTTTGCATTTTTTTGGTAATAATTTTTTTTTTTTTTTTTAATATTTTCAGAAAGCAATCGTGCACTCTTTTTTTTTTTTTTAAGATTTTATTTATTTATTTACTTATCCCCCCTTGCTGCTTGTGCTTGCTGTGTCCATTTGCTGTGCGTTTTTCTGTGTCTGCTTGTCTCCCTTTGTTGGGTCGTCTCCTGCGTCAGCTCACCGCACAGCGCTGGCCGGCTTGCCTTCACCAGGAGGCCTGGGGAATCGAACCCAGGGCCTCCCATATGGTAAAAAGGAGCCCTATCGATTGAGCCACATCCGCTTCCCCTGGTAATAATTTTATAAATGCAATTAGGAATAGCAGGTTTTCTAGAGAAAATGTCCAACTGGTAAACATGGGGGGCATTTGTTTTAGATGGTCATAGGCACTTCCTTTTGAAGGGTTCTTTTTGACCTCCTCAGTCCCTGGACCTCACCACTCTTCTATTTGGTGTCTTTTTCTGAAATCTTGAAAATGATATTTCCTTTTAACTTCTGAGGGCTAACCCATTTAAACTTCAGAATGACCATCCGAAGAATTTAAAAGGCGTTCACTAAGCCTGGAACAGTTAAGGGTGAGCATGTCTCGAGAAAACACAGTTTTGCTCATACCAGAGCAAATGTCTCAGAGGTGAGATATCACAGGGACTGGTGCTTCCCGGGTGAAAGCAAATGCTGGGAGGAGCCACCTGGAGCCCTCCTGCAGCGGGGGTAGCTGCACCCGCGGGCTGCAGCCAGGGACCGGGACGCTCTGCAGATGTGCCCTAGGCAGGGGCCTGGTGCCGGGGTCACGCTGTTCTCCCAGGGCTGCGGCAGCAGCTGCTGTGCAGCGGGGTTGGCAGTGGCCCCAGAGGAGACATCTGTCTCGCTGTTGCTGGGCGGGAGAGCAGCGAAAGCAGCTGCACAGAGCCAAGGGCAAGGGTGGAGGGCACTGATGGATGCCTTCCACCTCCTTGCATCCTCACCCCAAAACACAGGGCCCCATGCTTGGTCCCCGAGTTTCCCCAGAGCCAGGAAATACGAATGCAGCTGTCACAGCAGCTGGCTTTTCCCTCTGCCTGCAGCCCCTGAGCTCGGGTCTTTGACAGCCTAGGTAGCTCCCAAGCCTGGCCATGCAGCACCAAGCCTGGAACGGGGACGCTGAGCTGTGACACCCTGCCATTCATCTCAACGAGTTCCTTGGGGTTTTCTTATGTCTTGGCAGCAATGCAAATGATCTTCTAAGAGCTGTGACACCATCTTTATCAAAGAGATGACAATTTGCTACTGTCAATAACATGGATTTCCCACCCGAATGAGCCAATGTATTTTCTTTCGAGTTATCAAATCCCCTACACTGATGACTAATGGAAAATACAATGGCAATTTGTTACTTTGTTGGAACTGTTGGCTATTGCAAATGACACTTGAAAAAAAAATTAAGTTTGCATTCAAAATTTATTCTCTGCCGAGGGAGCACACATGTTCAGATATCAATAGGGACTGATAACGTGTGTAGCCTTTATAAATCACCCATGTAGTAATTTTCAGTTTAAAAACCATATTCCCATCCATCAGCTCATTTTGGCATCACCCGCATGTTTATGATATGGCTTCTGTTGAAAAGTATGAGGCTTAAAGGAGAAATGGCTTCTCTAAAGGCATATAGGGAGTCTATTGGGGCTAAAATATACAGGTCTGCTCTGTCTTAAGCCAGTTCTCTTTCCACTAAAACCATACTTGAGACGAATGTGTCAGAACCATAGGAAGAGATACGAGATGTGGTAGATTGAATTACATACCCTGATTTAGATAGGTCCTTAACTTTCACCTGCACACCTGTGGTTGTGAACCCATTGTAAAGAGGACCTTTTGAAAGATGTTACTTTTAGTGAAGATGTGGCTGAACTGAATCGGGATGGGTATTGATTCATATTCGAGAAAGCCTTACAAAGAGAACCCTGAAGTCAGAAGCCGGAAAGGAGAGGACATTGCCACGTGACAAGAGGCAGAGATGCAGGCCAAGGAACCTCAAAGAATTGCGGCAAGCCGGCACAGCATGTTATGGAATTGGGAGCAAAAGAAAGCCCTGCTAATGCCTTGATTTTGGACTTCTAGACTTCCCAAACATGAACCAATAGATTCCTGGTTTTTTGTTTGTTTGTTTTAAAGATTTATTTATTTATTTACTTTTATCTATTTTTACTCCCCCCCCCCCCCGTTTTTGCTGTTTTTGTGTCCATTCGCTGGGCAATTCTCTGTGTCCTTCTCCTGTCTTCACCAGGATTCAATCCTGGAAACCTCCGATGTGTGAGAGAGGCGTCTTACTGCCTGTGCCACCTTAGTTCCTGGTTTTTCGGCGTGTCTCGTCTTGGCTGTCCCTTGTGTCACTCTACTGTTACGTCATCATCTTGCTAGGTGGCTCGGTGGGGCCTGGTGGTACACCCGAGCACGGGGCCCGGCGGCACTCGCTCGCAGGGACCTGGGGGGCTCACCCACTTGCGGGGCCTGATGGCACACCCGTGCACAGGGCCTGGCGGCCCACGTACCTTCTATATTTTTCTTTATTTTTACCAGGAGGTCCCGGGGATCGAACCCAGTTTCCTCCATATGGGAGACAGATTCCCAACTATTTGAGCCACATTTGCCCCGTTTTTGTTTTTGTTTTTTTAAAGCCAACCCATTGTGTGGTATTTGTCATAGCAGCCCTGGTGGCAAACTAAAATAGAAGATTATTATTTCCTTCTGCTGATGAGCAGTGCTTTTCTCCTCCAACCCAAACAATCCTAGATACAGATTTCTGAGACTAAGTTAGCGATTCTTTGAAAACAAGTGGACATAACTGTTTGGTTGAACTCTGTGAAACTGCCATTTTTAATGATTAAAAGATATCAATTTTGTATGTTTCAAACTAATAAGCCCCCTAAAATTTACACAGGTTACCGTTCCCATGTAGCAACAAATTGGTCATTTTTTGACTAATTTGACCAGTTGCTTTGCTTTCAATTTTGCTGCCCCTTGATCTGAATTGGGAATTGGCCTCGGGTCATTATTTCAGGAGCCACAATAACCAAATCCAGCCAGTTGTCGAGGCGGCAGGCCAAACCATGTAATTAGCCCCAAACTAGGCAATTCAAGGTCATGGAAACATGACTCGCAAATGAACAGCCCACAGGAATTTTCAGCAGATCTAACCTGCTCCTTGTTACTGCTCATTTTGCCTGAAAGAAGAATTAAATCAGTATTCTTTCCTGTTCATCTGGCATAAATTCATATGTGTTCTGGTGAGTGGGAGACAGCTGACTTCCAAGGCTTCTACAGGGGGATGATTAGAAAACCAGGAGGATAGCTTGGCCGAGTGTCAAGAATGAAGGCAGGGGCTGAAAGTCAAGTGGCTAAGGAGACACACATTAGAACCATTCATTCTCACCATTCAGCTGGAGCCTGGAAACTTACCCGACTGGCCAGGCTTCCACCATCTGGAGTGAAATCTGAGCACTCATACTTGCAGTGGGCAGGGTCCAAGGGTGGCAGCCTGGACCACGACTAAAAGAAAGGGGTTATCAAATGATAATGCCTTGAAGCAGGGGTAAACCAGTTGTCTGGGGTGAAAGGCGGGTGGGTGGGGGGAAGCCCTGATTTGTAATATTTGCCAATTTCCACGGTGTAAAAATCCCCCCATCATGGCCAGTTTCAAACTGCCAGTAGTTTAACAACAGGCTCACAAAGTCCCTGAATATATCTTTCGTGAGCCTGTAGGAGTCTGCTCCAGCATAGGGCTGGCTTGGTAGTGTGAAAATGGAAATTTGGACAAATGCATGAGCAAAGAGTAAAACGTAAGAATCCCAGGGCAAGAAGTGAGTGACTCAGGGCAGGCTCACCCCCACCCTATCCTGTTCCCTTCCTTCCTCAGACGCTCTCCTCAGAACCCTCCTTCCATAAATCACTGTGCAAGAATCTCCGCTGCTCACTCAGTAACCACGTCCAAAGTCCCTTGTGGTGGTTTGAAGCTGTACGTACCACAGAAAAATATGTTCTTAAATCGAATCCATTCCCGAGGGGGTGAGCTCATGGTAAGTAGGACCTTTTGATGAGGTGACTTCATTTAAGGTGTGTGTAGCCCAACCCAATCAGGACGAATCTTAATCCTATTACTGGAGTCCTTTGTAAATGGAATGAATTCAGACAAAGAGAGAGAAATCCAGGGAAGCAAGAAGCTGAAATGGAACTCGGAAGAGAAAGAAGAGACCAGGAGACGTCGCCATGTGCCTCGCCAAGTGATGAACTATGGACCAAGGGTCGCCAGCAGCCAGCCCCAGAATGTAACAGTCTTGAGGAAAAATCATTGCCTTGATGATGCCTTGATTTGGGCATTTTTTCTGGCCTCGAAACCGTGAGCTAATAAATTCCCATTATTAAACCAAAGCCATTTCATGGTATCTGCTTACGTAGCCTAGGATACTAAAATATCCCCAATGCATTTTCTCCCTGGAGCTGCCCTGTACTTTCAATAGTTTGCTGTACTTGCAGCCAAAGAGGCTGTCTGTTCCTGAGCAGCTGAGAAGGACACTGTTTGTTGCCTGGAGGGAAGGTGTTGCAGAGCTATCACTTGGGTTTGTCTCAGAAACCTCCTCTAGTGGGCCTCAAGCACAATTTAAAATACCCATCTCCAAGAGTCAAAATGCAGTTACAAGGCCAGGGAGGTAGAATCCAAGGATGGGTTTATTCAGAAAGACATTTGCATGACTTCCATGGAAAAATTCAGTGTCTAATAATAAATTTGTCTTCAAGTTATACAAACACTAAGGCGCTGTCTGCATCTGTGTTTTGGTGAGCGCGCTTCTGTCAGGGAGTTGGCTGGGAAATGTAGCTGTGGGCAGCTGCATCTCAATGAGGAAACTGGCACAAACCTATTGTTGAATAACCTGGGCTGAATCTTGTCCTCACCCCTTTGCCTCCCAATGACATGTTCAAGACCTAACTTCTGGCCCATGAATGTGATCTGATTTGGAAATAGCAACTTTTTTTTTTTTTTTTAGAGAGTTATTTTATTTATTTCTCCACCCCAAACCCCTCATTGTTTTGTGCTCACTGTCTCCTCTCTGTGTCCATTTGCTGTGTGTTCTTCTGTGTCTGCTTGTCTTCTCTTTAAGCGGCACTGGGAACTGATCCTGGGACCTTCCAAGGTGGGAGAGAGGCGCTCAATGTCTTGTGGCTCCTCAGCTCCCTGCTTTGCTGCATTTCTTATTGTCTCTCCTCTGTGTCTCTTTTTGTTGCGTCATCCTGCATGGCCAGTACTCCATGTGGGCCAGCACTCCACATGGGCCAGCTCTCTGCTCAAGCCAGCTCGCCACTCAGGCCAGGTCGCTGCATGGGCCAGCTTGCCTTTCACCAGGAGACCCCAGGAATCGAACTGTGGACCTCCTCTATGGTAGAGGGGAGCCCAATCACTTGAGCCACATCCGTTTCCTGGAAATAGGATCTTTGAAGATGCTGTTAGTAAAGATGAGGTCAAAGTGGACTAGGGTGGACCCCAATCTAGTATGGATGGTGTCCTAAAAGAAGGGAGATTTGGGCACAGATGAGTGAGGGGGAAGGCCATGGGGTGACGGAGGCAGAGAGTGGAGCCCAAGGTTAGCAGGCATACCACCAGAAGCTAGGAAGAGGCAAGGATAGGATTCTCCCCTATGGAATTCCAACTTCTAGCCCCCGAAACTGGGAGGCAATCAATAACTGCTGTTTGAAACCACCCAGTTTTTGGTGCTTTGTTATGGCAGTCCTAGCAAATGAAGACACCTGTTTTCTTCCTCTGCACCTACCTTAGTTTCTAAACATTTATTTCTGTTTAATGGAGAGAAGTTTTCAGAACCTGCCCCCCAAATGCAAACTTAATTTAGTGGGGTCCCAGGTTCCTTACGTGCAAAAATGAGTTGCAGAAATGCACTGCTCTCTAAGGCATCCATTGGTTCCATCACTTCATGTTTCTGGAATTCAGATAGCTGTCAATGAACAATTTCCCCTCACGTTTCTACTTTATAAATTTGTTTTTTTATTTTTTATGTTTTAGGAATTCTGGTGTTCTACTGAACGTTTTTATTTAGCAATACCACACATAAGGAGTTCCCTGGATAAATAAACTAGGGGTGGGGGATATACTAGGTTAAACTAGTACTTTACTGCACATCTTCTTTGGAATCTCTGATGTCCTAGTGTGCATTTTACATCTCCAGAAAGGAAATTTAATTCTTTTTGGCTCCTCAACTCTTTTTTCTCTCTCTCTTTTTAAAAAAATTTTTTATTGAAGTATATCACTCATACATAAGCATACATAAACAATAAGTGTATAGTAATAGTTGTGAATTTACAAAACAAACATACATAACATTGTACAGGGCTCTCATACCTCACCCTACTACCAATACCTTGCATTGTTGTAAAACATTTTTAACTAATGATTAAAGGGCATCCTCAAAATATTACTACTCACCAAAGTATTTTCCCCCAACCCACCCTATTATTATTTTATATCATTTATATATGAACATACATAAACAATAAGTGTATAGTAAAAGTTGTGAACTTACAAAGCAAACATGCATAACATCATACAGGGGCGCCATACATCAACCCTCCACCAACACCTAGCATTGTTGTGAGACACTTGTTAAAAATTATGAAAGAATATTGTCAAAATCTTACTATTAATTATAGTACTTATCTTACATTTGGTGCATTTTCCCCCATCCCACTCTATTATTATTTTTAAAATATATTTTATGACAGAAGTTGTAAACTTACAAAACAATCATGCACGTGTGCAGAATTCCCAAACAACACCCCTCAATCAACACACTACACCAATGTGGAACATTTGATACAGATTATGAGATCATATCATCAGACTATTACCAGGTCCATAGCGTACATTTGGCTCACTTTTTCCATACTCCCCCATTATCAACACAGTACATCTTTGGCATAGATGCAAGAATACTACATTATTCCTGTTAACCACAGTCCACAGGTCACTTCAGTTACATTTTTCCCATGCTCCTCCACATTCCCACCACCCTGCAATACTGATGTATATCTGCTGTAGCTCACAAAGGACACTCTTGCATCTGTACCATCAACCACTATTCTCATCCACCTCTGGGTTTACTGTACTGAAGTCCCTGGATTATTCTCTAGCTTTCTGTCAATTGGCATTTACATCCCTAGACTACCATTTTCATCAATATCTCCACTTATAAACCAGCTGTTACTCACTATAATGTGTTACCATCAACTTTGTACATTTCCACACTTTTACAGTAAATCTGATTAAAGCTTCTACACACATTAAACATCAGTAGTCCATCTCAGTCCTCCTCTTATCTCCTTTAAGAATCTACCACCTACCCCCACGTCTTGAAGATATTTTCCTATATTTTCTTCTAGAAGCTTTATGGTTCTTGCTTTTATATTTAGGTTTTTGATTCATTTTGAGTTAATTTTTGTATAAGGTGTAAGATAGGGATTCTCTTTCCTTCTTTTGCTATGGATATCCAGTTCTCTCAGGACCATTTGTTGAATGGACTGTTCTGCCCAAGCTGGGTGGGTTTGACAGGCTTCTCAAAAAACACTTGACCGTAGATGTGACAGTCTGTTTCTGAACCATCAGTTTGGTTCCATAGGTCTATGTATCTGTCTTTATGCCAGTACCATGCTTTTTTTTTTACTACTGAGTAACTAGATAATATGATTTAAAGTCCAGAAACGTGTGTCCTCCAACTTTGCTTTTCCTTTTTAAGATGTTTCTGGCTATTCAGGACCTCTTATCAATTTGATAATTGTGTTTTCCATTTATTTAAAAAATGCTAGTGGAATTTTTTCAGGATTGCATTGACTCTGTATATTAATTTGAGTATAATTTACATCTTAATGATATTTAGTCTTCCAATCTGTGAGCATGGAATGTTCTTCTAATTATTTAGGCCTTTTAAAATTTCTTTTAACAATGAGTTGCAGTTTTCTGAATACACATGCTTTACATCATTGGTTAAGTTTATTTCTGAATATTTGGTGCTATCTCTCATATTTTATTTTCACCACTCTTTTGGTACTTTTAGTTACTTTTATTGATATAATCTTCATTTCTAGACTCTATCCCAGGCCTCTCTGTCCTGTCTTTTATTTTCAGGCTGTAGCACACCCTTTAGTATTTCCTGCAAAGCGGGTCTCTTGGTTACAAACTCTCTCAGTTTCTGTTCACCTGTGAATATTCTAAAATCACACTCATTTCTGAAAGACAATCTTGCCAGATATAAGATTCTTGGTTGGAAGTTTTTCTCTTGCAGTATCTTAAATATACCATACCACTGTTTTCTTGCTTCCATGGTTTCTGATGAGAAATTGGCACTTAATCTTATTGGGTATCCCTTGCATGTTATGCATTGCTTTTCTCTTGCTTCTCTCAGAATTCTCTCTTTGTCTTTGGCATTTGACATTCTGATTAGTATGTGTCTCGAAGTTGGTCTATTCAGATTTATTTGGACAGGAGTACGTTTGCTTCTTGGACATGGATATCTACATCCTTCAATAAGGTTGGGAAATTTTCTACCATTATTTCTTCAAATATTTCTTCTGCCCTTTTTCCCTTCTCTTCTCCTTCTGGAACACCCATGACAAGTATGTTTGCATGTCTCTTGCTGTTGTTTAGTTCCCTGAGACTTTGTTCAATTTTTTCCATTCTTTTCTTCATCTGTTCTTTTGTATGTTTGCTTTCAGAAGCCATTTCTTCAAGCTCACCAATCCTTTCTTCTGTTTCATCAAATCTGCTATTGTATGATTCCAGTGTATTTTTAATTTCATTTATTGTGCCTTTCATTCCCATAAGATCTGCTATTTTTCTTTGTATGCTTTCAAAGTCTTCTTTGTGCTCATCCAATATCTTCTTAATATCCTTAATCTCTTTAGCCATCTCATCAAATTTATTAAGGAGATTTGTTTGAACATCTATGATTAGTTGTCTCAACTCCTTTATGTCATCTGGAGGCTTATCTTGTTCCTTTAACTGGACCATATTTTCCTGTTTCTTGGTGTGGATTGTAATTTTTGTTGGTGTCTTGGCATCAGCATACTAGAGTATTTAGTCTGGGTGCAGTTTCTCTCTTTTTTTTAGTTTAGGGCTTTCTTGCCCTTTCTCCCTTGCTGGTTGTGTAGTAGGAGCTAGGGATGTAGTTGGTGCTGCAAGCTGTGGAGGTTTAAGCTGCCCACATCACCCCAGGGACCAAAGAAGCTTCTCCCACCTTTCTCCTTTGCCAGGTATAGGGACAGAGCCACAGCTGTGTGTAATAATCCAAGTCATGCAGACCTAGACTGTAGCTGCCCAGAGAGACTGATAAAGCTTCATGCCCCTTCGTCTCCTGCCAGGGCCAGGGATGGAGCTGCAAGTGTGGGCAGCAATCTATGCTATGCAGGACCAAGATGATCTCAGTTGCCCTGATAGACTTCTGATTATTCAGTCTGTGCCAGCTGAATGTACCTTCAGTTACCCAGAGAGGCTGGTGCAGGGTCCATCAGCTTCCTCCCTGCTTGAGGTGGGGCTAAAGTTTAGGCTAAGGCTGCAGGCCAATCTGGGTGAAAGAAATCGGTCTCTACCATCACTGTGATTCTCAGTCCACCCCCCTTCCCCTTGTGCCAGGGGCAGAGTTAAGATGGCAGCCACCAACTTCTTTCTTACTTGGACAGGTTCAAACTTTAGCCGTTCTTAAGATTATACTTCAGGCAGCTGAATTTACCAATCAGTAGCTGAAATCGGTGACCAACTGTCTTTTCCTCCCCCCGTTTTTGGGAAATGGAGCTTCCAATTCCAGCCACAGAATAGCTCCTGGGGCAGCTTGTGCCTCCACTGGAGGATAGGCACCGGCCTCTGGGGCATGGAGGACTCTACTTACGAATCTTCTCTGCAGATGGGCAGTCTCCTCCTCCCACTCTTTCAAGGATGTTGCAAGATTCTTTTCTGGTCTCTTGGAGTCCCCAAACAGGTTCTTTGGATAGCTCAGTGATTACTAACTGCCCTGTAGGATTAGCTGACTCTAGGAGCTCCTTACTCTGCCGCCATCTTGCTGACTGTTCCTCAACTTTTTTTACCTCGAATCATTTTTTTCAAAGAGCAGCTATTAATATTTCCTAAAAGTGATATTCCAAAAAAACACACTTGGGGAAACCCTGCCTTAGGAATGTGAATTAGGATTAGGATTCATTAACCAGGTCCACAGTAAAACCCTTAGGTTGGTGGTTCTTAACCTGATAACAAGGGGTTTGTGCCCTCCGGTTGGAAAAAATTATGTCTATGTTTGCACTAATGTCTAATAGAAATTTAGCATTTTCTTCATTTATGAAGGTAGGCAAAAAACTACAATAATAGTGATAATTCCTGTGACTCTGCCACCAATAGAAATCACATATATTTTCATATCATGCCACAGTTGTTGCATGTATCTTAAAATATAATTTACACTCATCACTATTTCAAAATTATTAGAACTGTCATGAGATCTCATTTAATATATTAATAAACATAACTATAACACAAACTCATTTTATATTTTGATAACTGTATTTCAGCATCATTGGTTTCCTTTGTAATCCTTGGTGTTTACTTTTACACGTTTAAAAACACTATTCTGAGAAGGTGTCTATAGGCTTTACCAGACTGCCACAGGTGTCCAAGACCCCCCAAATTAATAATTTCTGTCCCCCCTGGTGAGACCCAGTGGTCCACAAACAATCAGAATTCCCTTGAGAGAATGTAACCAAGAGACAAACACTAGCAGAATCTTTCTATTTTAAAAAAGTAAAAAATAAATCAGCTAAACACAGATTATAAAAACACTTTATTTGTAAGCAAAATGCCCAATTTGGGGAAAATGTAAAAAAAAATAAAGCACATAAGTGCAATTAAGTATCTTTTACTATAATCCTCAATTGCTGTCACCCTGTATGGATCATAAATATGCCATACTACCATATAAAGATTTGTCTGAATATATGAGTATCAGAAAAATTTACTTTACTAGAAAACATGTACATGTGTTCAAATGTGTCGAAGAGTTGAAAGCATTTGTTTCATACAAGGGATAAACCTATGGTGATCAACTGTTCAGATTTGCCTGGAACTGAGAGGATTCCTGGAACATGGGACTTTCCATATAAGATTGGGAAGTCCTGGGTAAACCAGGATGAGTTGGTCACCCCCTAGGTATAGCCCAGCTTTAGGCTTGAGCCTGGCAATGTTGAAGCCTGGAGTTCTTGGTAGAAATTGCTATAATTGAAGTGCTATCTTCAGACAACCTGGCTCTGTTTTTTAATCCTTCGTGTAACCAGGCATGACACAAATTTTCTGAGCCTCCATCTAGTCATCTGTGATAAATATTGATGTGTATCCTGCCTCCCTCCCCAAGCTATTGTGAAGACTGAGTGAGATAACTGATGTAAAAGCACTTTGTAAACTGTCCAAGTGCTCTGTGAATGTAGAACATGAAACAAAACGATAATTTAATGTGGCAACATCAAAATGGGCATTAATGGATAGTATTCTCTTGCATTATAAGAAGACACTTAATGCAAGACACTTAAACCCCAAATGTCCCTTTGTTAAGTCCCCAGACAGGCATAGGTGGTCCCAGCAAGGCCTCAGGGAAGTGGGCCTCGGAGGTCTCTATGGTTTTGTTTTGATGCCTCTTTCCCCTTATCCTGTGTCCTTTCTAGTCAAAGTCTCTCACTGTTGTGCCTCTCACCCCTGAGCCTTTGAGCATGGCCCATGTCTTCAGTCTTCTCTGTTCATCTCAACCTTGGCTACACCTTAGAAACACCTGGAGAAGCATTTCCATATCCCGATGCTGGGACCTCAGCCCAGACATTAATCAGACTCTCTGGGGGTGGGCCTGGCTATCAGTATTTTTTAAAACACCCCAGATGGTTCTAATGCTCAGCTAGAAAGAAAAATACTGCTTGGATGTCGTCTGGTGGGTCGTCAGATAAATTACTCCGTATTAATGCATCAACCCAGGGATGGTGTTATCCTTCATAGAGAATTTTTTGCTTTAACCCAGGAAACCTACAATGCTTCTCAACAGTCTTTTTCAAGAAGTGTCTCTTGAAGGTCACCAGTGTCCTTCACCCCAGGCTCTGTGCTCTGTGTTCCATTCCTGTTGGTTCTGTCAACCCTCATGGATTTCCTAGGGGACCTTCTTATCCTCATTTTCAGTTGAGTAAACTGTGGCTCAGAGAAGCTCCCTCCCTAGCCCAATTCTGCAGTTAGGGAAAAACAAAGCAGTGATTCAGACCTGAAGCCCATGCATACTAACTTCATGCTGAGAACTGTAGCTAAACTTGAAGTCCTGCAGGGTATACCAGAAGCCTTGCCTCCATATCTGCATTTTGCTCTTTAGGAAGATGATTTGTTAAATTGGGGAAGGAGATGTGACTTCTGCCCCCTGACACCTGCTTGATGGCTTCAGCCTCCAGATGTTTGTGTATTCACAGGGACAGCTGCAGGAGCATGCATATCCCAAGAGTTTTTTTTTTGTTCTGCACCTGGTTGTCTTGTCCCTTCCTCAACCTAGGTCCTCACCTATATTGTTATAGAAGGACTGGGATCTACCCTGCTCAGGACCCAGACTCTTTCCCAAGAGTCTATTGCCCCAGGATAAGGCTCTGACTTTCTGACAGTTTAGGCAACTGCCATCATGTTAGAATTTGGAAGGTCTTATAGAAAGAACCCTCTTATTGGGTCTTGCTAGTCTTCCCAAGTCTCTGAGATTCCCAGCTTTGGAGAGCCATTTCTTTGCTCAACCACCACATCCCACTAGTCTTGTATTGAAATGTTTATGTCCCATGAGGGCTTATCCATTTATCTACTGTCTGACAGTCCTTTCTTCAGAGTTTTGTGATATAGCATGAAAGTACTCTGAGGCCTTGGGCTTTTAATGATTTTCTCTTGGGCAAATCTCTTTCCTTCTTTTTTTTTTTTTTTTTAACAATTTATCGAAGCATATCATTCATACACGAACATACATAAACTATAAGCGTTCAGTAAACATTGTGAACTCACAAAACAAACATGCATAACATCATACAGGGCTCCCACACATCACCCCCCCCACACACACACACCCTGCATTGTTGTGAAACATTTGTTAACAAATCATGAAAGAGCATTGTCAAAGTATTACTACTAACTATAGTCCGTATCTTCCTCCCCTATACATTTTTTAAAAGGATTTATTTATTTATTTATTTACTTTTATCCATTTTTACTGCCCCCCCACCCCCCTGTTTTTGCTGTTTCGGTGTCCATTCACTGGACAATTCTCTGTGTCTGTTTCCTGCCCTCTCTTCTCATCCTTCTCCTCTTGTCTTCAATGGGATTCGATCTTCGGAATCTCTGATGTGGGAGAGAGGCGTCCTACCACCTGCGCCACATTAGTCCCTGGTTTTTCGGTGCATCTCATCTTGACTTTCCCTTGTGCCAGTCTTCTGTTATGTCATCATCTTGCTATGTGGCTCGTGGGGCCTGGTGGCTCACCCGCTCATGGGGCCTGGCAGCACACTTACACACAGGGACTGGTGACCCACATGCCTTCTATATTTTTCTTTTTTTAAATTTTTACCAGGAGGTCCTGGAGATTGAACTCAGGTCCCTCCATATGGAAGATGGATACCCAACCACCCAAGCCACAGCTGTCCCTTTGCTATATCTCTTAAAGTTGACCAAGGATACTCCAACTTACAGTCTTTTCCCATACAGGATGGTCATATAATAAATCAGGCTTAGTTTATCACCAGCATTCTAAAAACCAGACCTAGGGAGGAAAACTAGGTCTGGGGACACATACATGGTTTCTAATATAGTGAATAATATGTTTAGCCTACCCTGATTATCACAAAATCAAGTCAGTGAGAATATTTGCATTCTCTTTCCTTCTTTGAGTATCAATATTCCCATCAGTGAAATGAAGATTTTTTACTCTTCCACACATATTTCTACAGGACTGGGATAATCTGGGATAATGGACAATAAACTTATTTTTCTAGCAAAACCTATCTGATTACACATAAGATTTTGTTACTGTTATTGGAAAAAAGTGTATTTCCAACATTACAGCTCGCTGAGAGCAAGAGAGACAGGGAACACGCCAGTTTTGAAGGGGCAATTTTGGAGAAAAAGGGGCTGCAGTCATTTTTGGGTCAGATGTTGCAGTGGAGAGCTCCTGATGTCCTGGGGATGGCCCTCAGCATATTGGGAATCTGGAGAAGACAGCCAAAGTGGAGGGAAAAGAATGCTAAAATGGAAATGAGACAACTTCATTTACTTCACATTTTGTCAGGGGCCAGCTCTGTCCATCACTGAGAATGGTGATGAGGAAAGAGCCAACCTACAAGTTATTGTGTGTGTGTTTCAGATATAGCAGCAGATGACCACTAAACAATAATAACACTAGATGAGCACACAGGGCAGCCATCACACAGGGGAAAAGGCTTATATGCAGCTGGGTAGACAGGCTGACTGGCACCAGGTGACCAAAGGTGGGGTCTTAGGTGTAGTAGCTGAAGGGGGTCATTAGAGCATCTGCTAAAGCTCAGTGCCCAAGTCTTGGCAATGTCAGCTTGTGCAATGCAACAAGACCTTAAACTGACAACAATGCTAGCTGAGGGTGATCTCAGACCACTTCCTCCTTTGGGGCCACCTGCCCCTTGTGCATTGTTTCCTCAGGTGCTTCTTCTGTGGTTCAGTGAGCATGGTACTGGCCCGGGTATAGATTCTTCCCAGGTTCTCTTTCTGACAGCCTGTGTGGCCCTAAGCAAGTTACATCGTCTCCCTGGCACTCCGTGTTCTCTTTTACAAGATGATGAGGTTGACTTAGATGACCTTTGGGATCCTTCCAGCTCAGCATCACGTGGCTTTATGAGCTCAGGTTAGTTTCTAAGAAATTTGAGACTACAATATGGCATATATCACTGGAGCTGTTGGGACTTTCTGAAGTTATAGAGTATTCACATTAAAGCAAATACTGGAATATTTATAAGTATTAAGGTTTTAAATTTGGGGTACAATTTAATGGGAATAAAGCATAATTTGGGCTGGCCTGTAGCTCACTTATCTGAAATGAATGAAACCAACTGTTGGATGATTAACTTTAAAAATCAAAGTGTGGGATTAGTAGAAAATGATACTTCTGTACTATAATTTAATTTGAAACATCTAAATGTACATTTATTCACCAATCCTTTGATATAGGGCTAAGTTCTCTTCTTTGCATGTAGGTTTGGTACATCATTTATAAATTCTTGTTTAGGATTCTTTAACAAGCAATGAGATCTTAGAGACACATGAGAATGTAAAATACTACATTTTTAAGATCCTTTCCCAATCCCAATTCTTTTATGTTGCCCTACCTAATTCTATATTTCTCTATATTTCTATATCTATATCATCTGTATCTATATTGATCCACTACCTCTAACTTTATCATCTTTATGTCATCTCTATCTCCATAGCTAAACCTATCTACATCATACCTATATCTACATGTATTTATCCATTCAACTAACCTTTAAATTTTTCCCAAAGTGTTCAATGTAATTTTTATGGAAACAACAATAACAATTGCAACCAGCCTAAACAGGCTTGGGGACAAACACAATTAGTGGTTTGTAAGCATAACACTCTATTAGAGGGAGCAGAAGAGTGCAGTAAATCATAAAATGAGTGGAAAGGCAAGCCACACAGTGGGACAAGATATCTGCAACACACAAACTGACAAAGGACTAGGGCATCAAATATATAAAGATCTTTACCAAATCAATAAGAAAAAGAAATAACCAGATAGAAAACTGGACAGATCATTTGAACAGGCACAAAAGAGGAAATCCAAATGGCTGATAAACATGAAAAGAGACTCAATCTCACTAGAAATCAGGGAAATGCAAAGCAAAACCACAACTAGATACCACTGTATGCCGGATAGGCAAAAATCAAAAATTTCTGAAAATACTGTCAGCAAGAATTCGGAGCAGGATGAATTTTGGTGAGAGTTGTAAATGGGTAGTACCTCTTTGGAAAGAACTTTGCATTGTCTGGTAAGACTGTAGATATATATACCCTATGGCACATCAATTCTACTCTTCAGGACAAATCTATAGAGATTTATGCAAGTGAGCAGCCAGATAGATGTACAAGAATGCTCATAGCAGCATTTTGCATCATGAAACAATCCAAATATTCATCAACTATAGAATGGATGCATAATTTGTACTGCGGCCAAACAGTGAAAAACTATATAGCAATAAAAATGGAAAACTTGCAGTGACACAAAACACTAATGACTCTTAATACAATATTGAGTGAGAGAAGCAAGACACATCAATATAGTGTGATCACATTTATATAAAGCTCAAAAGCGGGTAAGCCTAAACTCAGTATATCACTTAGCAAAGTATATATAGGCAGTTATCTCTGACAGGGAAGTTGGGGTTGCAATTAGAAGGGGCCCAAGGGTGGCTTCTGGGAATTGGCAATCAGTCCTCGAGGAGGGTTACAGAGCATACTTCATGATTATTCACTGTGGTCCAAGTATATATTTTATTCAGGTAGATTTATGTAAATTTCAATGTAATAATTCACACAAAACATGAAAAAAGAAAGCTTATTGTGTGGGTGTAGAAGTGGGGATCTTCCTGGTTCCCAATGTCCTTAAGCATTGTGGAGGGTTTTACAAAAGGGTTGGGAAGCCATGGTAAAACAGGCAATGCAGTCAAATGGAGCTGGGTTAAGAGAGCATCTGCTATATTGGAGTAGAGCAGATGACGGGGGACATCTAAAAATATAACAGCATAAAGGAAATTCCAGTATATTAAGGTGAGAACAGAGGTTCCGAGGAGCTAAAAGTACTATTTTCTTTTCCATTTGCATAGTTACCCACCCCAATAGGACAAATCAAATGCATTTTTCTTTTCTGGGTGACAGTGTTGCTCACTCTCTAGCCTAGCCTCTGTATTTGGCAGAAAATGAACATTTTTGGAGCTATTAATAGATAAAATTTGAATAACGGCAGAGAAAGGAATTTGATTCAGAAATAATATTATCACATTATCTAAAATATAAAATAAGGATGCAGTCTTACACAATATCCAAAGTTTACCTGTACTTCCAAAAGGATTCCTGAGAACCTTGGCATGCATCCACAGAAACCTGGAGCTCCTTATAATGGAGCTTTTTTGTTTGTTTGTTTGTTTTGCATTGTTTTAAGTACCAGGGCTGGGGAATGAATCCAGGACTTCCCTTGGGGGAAGTGAGCACTCAACTGCTTGAGCCACATTTGCTCCCCATAATGGAGTGTGAAAACCTGCTATAGGTCTAAGAGTTCTTGGGTTGAGGATGTTGCAGGAGAAAAGGACACTGTCCCCCTTGCAGGGAAGCCAGATGGCCCTATGAATGGGTGGGCCTGGGTGAGGCCAGTGGCCTCATAAGCCCCAGACAGTCTCTTCATTGACTCAAATAGAGAAAGTCAACAGATGGGAAAGATGGGGCCTAGAAGAGAGCAGAAAACTTTGTTACCACCCAAAACAGCAGAGTTGTTGAATAACTTCTTCAACAGTGAAATGGAGGGCTAGAGATGGCCCCTGGAGTTCCTGCCTACTCCACTGGTCTAAGAATTTATGAAGGGATGAAGGGAACTGTGTGTGCTGCTTTGTGTGAAGTCATTTGCCCATCCATGGGCAAAACTCACTGTGGCCTTAGAGAAGTGTTTCTCAAATTTGACCTTGTGTGAATCACCTTGTGCTTGTGGAGCTCCTTGTTAAAAGAGCAGGGCTTGATTTGGTGGGTCTGGGGCAGGGCCTGAGAGTCTGCATTTCCAACAAGCTTCCAGGTGACATTGATGCTGTTGGGTAGGGGGCCAGCCTCAGCAGCAAAGCTCCTCTCCTGTTCCCCCTGCTCTCATTGACAGGCAGCTGGTCCTGGTGTTGTCTACACTCTTTGTGAAGAATCCATACTCTTCCCTCCTTCCACCCCAAATTGCTTCAGAACAGAAGGAACGGATGGAGGCTAATCCTGCTTTTCTACTTGAGTCCTCTGGATCCCAAATAAAGTCCCCTAGACAGAAAAATAGAGAGTTTACTCCTTATAACCCATTTACTCATTTGATTAGTCATTCACTAACTTGCTTGGTTAATGAATGTGTGTAGTACAGGGCTGTGGTAGACTGAATTATGCACCCCCACAAAAAGGCCTGTTCTTAATCTTAGTCTGCATTCCTGTGGGTGTGAAACTCTTTGTAAATTGGACCCTTTGAAGATGTTATTTTTAGTTAAGGTGTGGCCAACTGAATCAGGATGTGTCTTAATCCATTGGGGTGGGTCTTAATTACGGTAGACCTTATCAAGAGAAGAGATCGGAAGCCAGAGTCAGAGAAAGCCACAGGGAGGAACCAGGATCCAGAAGTCAGCAGAAACCAGCAGAACAGACACAAGGAGAGAGACCGCCGTGAGAAAGGAGGCAGAGATACAAGCCAAGGAGCCCAAGGATTGTGGCAAGCTAGCAAGCCGAAGGATACAGACCTTGGAGAGAAAGCATGGCCTTGCTGACCCCTGGATTTTGGACTAACAGCCTCTGAAACTCTGAGCTAATAAATGCTTGTTGTTTAAGCCAACCTCCTGTTATTTGTCAATGTGGAAGACTAATGACATTTAAGTCATAGAGGTACACCTAGATCAAAGATTAGTCTGGTGGTAATATATAGGCTAGATTGGACAATATATAGGCTGGAGTTAGGGGAATGAGTTAAGGTACTGAAATGGGAAGTCTAGGTGGGAGATAAGAAGGGCCAGTCGTGGAGGGGTGGGAGAGCGAATGGAAAGTAAGGGGCAACTAGACTCAAAGTAAAAACAACAACAAAAACAAACTATAAACAATAGGTGTTGACGACCAAATAGGTTAAAAGGTGCAGGAGAGGATGGAGATCATCTAGGTGTTCAAGACCAGGGATGAGGAGAAAGGGAGTGCCATGAATGAAAAGAGAAGCTGGCTTGTGGGGGCAGATAATGACCTCAGTTTTCCACTTGCTGAGTTTGAGGTGCTTGTGGAATAGCTTGGTGGAAACACCTCACAGCTAGCTGGAAATTTGGAATTGGAGTCCTGGAAAGAGTAGGGCTGGAGCAACAGTTTCAAGAGAGAAGGACCTGGATGTGAGCCGTGGAAGCAGGTTGGTCCCAGAGGAGGGAAGAGGGTGGAACAAGAAGAGAGGACAGGACTTGGCAAAGGCTCATACTTAGGAAGAAGGGAAAAGATATCATGAGCCCAAATCAAAGCATCACAGGGACTTCCATCATTTTGTAGATGAGAAAATTATTTGGCTTTTGGCTCTGTCCACGCAGCCCTCTGATTCCCATACCCAAGGCCATTTATATCTCTCCTTCCAGCTCAGGCCAGTCCTGGCTTCTGAGAGGAAACCCATCATTCCTGGTTTAGGGAGCTCCAGGCTCTAACTTCTTTGTTGGTGTCTGCTACACCATTTGTCTGTGTTTCAGGTTGTAGCTAAAACCTGTAAAAGAAAGAGGAAAACCATCGTGAAAGATGAATACTTAAAAACTCAGCATGAGAAAAAATAACAAATGATCAATAAATATGAGTTCTTAGTAAGAACTCTAAGCTAGGCAATTTGCAAGCATTATCTCATTAATCTTCATTCCACTTGATCATGTATTATCATCTTCCCATTTATCTGGTAAGGAAACTGGTGCCCAGAGAGAGTAAGGCCACAAAGCTGGTAGAGAGCCAAGGGCGGGGCCCAGGCAGTCATCTTTACAGCCCTGGCTTTGAACTTCTACATTATTCTGAGAGGGAAAGAGAACAAACAGGAATTAGAGGGCGGTTGTAAGAAAGATGGGGAAGAACTTTTAAGAAGGTTAATTGAAAGTGCTAGTTATCAAAGATGCCTTGAACTGACAGTAGGAGAGGCCCCAAATCCATAGAACCAATAGACACCCTTTATCTTGGAGATAAAGGAGAGTTTAGGGTCCCCTGGAACTGCCCAGGCTTTGATGGAATCCTCCCCTCTACCCCACCTAAAGATACACAGGAGCTGACTCTGAGAATACCCTCAACCCAGAAGTCTTGCCTGACTCTCCAATTTCCGAATCCAAAGGTGTTTGGATGACCAGAATCTGAAGTTAGCTGGAGGCAGGGGGAGAGCTGGTGGGGCCACCTCCCTTATACCCCTTCCAACTTATGAGTTGGGCTCCTGGGGACAGCTAGTATTGTTAGGTTGTGGAATGTGCAAAGTAGATTATAAAGCATTGCCATCCTTCCTGCCTTCAGGGCATCTTGTTGGGGTGGTAGGGATCAGAAGGTTAGTGAGAGATGCAACCTTAGAGATGATAGACTCGCTCAATCTCCCTATTCTATTTTTAGAGATGAATTGATGTTGTGGAGAAACACTTGTGGAGATGGAAGAGTGTTCTTGTTTTTGCCTAATTAGAGGATCTCTAAAGACCCCTCTATCCACTCTCCTTCTGAGATTCTAAGAGAGAAGAAAAGTCAACGTGTGTCTGCGTGCATGCAGAATAGAGAGTGAAATCAGCACGTACTCTGGGACCTGGTGGAATAAAGATGTTGTGGCGTCGGTTAAGAACTTAAAGAGCTGGTGGATAATGAAGGGAGTGGGGATATCGGTGATGTGTGTGAATATTTTTAGGAAGAGAGAGAGAGAATTCCTTTATCGTGGCTTGGAATCCCTTCTCAACTGGACAGATCCTCACCTCCAGTGAAGGGTCTTTTCTTTGCCCTTTTTTGGGGTGTGATGGGCAGCCCCTGACAGTCTCAAATACACAGCCTGACCCAAGCGCTCTGCGGAGAAACCGAGAAACCCTTGTCTGTGACTCTAGTTACAGAGAAATGGTGAATCCCTGGAGGAAGTAACTCCCTTATCTGACACTAGATTCTAGTGAATAGAGGATTTAATAAGATAAGCGCGGAGAGTTTATCTCCGTGCACCTGACACGCAAGCATTCAACGCGTGACAGCTGCTGATGTTTGCTGCAGAGGCAGGGTTGGGAGCCGCCTCCCCCTCTCCCTCCACATATTCCATCCCACCCTGCACATGCCGCACTGCCTCCTCTCCTTCATTCTCCTGGGCTCTCTGCATCTTCTCTGCCCTGCCTTCCAAGGCACAGGGCCTTGCATGCCTCCAAAGGGAGATAAATAACAAAGACAAATCACAGAGCATGTGGCATGGCCAAGGGTCTGGGGAAGCCTGAGTCTGGGTCCTGAGGCACTGAGTGCTCAGGTGATCGACTTACAGTGGGGCCCTCAGGCCAATCAATCAGAAGATAGCAAGTTCTAGGCCTGGAGTTTCCACCATCCCTCCTACCCCCGTTCCCCAACTTTGGTGTCCTGGCAGCAGGGATTCTGACCATGGAGGCGGCGAGATGGTGAGGAAAGCTTCTGAGCACTTGGGAGACCCCTAGGTCACATCCCATGTCAACACAGACTGCCTGGGTAACAAGGGCAGGTTACTGAACCTCTTGCCTCCCTAAGATGGGGATAATGATGCTTGCAGAGTAGCATGCAGAAATGAGGCAGCAGATGCATCTCAGCCCTTGGCTAAGATCAAGTGCAGAAATGAGGCAGCTCCTGTGGGGTGCCTGGAGCACTGAAGTCTCCTTGTGCTAAGGGATGGGGAGGGGTGTGAGTCCTCTCCTGCTGCCTCCAGCATGAGCTCCGTGGCTGAGTGGCCTGGGGACAAGTACTCCTTTCCTGACAAACTGGTACCCAGAAGGCAGAGTATGGAGGAAGCATTGATTGCAGCCATTCTTTGGGCTCATGATGAATATTTGCAGGTACATGGAAAGGATGGTTCCTTATAGCTTCACGGATTAGAAAAAAACTCAGCAGAGAAGGCAGGACTTGGTCTGTGCGTTGAAGGACAAGTAAGGTTTGGAGGAAAAGGTATTGTGGGGAGAGGAGTGGTTGAGCAAATGCTCAGAGGAAGGAAGGGGCTGCATTTTCAGTAGTCAATAAGGAAAACAGCCAAGAGGGAATAGTGGGTGTGCTGGACAAACATGGGAAGGGGTCCCAGCACCCCGGCTTTCCTCCTTGTTGTCTCATCCTAATTCACTGAAATGATGTATTTGTGCCCCCATCTTTCTGCCAGTCCATCAGCCCATGAAAGCTGGCACTGCGTCTTATCTAGCTCACCCCTCATCTGTAGCTCTAGGGCCTGGTGCATAGCAGGTGCTTGATATATATTATTTGAATGGATAAGCAACAGAGACAATAAGTGGGTATATTGGGAAAAAATAGATTATGGTAAGATTGTGGAAGCTCTTCGGTAGGAACTGGAGATTTCTTGAAAGTTTTGAATGGGGAAATAGGGAAAGAGTAATCTGAGCGCTATGTGAAGGTGGGTTGAAGGGTAGAGGATTTCCAGAGAGAAATGGCATGGGGACCAATGAGGACACAGCCAACGCCATCAGGAGGTGGCACTCCAGACTCGTCTATTATCAATGGGGCATGCAATGGAAAAGAAAGGGCAGTGGGAAATGAATTAAACACATGCTTCACAGATATTTCCACCCTGTGGCCTCTTCTGATGGGTTTCTGTAATTCTTCAGGTTCTACATGCTATTTTCCAGCCCAGAATAATTGCAAAAGGCCTGAAAAGATCCCAAACAATTAAGAAGAGGGGAGAAAAAGCTACACGCTCCCACTATTGTTTTGCCCAACTGGCTTGGCTGTGGAATGGGGGATGGAAGATGAATGTAGGAAGGAGACAGGGAATAAAGGGATGTAGGGGCATGGGGTCTGAGAAGGAGGAAAGCATTGGGCCAGAAGGACAGTGCTAAAGGCATCAGTGCAGTTGCCACAGAGTTCCCTTTTCCAGAAAAGGTGGAAGTTCCTGATTTTATGGGCATGGAGTAAGGGACAAGGGAGGAGAAAGGGTTAATATTTTAAAAAATTTTCTGTCTGGTTAAAAACCTTGACTACTTAGGCTTTTTGAAATGGTTGCATGCAGTGTACTAAAGTTTTTATAAATTCCTCTCTAGGGACAAGCCTCCAGGGAGAATATGCCCCAAGGGAATAGTACTGCCTGAAGAATAGGGTCAAAGAGACAGAGCTGGAACTTTCTTCAGAAATGCAATGCTCTTCAGATAAAGGGCTCCAGGCATTGGTTTAATTTTTTGCTCTGTTGGAGTTTGAGGTCTTCAAACACAGACCAGTGGTTAGATAAGATCTGTCTTCAAGGGTAGATGTGTACAACAGAAGACTGAAATTTGCAGTTGTCATCTCAGAAAGGGAATCAAGAACTGGGTCCAGGCTGGGAAGAACATGGCATGCTTTTCTAAGCTGGAAACCTCCACATTTGAAGTTTGATCATGTTTGTTTCTGGTTCAGGTTAGTAGCAAAATCTTGCAGGTGCAATGGCTCTGCCTGTCTTCAGAGCAGAAAGAGAGGTGTGTGGGGAAGGGTGCTGGGCCTCTCTCTTTGGCCAGGTTTAGTGGTGACAGCCACCAACAGGAGAGTAAAGCCAACTGAGTTCCAGGGTCTTCGTCACGAAGAAAAGGAGAGTGTCCTCATTAGAGGCTTAACCATTGCCGTCCTGCAGATTCTCTAGTACCTCCGTTCCTCCCGGAAAGGAGGAGAAATATCCAGAGCAGGCATGAGTTTCAGATTTAATGTCCTTTGATGGAACCAGTCATCACACCTTTTTTGCCTTGGATTATCTGTGATTCTAGCAGAGCTTGAAAGGGCTCAGACAGACAACTCTAAAGCAGGCTGAAAGTTCAGGGAAAGGTCTTTGCAATTACCTGGGGATATTTGAACATTATATAGAGAAGGTGGAATATGATGATGTCTTAGTTTTCCTGAGCTGCTATCACAAATACCACACACTAGTTTTGGCTTAAACAACAGGAATTTCTTGGTGTATGGTGTTGAGGCTAAAAGAAGTCTAACATCAAGATATTGGCAAGGCTTCCTTTCTCCCCAAAGACTATAGCATTCTGGTGCTAGCTGCTGGCAATCCTTGGGGTTCCTTGGCTTTCCTGTCACATGGCAATGTTCTCTCCTTTCTTGATTCTGTGCCTTCCAGTTTTCTTTATAAGGCCTCCAGTAACCTGGATTAAGACTCACCCTCATTCAGATGGCCATACTCTAACTAACATCTTCAAAAGTTCCTATTTCCAATGGGTTCATACCCACAGGGATGCAGATTAAGAACATATTTAAATTGGGTTACATAATTCAACCTGCCACACATGATTATTTGCCAAATAGTATTCTCTTGACTTTAGAAAAAAGATTTGGAATAAAGGCACAAGATTAGGAAAATGTTTCTCTTTGATAATGAACTTTATTCTGAAGTAGATGGTTAGCTTCCAAGTATTCTAATTTATTTTAGTAATTTGTTCCAACAAAGCTTTGGCCAATTTGCTTCCCTAGACTTGGTGCAATGCAATGCATAGTTTTATGGTTTGGACCACACACGTTGAATTTCCTGGTTGTCTTGACAGTCTGACAATTCAGGTTGAGCAGGGACCAATGGCTGGACAAGCCAAGTGAGGAGTAGACTGCTGAAGGGTAATGATTCAATGGAGAAAATGTAGCAGATGTCTTTCTGGCTGGGAGTTGAGTCAGAGAAACAGAGGAGTGTGGGCCAGACAGTCTAAGAATCATTTCCAAGCAGACACCCATGAGCCCAAGAACAGGACCAGTCCCAAGTACACCAAGGGCCACCAGGAGGCCAAGAAGTGAGCTGAGCCTCAGCAGATAGAAGAGGGGGCTGGAGGACCAGCCTTGGCTCCAGCTCTTGGTCCTGAAAGAAAATGTTGAACTATGAGGTTAATCTTGTGTTCTGACAGGCTTGGGCGTGGGGGCAGGGGAAAATTTCCAACCCAATAGAGAAGACAATTTCAGATGTTTCCATTGTAATAACATAGCCTTAAAACAGTTCAAGTGCTAGAAGTGAAAATGAAACACCGGGCAGTGAGGTTTTAGAGGGGGAAAAGAGCTGCCCTCAAATGACATACACCTGGAGTTACTAAGCCACTTGCTAAATTCCTGAAAGGCTAGGTTCTCTCCCCATTCTGGGTTTGCCACATCTTTCCAGGAGACTATCTATTCACCAACCTTGACTGCTAATTAGGTCTTTACACAGAACCACTTCTAGAAGCCTCTTTGTCTCTCCTATGTGCTGCCATAGCCCTGCTGTGTAACTCTCTCAGCAATCATGTAGTAGAGTAATTGCTTCCTCAATCTTATGGTCTTTGAGGGCAAGGAATGTGACTTGTACACAATTATAGCACCTGTGCCTGAAACAGAGCCTGCCGTATTGCAAGCAGCTCCCTTTTCTCCTCCCTAAAGTTTTGACCTTGCTTCAGACTCCCTTGGATCTGATTCAATCCCAAACCAGGGAAAATACAGAGCTTACCTCTTCTAATCCATCCATTGTTGGACCAGCTTTGACCATAGAAACTGACTTCCTATCTTTATCCCTTATTATTTAGTCTCTGCCAGCTACCTCAATTCTTCTAGAGAATGGCAAAGCCATCACCAAAAGGGACTTTGGTCTTGCTTACACTTTCAGCCTGTTTTGGACTTGTCTTTTAGCACATGCTCTTTAGTAACTGACCCTGATTTTGCCGTGTGTTCTAACGCAGGACTCTCACCAGGCCCCTAAGGACTTCTTGGACTCTGGACCCAAGCTTTCCTGGATCTGCCTCTGTTACACAGCACTTTCCAGATGTTAGGCTGCAGTTCCATAAGCCCAAAGATGAACAATGACATGCAAATGTGTCTCAGAAACATGCTCAAAGACTTAGACTTTCTATATTTGGAGATTTAAGGTCTTTTCTACATATTGCAAATCAAACACCAGCTGTTCTACTAGGAAAAAACCCAACTGTACCCCTAGCGGATCCAGCCCTACTTTTGTGATGTAAATGTAGATTGAATAATGGCCCCCTAAAGATGTCTCTGGAACCTGGAAATATGTGATGTCGCAGGGCAGAAGGAAATGTGAAGGTGTAATTTAGGTTACCCACCTTAAAATAAGGGGAGTATTCTGGATTTTCTGGGGGGCTCAATCTAATCACGTGAGACCTTGAAAGCAGAGAACATTCTCTGGCTGGAATTCAGAGAGATGCAGTAGAGTGATTGTAAGTGTGAGAGGATGCACCGTTGATGGTTCTAAGATATAGAGGACATGTGTAAAGCCCAGAGAAGGTGTCTAGGAAGTCTAAGTGGCCCCCTTTTGACAGCTAGCAAGGATATGGAAAACACAGTCCTACAACCACAAGGAACTGAACTTGGCCAACAATCTTAATGAGCTTAGAAGCAGATTCTTCCCCAGAGCCTTGAATAAGAAATGTAGCCCTGCTGACACCACGATTTCATCCCCATGGGACTCTAAGAAAAAAATCCAGCCCAGCCATGCTGTACCAAGACTCCTGACCTCTAGAACTGTGAACTAATAAACAGGTGTTGGTTAAGCCCCTAAATTTGTGGTGATTTGTTAATGCAGCAAAAGAAAACTAATTCAGGCCTTCAATCAAGAGCAGAACCTTTGGGGGGATTTGCCATTTTTTTCTTCCCAGTCAAGATTCTTAGGCTGCGAAGTGTCACTCAGATGCCATTGTTGTTTGCATGGTTAGTGAAGAAAACTCCTTCAGCTAACAACACTGGGATTTTCTGCTCTGTCTCACAATGGTTAGAAGACTCCCTCGGCACAACGTATTTGGAGTTCTATAGCTTTCCTTGTGAGCTAGAATGTGGTCATTTCATCACCCTGCCAGGGAATGTGTTCAGCCCAGCGAGATGCCAAGGAAATTGTCATAAAAAGGGGAGCATTTGTTCCATGCAACCACCACCTCCAACTGGAAAGGTGGGGCCAGACTTATTTTGCAGCAAAAGCAAAGCATCAAGTAAAATCAGTCTGAGAAAGACCTGCTCAGCACTTGCGTCCCCTCCCTGAAGGCTGCCTCTCACCCAGCAAAGTGAAATATCCTTCTACAGAAATAGAACCAGAATAAAGAGCTCTGGTGTTTTTTTTCCTGGATTCCTGGAGAAGGGTTTTCTTCCTTGGTTAAATCCCAGTGCTAATGAGGCCAAGGCCAGGGATTAGCTCTGTAGGCTGGCCAATTAGCTTTAGTCTGTTTCATGGAGAGAGACTCCATCTGATTCAAAATGCCTTTATTGAGCTTCTAATATTTTCCAGGCCCTGTACTAAGGGATAGGGCTAGGAGACAAAGAAACAAAGAATCAGGGCCTGACCTAAAAATCTCACCATATAGTGGGAATGTGGACATATAAACAATCCTCTCTAAAGCAAAGAGGCATGCACTGATGTTACATAAAGGCATGGGAAAACTTTTGTGGGCGTACTGAGGTAAGAGATATTAATTCTACCTGTGTATTCCAGAGCAGGTTTCACAAGAGAGATGGCATTTGAGTCAGATTTTGATGAAACGGCAGGAATAAATAATAATTGATGACATCTATTTGGTACTTTATATTCAATAATTTCATTTCAGCATGACGAAGGTGTTTTAATATAGGAAACTACGATAACACGGATATAGATACAAAGATATAAATGTGCATGATATTTCTAGGGATGAGTTATTCTCATTGTTACTAGGCCATCTCAGTGGATGGAAATGAAGAATATATCCTAGTATATTTACGTCTCTATCTATTTCATATCTATCTCTGTGTATCAAAACCTGTGAATTCATACCACTGTCTTCAATTCCAAACATCTCAGGGTTCAATCTAGCTTTTTCCTTTACCATATTTGTAACCCTCTTCCCCAACAATGGAATGCAGCCCCCTTGAGCATTGTGGCTAGAGAATAAGGCATTTTATGTGTGTGTGTATGTATGTATGTATGTATGTATGTATGTATATCTTGGCGGTGTCAGACATCGAACCCAGGACCCAGTACCTCATACATGGGAAGCAGGCACTCAACCACTTGAGCTACATCCACTGCCCTAATAAGGCATGTTGAGAGAGAAAAGAAAGAGGGGGAAAGGTAGTTTGGGATCTGCTTAGGGAAGGTCTTGTGTGTCATGATAAGGAAATTGATTTTAGTTTTAGGTATTAGTGAGTTATCCAAGGTTTCTGATGAAGAAGTAATAAGAACTATCCAGAATATTAAAGATAATTTTTAAGTAGAAAATGAAGAACTAGGGAAAATTTTCACTGACTTAAAAGTTCTCTTGGACTACATTCAACTTATTTGTAAGATTACCCTACTTTGTGTCTGCCACCTTCCTACTGATTGCCTCCACTGTGGTAAACTGAGTATATTATTACTTTACTTTCTGTCCTGCCTTTTACTGAAATCTGAAAGTCTTTGTGAATATTTCTGGAAGATAATCCATGCATACTTTTTCCTACCCTCCATGTTGTAAACAGGACCCATTTTATTTGCCCAGGAGCAAGATTTCTACTTACTTTTTTTTTTAAATAAATGGATAACATTTGCCATAATGGGTCAGGGATTTGTTATCAGAGGACTCTGGGATCCCATTTCAATGATTATGCATACATCAGGATACTTTTGGTGGCAAATAATTGAAAATCCAAAACAACCAGCTTAAACAACAAGACATTTTAATGACTCCTATAGCTGAGTGTCCATAGAAAGTCTCCAGGTTCAGGCTTGCCTTGATCTGAAGCCATTTGACTCTGAAGCCAGATATGACTGTCTCCATTTGCTTGTGATTCTTTTGGCTCTGCTTTTCTCTCAGGCTAGTAGTGACACGATTGCATAATTCTGGATCTCACCTTACTGCCTGACATTATCCAGAAGAAAAAAGAAAAGTTCCTTCCAGAATCTCTTTAAGAGGAGTAGAACTTTTCTAGAAGTTTCCAGGAAAGGCCTCCTTGCATCTAAAACAACATGTTTCTTTTCTTTCTATTTTTTATTTTTGTAACAATTTAAAATTTATAGAAAAGCTGTAAGAACAAATGTCTTTCTGAATTATTTGAGAATAAGTTGCCAACATGAATTTCCATGAATGAGAGTAATTTAGGTGTATATTTCCAATAAAGACATTCTTGGACAGAACTACAATCTAATCCACAGGCTTCATTCAAGTTTTTGCCAATTGTCCCAATAATATCCATTATAGCAAAAAGATCCTTGGCTTTCATGACATTGACATTTTAAAAAGCACAGTCTAGTTATTTTACAGAATGTCCTTTAATTTGGGTTTATCTGATGTTTCCTCTTGATTGGATTCAGGTTTTGTATCTTTGGCAGGAATATAACAGAACTTATGTTGTGTTTGCCTCATTGCATCCTAATACCTGCCACATGATTTTGATTTGTTTTCATCATTGGTAATATTAATTTTGATCATTTGATTAAAGTGGTATCTGCCAGACTCCTCCACTGTAAAGTTACTCTATTTTCTTCTTTAATTAAAAAAGTATTTATAAGGACATCTTTTGAGACAATGTAAATATAAAGTTCTTCATCAAACTTTCAATATATTCATTTATTTATTTATATAAGTATGGACTCATTAATTCCTATATTACTCCATGGGTTATCATCCATGACTGTCATTATTTATTTTGATGCTCAGATTATCCCTTATTTGACTTGTGGGAGCCCCATCAAGCTGGCTTCTGTATCCTTTCAAAATATACCCTAATTCTTTGGGGTACTTCCTTACTTTCAGGTACAACAAGATATTCCAGGCTCATCTTGTCCCTTCCTTGCTCAAATACTGAAATCAGTCATTGGTCCAAGAAGCCCTGGCTCCACTTATGGAGAATGGTAGTAAGAAGCCAGAATTTGGGTGCTAAGGGTCCTCATTATTACTGGGATGTCACTGCTTCTAGGCCCTCTCAGGAAACAAGACTAGAAAATATATACTGATATAAACACTCACATTTACATCTGTATTTATTTCTATATTGATCTATGTACATGTACACTGAAATCTATAAATTCACGCCAATGTAACTAATTCCAAAACAATGCCCCAGGGTTCATTTTAATTTCTCTCTTTCCACATGTATAACTCTAACACTGCTCCAACAGTGAGAAACTTGGCTCCCATAATTCTCAATGTATTTATGTATTTGACCAATTCCCCATGTGTAATCAATTTCCTGTTGCTGTAACTAACCCCTCATTCCCTCTTCCCACATGGACACCTTCCTCTCCTCTATTGGGCTGCAACATCCTGCACCCCCCTATATGGGTGCCCTCTTCCTGTATCTTCTTAGTTTAGATGATCATGTCTGTACCAACCCCTGGAAAGGGGGATGGAATGAGATTTCTTTAGACCAATCAGAACTGGCTCTGGAGCCATTGTGGGGTCATCCTTCACCGGGATACATAGATTGTGTGTGTGGGAGAGGTAGATATCCAAACAAAATTAAAATTCTGCTGGGAAGGAAGAAGGGAGAAATGGGGGTTGAGGTGGCAGTAACATTGCTAACTAAAGAACAGGAAGAACACATTCTGTTACAGAAAACAAACAACTCTCCAACCCAGAGGCCATGTTGAGCAGAACGTGGGTCACTTGCATCATCTTTCTATGCAGCTGGGAGAAAAGTCCCTGGTTCTAGAGTTAAGGAACAATGTTGTCTGACGTTAAGAAAAAGAACCAATTCTGCAAAGAACCAATTATGTAAGCAGCCTTTTTTACATGAATAGCAAACTATTTCAGCAAGGATTTTGGAGTAGAGCCCAGAGCTTAAGAAGGGACAGAATAAATATATTCTGAAATCACAGCCTGTCTCTCCCATCTCCCAGTCCCCTGTCCTCTTTCCATAATCCCCAAGAGCAGAAGAGTCCTTACTCAATCCCACCCTTTCTCCATATAATTATTTGAATAAGGGGTATGTCAGCTGAAATGTTGAAGATATTGACAACTTTCTCTATCAGAAGGTTGCACACATTTTCACTCCCACCAAAGTGTTGATGAATATGTTTCTCCACATGTGGGCCACCTAGACCGATGCTGAGTTTATAAATTTTTGCCAATTTGATACGTGGAAATTGTTGCACATTGTTGTTTTGATTTGCATTTCTTTAATTAAGAATAAAAGCAAACATCCTTTCATATGGTTAAAATATTTTCATTTTTCTACGAACAGTTATTTATAGCTTCTATCCACTTTCCCCCATTGAATGGATGCTCTTTTTTATTACTGATTTGTAAGAGCTCTTTGTATATTGAGAAAATTAACTCTTTGTTAATTTGCAATAAATTGCAAATTTTTCCCCACTTTGTCTTAAAAAAATTTTTTTTTAACTTTTTTGGTGGTAGATATTTTCCAGCCTCTCTATATATTTGTTTTTATGGCATAAAATGTATTAATCCTTTTCTTCATGATGCACTTACTTTGTGCCATGCTTATTTAGGGCTTTGATGACCTGAAGAATTTAAGTTTAGATAAGGAATGTTACTGGTGACCCCCTCCCCTTCTACTGCCCAACCTCCCCAAGTCTGGTTTCTATCCCCATCACCTCTGACTTTCCTTCAGCTGGGCTCACACTCAGTTGAGACCTTTCACAATAATTTGTTTGTTGTCAATGGAGAGCCCACCATATTCTAGGTACTATTCTAGGTTCATGATACAAAGATTCAAGGGTGAATAAGAATAGCTTCTGCCTTCTGGAGCACAGAGTCTGGTCATGAGAACCAACAAGTTGAATAACATACATGATAAAGTCTGTATTGGGTAAAGGGGGAGACAAAAACAACAAAAAATCCAAGGATATTTTGAGTCTTGAAAGTTGAACAGGTTTCTGCCAGGTAAATCAGGAGTGAGCGGGAGAAGGGAATTCAAGGCAGAGGAGTCCAGAGTCCAGTGGTGGCTGCCACAGGGGGTGTGAGAAGGCACCTTTCTGAAGGGAGGAGGGCCCAGAACATAGGAGGCAGAGTTTGGGCTTTGCTCCTTAAGGCTAACTGAAGGGTTTTAAGAAGAGAGTGGTCATTGGGTTTGTAATACAAAGGAACGGGAGGAGGAAGGGATGGCAGATAGAAGTGGAGAACCAGAGACTAGATATGCGGCCATCATTTCGGGGCCAAGGCAGTAAATCGTAGAGAGGATGCAAAGGGAAAAGATCAGTCAAGGTTTGGTCTTGCTGGAAGGTGGTGTGTGTGTCTAGGGGAGCAAGGAGACTGGGGTTGTGGGTAGTGAAAGGCAGGTCCAGGAGGGCTCTGAGGTTTCACTTGGACTTGGAATGGATGACCATACGGATCACTGAGAAGGGAACGCAGAGGAGGAGCAGATTTGTGGGGCAAGATGATTTAGTTTTGGACTACTGTGCTGGAAGGACATCTGAATTGAGATGACCAATGGGGAGTTGGAAATAAACAGCTGGGTTTCTAGGAAGGTTCTGGAAAATAGAGACTTGTCTCAGTCATTGGTGATGGTTGAGGCCCTGACAGTGGATGAAGGGACCAAGTACTGAATTCAAGTCCTGCCTTTTAGTTACACATTTTTATTTAAAACATATTTCTGTAGCACTTGCCATGAACCAGGCACTTTACAAATATTTACTCATTTAATACAATACAGCTTTTAGGAGGAGACCATTATTATCCCCATTTCGAAAAATATGTGTTTTGTCACATATCAGAGATAGATAATATATAAAAAGTATACAACAGATCATAGCCACCTTGGGAAAAAAAAAAACAAAATCTCCATGGACCAGAGGTGTAACAGAAACACAAGTCAAGGGATGTGCTGAAGTCATGGGCCTTCTGGGATCAGCTCCTGAAACAGGCTCCTTGGCTAGGAATTTATATACTACAAAGTGATGGTACTAAAAGCACTTCTCGTGGGTCATGGGACTTGGCCAAGCTCATTGCATGAAACCAGGCGCTGGGATGGGGCTTCCTTTGCAGTGATGGAGGCTATAAAAAGTTACTACTGGCTGCTTCTTCTGTTCTGGGGCCGGCAGCTTATACAAATATCCAGGGAGAGTGGAGGAAACAGACTCAGCTTTGTAACAAGGACCTGGGCCAAGCTGCCTGCTGCCTCTGAGATACTTCGTTCCTGTAACATAAAAGTCCTGAGCCACCAATATAAGATGTGACTCAAGATTAGGACAACTGAGAGAGAGGCAAATAGGGTTGACCAGCTGACTGTTAAACAGGGAGGGCTAAGTGGAGCAGAGGAAAGAGAAAGGAAGAGGGAGAGGGAGGGAGGGAGAGAGAAATTTCCACTCAAGATGAGCTTGCATTGGAAATGATAGAGGTGACAGTAGTACATTATAGAGAGTGTAATTAACAGCACTGATTTATGGCTGTGAATGTGGCTGAAAGGGAAAGTTTAGAGTCATATATATATATCAATAGAAGGAAAGCTAGAGGAAAAACTTGGGACTGTATAACATAATGAACCTGGTGGTGGATGATGACTATGGTTAATAGTACAAATATAAGAATGTTCTTCCATGAACTAGAACAAATGTGCGCCATTATTACAAGGTGTTAATAGTAGGGTGGTATATGGGGGAAAATACAACTAATGCAAACTATAGACTGTAGTTAACAGTAATATTATAATATTTTTTCATGAATTGTAACAAAAGTACTATACCAATGCTAAGGATCAATAACAGGGGGTATAAGGGGAATGGGATTTTTCTTTTTAGTGTAATGAAAATATTCTAAAATTGATTGTGGTGATGACTGCACAACTCTGTGGTTATACTGAGAGCCATTGATTGTACACTTTGGATGGATTATATAATGTGTGAATAAAATTTTTTAAAAAGAGTAGCCTACAAACCAAAATTCCTAAACACTTTGAAAACAAACACTAAGACAGACCACGAGCAAAATAAACGACTGGGAGATTAATTACTCGAGGCAAAAAGGAAGACTAATTAATCAGTTACAAAATCCATTTCCTCTTCATTTGGTTTCCCTAGAAGCTGCATTTTGATGATTAAGGAGGATTTTTCTTGGATGTGTGGAGTTCTAAAAGGAAGAACCCTGGTGTTTAGGTTTTCATGAGATATTTTAATAGTGTGTGATTATGGGAGGCCTTAATTATAGAACTTGCATCTTCCCATTTTCAAGGTGTGGTGGATTGAATTGTGGTCCCCGGTTTGGACATGTCCTTGGTCTTGGTCCGAATTCTGGTGGGTATAGACCCATTGTAAATAAGATCTCTTCAACATGTTACTTGTTACTTCAGTTAAGGTGTGGCCCAACTACATCAGGCTGGGCTTTAATCCAGATTATTAGAGTCCTTTATAAGCAGAGTGAGAGTCAGATGGAGAGAGAAGCCACGGGAGCAGCCAGAAGCTGGGAGTCAACGGAATCTGGAAGAGAGAGGAGAAGATGCTGCCATGTGACAGAAAAGCCAAGGGACCCCAAAGATTGCTGGGGATACCAATCCTGGGAGGAAGCAAGCCTTCTAGCCCCAGAAATCATGAACCAATGAATTCCTATTGATAAACCAACCCATTTTATGGTATTTGTTTTAGCAGCCAGGAAACTAAAACACAAGGAGTTTTAGATCCCTTATCCTTCTAACTGGAATTGAGGAAAAATAATCAGAAACCCCTACTTCCACCACCTTTAAACCATCCAGCTGAGCCAACAGGAGCACCTTCTCTCCAGTTTTGGCTGGCTTCCTGGCAAGCTGCTTGGTTTTCTGAACACATACATTCTCTCCATCAAAGCGCAGGCACACAGCTCACGCACATGGTCTCTCTTTTAAGTGTTTATTTATTCTACCTGTCCTAAGGCAGAGTTACTCATCCCTAGTGATCTGAAAGTCAAGATCAGCTTGTTTCTTTATTTAACAAGTGTCTATTGTATTTTTACCAGGAGGTATATCTGAATGTCATTAGGAAATGGGTGAATTGCTTCCCTATGAACCATTCTTGTAGAGGCAAATATACTGGCCTAATGGACAGTTTCTCCCCAGACATATTTAAAGGACAGCAAATATCTTCTGCACCTTTGCCAGGGCTGAAACTCTTATTGTCTTCTATGCATCTGGACCCAACAGTCAAATTCCTTCATCGTGCAACTTCACCTACCTGCCCCCCTTCGTAGAATATGACAACTGGCAAAATGTCTTGCTTTATTTGTTGAAAAAACGAGTATTCCTCACTGAAGAAGACACTCTAAAATTGTATTCAAAAGGTAAAGTAAAATAAAATAAAATTGAATTCAGCACTTTCCACCACTTTCCTCTTGGATTGGGCATCAGCAACATTTCAAAAGTGAGATGTCACATTGGAAAGCCTACTTTCTTGGGCACAAGGGAAGTATGTGAAGGTACGCCTGGCAATTGTTGGAGAGTGGAAAAAGGGAAAGAGAGAGTGTGCTCACCTTATCAGCAGGATGGGGAAGTCAGAGAGCAATTCATTAAAAGAGTGGAAAAGGTAGGGGTTAGTGGGGTGGTGGAGGCTGCTGCCTTAGCTGCTACTTTAAAAATCCCATAAACTTCCCCCTGCATTAGAGAGAAAGTCACACTCAGTTGCCCTCATGATACCAGGAAGCTGAACGGGCTTCTAGGGGTTGGGGAAGGCCAGGTTTGGGGTTTCCAGATGCCGTTGCTACTAGATTGACTGCCTGTCCCATGAGAACACAGCGTTCAATAGTCCCTCAGGATGCTGACTCTTGCCGTGATTCATCTGCAACTTTATTTTGCCTTTCCCCTAATTTCCTTCCTCTCCTCTTAACTTCTGTTTTCAGCCTGAATAGCCATGGAAGAAAGTGGGTGTGGTAGTTTGAGGCTTTTCTGGACCCCAGAAAATCATGTCCTTAAAGCTAATCCATTCCTGTGGGTTTGAGCCTATTGTAGGTGGGTCCTTTTGATTAGATTGCTTCAGTAGGGCATGACCCAGGGTGGTCTTAATCCTTTTCTGGAGTCCTTTATAAATGGGATGAATATGGAGAGAGGGACAAAAAGAAAAGCCACAGACAGTGAGGAAACCACAGAAGGAGAGAAATCCAGAGGAAGTCGGAAGCTGAAAGCAATGAAACCTGGAAGAGATGGGAGAGACCAGGAGACACTGCCATGTGCCTTGCCATGTGACAGAGGCCATTATTAATGACAAAGAGCAGCTGGTCTTTGGGGAAAGAGTATCACCTGATGATGCCTTGATTTGAACATATTCTTGGCTTCCAAACTGTAAGCTTATAAACTAATAAATCCCCGTTGTAAAAGCCAAGCCATTTCTGGTATATTGCATTTTGGCAGCCCAGCAAACTAAAACAGCGGGCATCTATGATGATCCAATCCTGCTATTTTTCTCCAGAAATAAAAAGGAAGAAAAGCTCTGATTTGTAGTGTTTGCCAATTTCCATGGTGTAAATACTCTCCCACCACAGCCAATTTCAAGCTGCCAACCCGCATCGTAGAACACAGAGCTGGGAAGGGGCATGCACAATTGTTTCTCATAAACTGGTTTGGGGCCAACTGTAGCACATCACTGACCACGAACTCTCCTTTGAAGACACCGTGGGAGGTTCAGCCTTAATAGCAGAGACTGAGGGTCATAGTGGAGCCATGCAATGTGGCAGGTGGGGCTCCCCAGAAGCAGGCTCCCAGCCCTGTGGCTCAGGACTCAGCTTTGCCCAAAGGCTCATTCCTGTAGTCCAGCCAAGTTCAACTCTCCTCTGCCTCACAGCCCAGGCTTGGACGTTTCTGCTTACGTCCCCCCAGGTGCTTGACCTCAGCCGCTTCCTTGGGGTTCAGTGCTGACAGCTTGTGGTGAACTTGCTCTTTTGGGCTGACAAGACAGGCTCCCTCGGGATGGACGTTCTCCCCAGGGCTCTGGGATGGGTGCTGGATTCCCGCCCACGGTGAGGAAGCAGGGTCTGCTGTGTGCCCAGGTGGGCAGACTGAGGCAGCCATCACTCCTACGCCAACCGGTTGTGGCCAATGATTGGGTTCGGTCCAGCAGTGTAGGAGCTGGAAGTGACCTTTATTCTCTGCATTGATTTACGAGGACGCCGTGACAGAGTAAATAACTGGCCTGCCCAGACACTCGCAGCTCTTTCCTGACGCATCCTTCCTCCTGTCTAATTTGTGGACTGAGTGGCATTCCCCATTTTTTCCCCCCTCTCCAAGATGGTTTGTGTGTTCAGAAACGGCCTCATTAGCAGATTTTATATTCTTCTCGGTTCGCCTCCTTTGAACGATCCGCCTGGTTCTGGCAGGTAGCCTGTCTGTTTGAACAGGAATTATCCCGCCTGCCAATTGGGTTTTGGATTTACTCTCTAGCCGGGCCTCAGAGAAATCATCTGGAATAGCTCAGGTCCCTTGCCAGCAGACTTGGGGCTCACCCTCTGTGCAGAGAGGCAGCCCCCAGTCCCTAGGGTGGGCTACAGGTTCTCTCCTCTGAGGCCCCTGCTCCTTTTCCTCTTTCTCATTTGATCTTCTTTAAGTGTTCTCTTTTAGCAAGCATGGTATCTACAAATTTTAAATAATCCTATTTCACCCTTTTACTGGGGCCCTTTAACCTGTATTATTTATTATTCAGTTTTAACTTTCTAGCTTTTATCCCTATTGCTTCTTTGGTCTTGCTGTCTGTTATTTGATAGCATATTTTTCATCTTTCTACTGTATTCTTTTCAACTAATTTTTATCTATTTATTTGATCTATTTCCCCTCCTTGAATGACAAGCAAGAGGTCTAGGCACTGGTGGGGGAAAGAAGGCATGAGTGGGGCGGTCCCAGTGACTGATGCCATTTATGTCCTAAGCAGAGAGGTTGTGAGTCTTTTGACATCTTGGGGCTGTGTGAGGCCTCTCCTGGTCCTCTTTCTTCCAATTTTCCTTCTCTCCTTAGGCAAACGATTTGACCCTAAAACAGTCAACAAAGGGGAGCGGATATAGCTCAGTGATTGAGAGCCTGATTCCCATGTATAGGTCCCAGGTTCAATCCCCAGTACTTCTTAAAGAAGAAAAAAGAAAAGAAAAGAAACAGTTGGCAAGGCTCCTGCAGCCTACACATAGCAGGTATGATAAATACCTACATGGGGGAATGGATGGGCCATGGAGTGTGACATTGTCAAATGAGAAGTATCACTGAACTCAGGAAGCCTGCGTAATGGCAGGACATTCTTTTGCTGGCGGTAATAGTATCCAAACAGGAAGTCTCTTTCTTCCCACCAAAGCATCGGTGTCGTACACTTCCCCTCCCCCTGCAAAAATCAGGGCAGAGAGCAAGGCAGAGAGGGCGGCTCAGAGAGACAAAGCAAAGAGCATGAATAGAGGGAGCAGCCATTCCCCAGCTAACAAGCAGCAGCCACGGGAGCACCGAGGAGCAGAGTGTCTGGAAGGAGGGAAAAGCATTGCGTATTTCAGCATTGTATGGATCTTGCTTTAACTCGAGTCTGGAAATAGAGTTGATGGAAACTCTGCACTTAAAACCAGAATTTTGAAGAATCACAGACAATGAGATGAAGAGTTCTCTGCAACTGGTGTTGAAAATCCCAATTCTAGGAAGCACGAGACAGAAGGAAAGGATCCGTGTATCGGAGCCAAACTAAGACAGTAACCCCAGCCAGGTCCACTTTCTTGGTACGGAGGACTTAAAAGTTAGTAACAGAACTCCACGGTGTATACATTGTACTTTGAGATGTGAAGAATTAAGCTTACATCAACTGTTTATTCAATTGGATTTTTCCCCCATTCTATTATGTGTAAGTTCAATCATTCTTAGTAAAGTCTTTTGTCAGAGAATTCCTTCCAGGTATTGTTAGGGATGGATATCTGGTCAGGCTGTACCCAGGTGCAATTTGCACCATTCCTACGATGGATGAGCAGATAGACAGTACTCCCTTAAGGAATGCTGCCTTATCAAATTTATTCTTTTCAGGACTTAAATCCAGTAAGCTCAATACATGGGTCCAAATTCCCCAAAGTTGGGTAATAGTCCCATCCTAATAGTTCAAGATAGTGGTTCACATGTTTCCCACTATCTAGTACTTCGATGAGAAAATACATGGTCTAAAGTCCATCATCCCCACTCTCTTACCTCAAATCCATGCTCTATGTCAGGGGTTCTTAACCTTTTTTGTTCCACAGACCCCTTTGCCCATCAGGTAAAATATATATTGCTGTAATTTATTTATTGTATACATTCATAAGTGAAGGAAAAACTAGATTTCAGTTAGAGGTCAGAGAAAATAAAGATGATCAGTTAATTTTTTTTCAATTCAAGCTCACGGACCCCCTGAAACCTTTCCATGGACAGGGGTCTGTGGACCCCTGGTTAAGAACCCCTACTCTAAATTAATATTTGCCTATTAGATTTAAATATGAAATTCTCTTGTTAGAGGCTGCGTTTTCTGTGCCTACAGCTTGCTCCTGTGAATGAGCTGACACCAGGCAATAAAGCGCCCAGGGATACTGGGTGAGGGGAGTGAGGTGGCAGGCCCTACTACATTGGTCGCCAACAACCGTTCTCTCCTTGCTTGCTAACTGAATCCCAATTTTATCTGGGGTAGTAATGCACCCAGCTATAAAGCCATACCTCGCATTCTCCTCTGCCAGGCGAGAATGGTGATGCGCAGTTCCGGGCAGTGGGATATAAATGAAGGTGACTAGGGGCTGCCAGGTCCCAGCTCTGCTTGAAGAGGGCTGCCTCCACTGGTGTCTCAGTTTTCCAGGGCTGCGGTAACAAGTGCCACAGACTGGTTGGCTTAAGAAAATAGGGATTTATTGTCTCACAGTTTTGGAGGCTGAAAGTCCAAAATCAAGGTCTCGGCAGGGCTATGCTTTCTCTGAAGCCTGCAGTTCTCTGGTGGTGGCTTGCCAGCCATCCATAACTCAGTCTCTGCCTCTGCCACATGGCCATCTCTCTCCCTGCCTCTCACCTCCTACCTCCTCCAAATTTCCTCTACTCATAAGGACTCTATTCATATTGGATTAAGGCCCACCCTGATTCAGTTTGACCTCATCTTAACTAATAACATCTTAGAAGATTCTATTTCCAAATGAGTTTATATCCACAGGACTGGCAGTTAGGACTTGAACAAGTCTTTGTCGGGGGGTCATCATTCAATCCACAACATCTGGTCTGTTCCTTTTTGCTCTTTGCCCTTCCTCCTTCTTTCTGTCTAGACTGTGGATATGATGGCTAGAGCTCCAGCAGCCATCTTGTAAGCATGAGCATGAAGATGATAGAGTGGACATCTAGAAAGAGCTTGGGCCCCTCATGATGTTAGAGGTCTGCCATCCCAGCTCTGGCCTGCCCTCCTCTGACCATGAGAGAAAAATAAGTCCCCAGGGTTGCTGGCAGCCACACTCCTCCTAGAGTACAATGTGAAAGGGCCTCCCTGGCATAGACCACATGGGACCCTGCAAATTCCTGTTCTGTTTAAGCCACCATTTGGGCATTCCTTTTACTTGCACCTAACTGGTGCAGGTGGGTTGCAATTGTTAGAATGATTCCCTTATTGTCCCTGAATGCATGTACAGCATCTCCTAAAAACTTCTGTTAAAGCCTTTTTTAGATATGAGCCCCTTCCCCAACCTTCCCTTCACCCCTGGTGGAAAGAAGCAGCTGGAAGAACCTTCTTCTAGCTGTTTCCAAAGCTCTGTGGAATGGGACCAACCGGGGGAGGGGAAGTTGCTTAAAATTGGGGTTGGACTGAAAACTCTGGGGGCTAACAGACACTATGGTCTGAGAGCTCAAAACCCCTTGTTTTAGTTTCCTAGGCTGCTCCAAGCATATACCACAACATTGGCTTTTAACAATGGGAATTTATTAGCTTACAGTTTAAGGCCATGAGAATGTCCAAATCAAGTCATCACCAAGGCGATGCTTTCTTCCTGAAAACGGCTGCTTGAGATCTTGGACTGCTCTGCTAGCAGTGTCTGCTGGTCTCTCCCTTCTCTTCTGGGTTTCATTGCTTTCAGCTTCTTGTTTCCATGGCTTTCCCTCTCTTTGTCTAAATTGCATTCTCTTCTAAAGGACTCCAGTAATAGGATTAAGGCTCACCTTGGGTCACACCTTAACTGAAGTAACCTCATCAAAATGTCCAACCTACAATAGGTGTATACCCACAGGAATGGATTAGCTTTAAGAACATGACTTTCTGGGGTCTGTATGTTCCAAACCACCACACCCCTCTTTACTTGCTCTGCTCACTCCCCGGCAGGGAGAGTCCCCTTGATTTGGTTTTTTTGCCCAATGATGCTCCCAGCTGAAGGGGAGGAGATCTGAAGTTCCTCATATCAGAGTGGAGACAGGCTCCAGGCCAGGGAAGAGAAAACCCAAGCAGAATTGGAGAACCAACTACCTGGTCTCCACCCAACCAAGTGGGAAAGGGATTTTTCCACCTTTCAGTCTGGACAGTGGGGCCTTCCATGCCTTTCTTTGTTGAGTTGAGCTGAACTTCCCCAAGCACGGAGGCAAGGGGCAGCGCAGGACAGGCACAGGGAAGTTGGGCAGCTCTGCACCCCGATGGGCCCACCTGGACCTTCCCTTTGAGCACCTTCCAGTCAGCTGAACCGTGAAGTCACCCCTAATTCAGTGGATGCCAGCTCACCCCACAAATAGGAACTTTCTCAGTAAACAGGAACTCAGGGTATGGGTTTTGGCTAGCATGTTCCTCAGAACTTCCTGATAACCAACAAAGAGAGCATGAAAGTCATGGCATCCAGGGCAGTTTGAGCAGTAGAGCTGGCAGCCGGTGTAGGGGGTGGTGAGCTTGCCAGGGCTGTGATGACCACTGGCTTCCAGGGGCACCTGTGGAAAAGCACTGATGCTCCTTTCCACGATGGAGGGGCCAGCTCATGGGACCTGCTTATGATTCCACTATTTTCTTCTTGAGACTTAATTAAAATCTCTCTGTGTGCAGGATTTCCATCCTACAGCTGCTAATGATATGATCCACTAATTAACGAATTGAACTTGGAAAACTGTGTGTGCGTGAGTTTATTTGCTGTGGGCACGCTCGTTTCATGCATCTCTTCCTTCCTTCTCCATGGTGCCATTGTCTGTGGACTTCCTTTCTTCACGAGGACAGCCATCCCTGTGTTTTCCTGTACAGGTAAACTCAGGGCTGGATGCCTTTACCTGATCGCAAGATTACTAACACATGCTCAAGGAAGTGCTGGGCAATAAACTAGTCCACCTCCCCCTGGGCTTCTGTGGCCTCTCTCTGGACTCTGGTGCTGCCCCAGCTGTTCCCCTGAGACTGTCCTTGGAAGGCTCAGCATGAGTTGTCCAAAGCCACCAGCTTTGTCATTGCACGCCTCCACCTCAGCAGCGCCGGCCTTTCTTTATCATCTTATCCCCTTGAGTGAAGAGTTCTCACAAAGAATTTGTCCTTGTTCTAACTCCCTTCTCTCTCTATACCAGCTCTTCTCAAGCTTTCCAAACCAGTGCTTCTCACAGATATAAAGTTCTAAATAAGGAAAACATTAGTTTAAAAGCAAATGAGAGCAATGGCTTTGGCCTCACACTATATAAATCCCCTGCCTCAAAAAAAAAAAAAAAAAAAAAAAAAGCTTGGGGGGTTTTGAGGCATCCCCTGAAGGGGTGTGCACTCTTTCTTCCTCCATGTACAGCTGCCTCTGAGAGTCCCTGCTTGGGGCTGTCACCTGGGGGTGATGGGTATAGAATGGGGGTACATCTGTGCTCACATATGCCTCCATCATTTATTTGCTGTGTGACCCTGGACAAAATGCTTCACCTCTCTGAACCTCACTTTCGTGAATGCTATCATATGGGGTGGTGGTGAGGATTTAATGAGATTATGTATGCAAAGCCATGGGGCTTAGTGCATGGCCCTCCTATTATTATGACATCAGCTAGTCCCATAGAGGAAGACTCAAATCCACTTGTCCAGACCACATTTTTCCCTTGTGTTTTCTTCCTGCATCTCTCTCTCTAGCTGCCTGCATTTCCAGTTGGCTATCCTATTTCCTCTTTGTAGTCCATTCCTCAACCATCCTCTCTCTGATGACAATGCTTTCTACTCCATATCTGGTCCTCCCGTTTATCGTCTCAACTCACCATGCCACACCACGCCATGCCACGTATACCATGCCACGGTGCAACACACCATACCACACACCATGCCAAGCCACACACTAAACCGCTTCCTTTTTAAATTCATACTTAGGTTTGCTTACTAATCCTTGTGAAATTCATCATTTCTCCCTTGTTAGTAATTTTTAAAAAATTATTTCCTTGTGTTATAATGAACACAAATGTAATTGTTACATTTCCGTGTGTAGTAGTTTAATTGTGAGTTTGCAAATGCCTAGTACAAGGATTGTGTACTTATGTGTAAGTCCTAGAGCAGAGCTACTCAAACTGGGGACCACAACCCCGTGTCTGTCAGGATCTGGAATGATGTAGGTACAGAAACTGAGAGTAAGAGGTAAGGAACTTCCATAGCAAAATGACATTGCCCTTTCATCTCAGTACAGAGACTTTTGTTGAGCAGAGAGTAGATAAGACTGGGTGCTGTTGAATTTTCCTGTTGAATCCCACGTGGCACAACCTGTGCATAAGCCAAGTATAGCAGGGCCACGCATCAGACCACTGTGGACTGGAAATGATGATGGCCTTTCCCTCATCCCAGGCTGTTTGTAAAGCACTGCCCTGGGTCACCTGGAACCTCACACGCTCAGGTGTTTATTGGCTGCCAGTAGATTGATTTGGGCGCTATAATAACCATATTTTTCTTTTCTGTTTCTGTATAAAAACCAGAAGCATGGAAATAAATACAAAATGCAAATCCAGATCACACTCCATATGTAAGTCAGATGTTACCTGAGGGTTCTCCTAACTCTTAAGAACTAAACAGGATTGGCTTCTCATCCTACAAATTATGGCTAACCCAATGCCCACCCCAAGATGTAGGCAAGTTTTTGGAGACTTGCCTGCCCATCGCCACCCCTGGCTGCACAACTCCCTGTGAACACAACTGCTCCTGCTTCCCATTACCTGCCCCCAGATGGGGAATTCAGCCTTTTAAATTAATTTTCACAACTCCTCCTGCTCTCAGGTGGAAAAAAGAATTTCCAAGGACTTCAAGTAGGTAGCAGACTTTGTGTAAGGTAGAAGGTTTGGGGAGACAGACAATTTCTGTTCCATAGAGATAGCATCTTAAAAATGTAATCACTACTTATAACACTCCAGGTAGCTTTCCGAGGTTCTAACTTGCGGACCCTTCTCTCTTATCTTGGTCTCCGGTGGACTATGCAATTGTTCTAACCGTCTTCCCCCAGTCAGTGTGAGTCTCTGAGACCCTCAGTGTCTTCTTTAATTGCTCCCTGGAGGTTACTGCTGAAGCCTGGCACAGATAATGAAGTTCAGGTCTTATTCATTGACCTGGAAGTCTTAAAACCATTCAGCCATTCTTTCCATACTTTGTCAATATGCCCTGATGAATCACAGGAACTGAGACCCACTGAGAAAGAGGCAATTCACCCATCCCACCTCATGCTCCCTCTGGGTTAAAGTTCATTGAGCGGAGTCATGTAAGTTAAATGCCAGCGGGATTGATTCCATTGGCCACCTCCCAAAAGCCCCTCCCCTACCCCATTAAATTCAATAGAATTTACAAGAATTGACAAGTGTGGGTAGAGTGAAAATTTCCCCCAGTACACAAATGAAGAGCACCTGTCTTAGATGACTAGCTGACTCAACTGCTGCTTCCTGAGGTGGGAATGTCCCTTGTCACCTTCTCATATGTGGAGAAACGACACTGCATGGGTCGTAGAAGAGAAAATGCAACAGTGGCTTCATTTGAGGTCACTCTCTCTCCCTTGCTCTGTGTGCTGTGCTCTGGGCGATGAAATTGGGTCAATGGAAATTAAAATGACGGGGCTGACAGGGCCTTCCCTGATTCTGCAGGGAGCCACTTTTGCTATCGATTTCCCATTATATCGAATTCTGGCTGCAAGACGCTTCCCTCTTATATTTTCAATAGCAAAGAGCTAAGGCTGCAGCTTGTGGCTTGCTAGAGGCTGGAGAGCTCTGGTGTCATCAGTAGTAGAAAAACCCTCAGGACGAGTGGTGATGTCCTGGGAAGGCGGATAAAGGGAAGCTCGTTTGGAGATGGTGGGACTCAGAAGTCCAGGCTGGCTAATTCTCGGGGTGGACGATCATCCCTTTAGACCAGGGGTTCTTAACTTGTTTTGTTCCACAGACTCCTTTGCCAGTCAGGTGAAAACCACGGACCCCTTACTAAGTCCACACTATACTGTGTATTATTTAGTAAATACACCCGCACGTCCCAAGAATAATGGTTTTTTGAATTTTAATTTAAGCTCATGGACCCCTTGTGAAGAACCCCTGCTTTAGAGTCACTGGGTGCAGGGTGACCCCACTAGTCTTTCTGCAGACCCTGCCAGAGGAATCCGGAAGGGGAGTGGTGGGGAGGGGGGCAGCAGCCTCCTAGGAGCAGGGTGGCAAGACAGGGGCCTCACCTGGGTGATTGGACCAGTTGGGTGAAGAGAGAAAAGGACAGAGGGAGGATGGCGTGGGGGAAAGGACGGTCGCCAGCACTACCCCTTTCTAAGGGCTGGGGAATGGGTCCCTGCGTGCTCCCCAGAGTGTCCCCTAAGCCCGGCCTCCTCCCGCGCATCGAAAGCGCTTCAACAGCTTCTTGGGAGTGGGTGGCTGGACGTTTGTCCCTTCCAGGTCTAACAAAAGAGGACAGTGTTGGCCAATTGCTGGGAGTGTGTGTGTGTTTCTTTAGGGTGTGACGGAGAACTCCGTGCAAGCGAGCCAGAACATTCCCTGCCGCCGATGGGATTTCTCCGGGAAGGAGACAGGGATGTGCGCGGCCTGAGGTAAATTGAGGCTGGGTTGAATCTCAAAGCTAGAAACAAGCGGGCCTTGGGGGCACGCGGGCGGGGGGGTGTCTCCGCTGACCCGGGCCACAGGGCATCCACTATTCACATGTATTTGCTAGTTGGTCAGACCTTGACTTGTTTTGTCTGTGGATTTTGTAGGGACACGCAGCACAGACCTCAATCTCAACAATAGGCTGTATGCAATGGTTAGTTTTATTGAACTGTGCATTCTCTGGTCCCCCTGGTTGGGATGGGTCACGGGTCATCCCGGGCCATTGTGCTTCTGTTGAAAGCTCCTTCGTCCCTTCTCCCAACTGGCCTTCCCGTTGCCTCCTGTGCCATATCTGCCTTGCCCCTAGAGGGCAGTGTCCATGGGGTCTGAGTAGGAGGGGAAGGCAGTCAGAGGGGGCAGGAATAGACAGGAATGTGGAAGCCGGCAGCAAGGAAGCAGAAAGGAGAAAGGCAGCCAGCTCTCTAAACCAGCTCTGCTGCCCCTTCCCTCCTGATCCTCCGGGGGTTATGGACAAACGCCCACCCCTGGGTTCCACCCCAGAAGTCCAGTCTCTATTGAGTAGGGCCTGGGCAGCAGGATCTCCCCCTCCCACCAAAGAAGACTGCCAAGGGATCTCTCTGGAATCACTCTCATTCATTCATTCAACAAACATTGTGAGGCCCCCGGTGGTGGTGGTGGTGGAACCTTGTCTTGGTTTGCTAGGACTGTGGTAACAAAATACAGCAAACTGGGTGGCTTAAAATAACAGACACGTTTTATCTCACAGTTCTGGAGACTGGAAGTCCAAATTTCCTCTTCTTATGTGGACACCAGTCATATTGGATTTCTTAATCCAATATGACTTATTCCACCGTATTCCAGTTTGGCCTCATCTTAACTATTAGATGAGGTCACATTCACGAGACTGGGAGTTAGGACTTGAACATGTCTTTTGTGGGGGACACAGTTAACCCATAACACAACTCCTGGGCACACACATGAATGAGAAGGCTCTAGGGGTTCGGAGCTTGAGGAAGGGGTGCCGGCAACACATGCACGGATCCTCCAAAGTGCTCTCTGTGGAGTAGATCTGATTACCCACATTGTGTGGGGAGGTGCACGAGGCTTTGCTAGTTCACGTGCAGAGACCTGGCAGCTGAGAGGCAAGGCGGCCAGAATTCAAACTCATGTCTTTATGGTTGGTAGATTCATGCTTTATTTACCCTCTCTGCCTCCCCTGGTAAAGGCTTGTACGAGGGCTGTGAGGATGCTCATTTGGTGTAGCTGAGCCTGGGGTAGGCAGAGGAGTTTTGCAGAAGGTGGTCTTTGAGCTGGACTAGAAGTTTGTGAGGCAGAAATAGGAGAGAAGCACATGCTAGGCAGTGAGGACAGCATGCTCAAAGGGACCTGCATAGGAAGGTGTGTGGGAGAGCAGACCAGAGCATTAAATAGGAGAATGGGCACTATCCTAAAGGCATTGGGAGTCACAGAAGACTTTAGTGCAGGGGTGACTAGAATCAGGTCCTAGAAGATCCTCTGCAGTTAACACCTTTGCCAGAAGTGTGGGGAACACCCTGGGGATGCTTGAGGAGTCACGCTGGCTGGCCAGGAGGTGACAGCCTGAGTCCCCTGTACCCCTTTCCCCCTGCAGCCTACCAGGACATGAGAACTAAGCTGGCTGTCCTCTAAGAAACGCCACAGTCAGGCTTCCTGCCTGACTTCAATGTTGCCCATCTCGATGGCTTTCCGTCTGTGAATAGCTCTTCCCTCCTTTTTTCCCCTTTACTGAGTGTTTTACACATTTCCAGCCTTGTCTATGGGTGAGGCAGGGTTTGTCCTTTTGGAAGCTAATGTGGCTACAATTTCAATGGTTCTTCAGCGTCTCCATGTCCCAGGAACAGCTTAGCCCAGCCCCTGTGAACTTCAAGGACAAAAATCTCCTTTGACTGGACAAAGCCAAGCTTTCTCCTGCAGCCACGAGAGGATCTTTATCCCTTTGTAACCAGGGTATTCCTGAATTTCCTGCCTTGGTGTCAAGTGGATTGTCCTGGTTTTCTTTATGGGAGGTGTGGTGGAGTGAATTTTATACCCCCTCAAAAGACATGTCCTTCATTTTAATCCCCATCCTTGTGGGTGTGAACCCATTGTAAATAGGGCTTCTTGAAGATGTTATGTTGAGTTAAGGCATGGCCCAGCAGAATGAGGATGGGGCTTAATCCAGATTGCAGAACTCAGAAATCACAGAAGCTAGGAAGGAGAGAACATGGCTATGTGTTGGAAGCAAAGACACAGGCCAAGGAACCCCAAAGACTGCTGACAGCCAGCGCCAGAATGCTATAGAATTCCAGAGAAAGCAAGCCTCGATTTTGTTCTTTTTCTAATCTCAAAACTGCAAAAAAATAACTGTTGCAAGCCAACCCACCAAGTGGTATTTGTCATAGCAGCCCTGGTAAACTGAGGCAGGGAGAGAAACATTGAGCGGCAGGTGGCATTTTGGCCATGGGCTCCGAGGACCCTGCGAGCCAAGGCCTTGCCTTCATGGAGCCTGGCAAACGCACCTCAGCTTCTGTCCTCTTCTTACTTGTGTCCTCTTGTATGGATTACAGTGGTAGAACTTCCGTGATTATCTAGCAGGGTTTTCCATAATGTAGCTCCCAAATCTAATTCACGACAATGCTATGACAAATAAAAAATACCCACGAATTTCCAGTGGAAGCCCAAATGGGGAACTAATGCAAACAAATCAGTTTAGAGGACGAAGGTTAAAGCGTGAACTTGGATAAAATTGTAATGGCACCTTACACAATTGATGAAATAAGGGGGAATGTGAATTAAAAGTCTGAAAACATAGAGTTTAGATAGAAGGAAATGCTACTCAATCTCTGGAAGACCCATCGGTCAATGCAAGGAGTTTGCTGTGGTCAATCTCTTCCTTCCCACAGTCTCCCCCTCCCCATCCCCACCCTGAATTATTGATTGGAGAGAAACTTAGGTGCCTGGTTTGAATGAATAAGACAGGAATGATTGAAAATTAGCATACCAGTGACTGGCCTGCCAATAGGTGCTGCTGAAGTGATTGCAAAATTTATTCTCTTAAACATTTAAACCTTCTCTCACAATCTTGTTTTTGACAGTAAAACGGGGCTTAAGACAATTAAAAAGTAGCAGTTTTTTGTACCTAGTTTTGGTGACAAGGGTGAAGGGTGAAGCTCTAGGCTCCGATGTCTCCAAACTAGAAATTGGAGTCTCAGATTTACCTTGAAAATATTCATACAGTATTCCTTCTTCTAATCACATAAATTATATTTGTGCAGTATAGAAAGGTTGGAGAATAAAGAAAAGTAGAAGAATGGAGATGAAATCACCTGTACTCACATCCATTCGTGGGTGATATTTTGGTTTGTAACCTTCAGGCAAATATATCTATGGATCCCTAGCATTCTATCTCTGTTCATATTCTATGTATCTGCATCTATATACAATAATTTTTAGCAATATTGTATGCCTATTGGACTTACTGAGGCAGAATAGAATAGAGACCTAAGGAGGAGGGGCAGAAAACCCAATAAGAGAGGCTGAGGCAAGAGCCTGCTGACTTGTACCAGAAAAATAACACCCAAAGGCTACATTATCAGAAAACAGCTAGCAACATCATCACCTCCTTTCATATTACCTCACGCTTTGTGGCCAGTGACCAGAGGCCAATAATTGCCGGACCACAGGTTTTGCAGAGCTCGTGGACGGCAGCCAGAGGCAAGTCACCACTGGACAGTAATCCCTAAGCCCCTAAGAGAATCAATCCACCCAATGAATTGCCCTTGCTTTGTCTCAAATGCTCCAACCAGTGCAGACCCTGGAGTCCTGGAGTCCATAAAACAGGGTCCGCCAGGGCAGAGCGTGCATCTCCACCGTGGGCACGCCCGTTCTCACGTCTGAGTGTGCACTTTATCTTTATTAGACTCGCTTCTCACTTTTGTATACCTGTGGTGCATCTCTGAATTCTTTCTTACGACGTAACCAAGAGTCTGGACACCAACTCTGGCAACAGGACTATCCTGAAATATGCTTTTTAAAAAATTAGCCATATATCAAGAACACTTTTCTATGCCGCTACCTGTTCTCTGTCAATATAGCTTTTAAATTAAGTGTAGTAAAGAAACATACTTTATTTCATGATGCCCCACTTTTTACATTTAAGTTTTTTCCAATCGTTTGGCATTGTAAATGAATGTTGATCTCATATACACATAGCTGGTGGACAGCCAAGATTGTTTCCAAAGGCGAAATTCCTAGCAAAGGCATTTGCTCCCTCACAGGGGATGAACACACAGAAGGTCTTTCACACATCTCTCCACACTGGCCTCCAGAAAGGTTATACCAAACTGCATTCCTGCCAGCCTGGCATTTCTTTACATCTCTGATGACACCATAGATCAAGTTTAGAAAATGCTGGCATCTTGTGGAAACTTAGGTTGGCATTCACTTACTTTTTCTTCCTGGCCACAGCTACCTTCCCCTTTAAATTCATTTTTAGAAGCTCCTGTAATTCCCATTCTCTCCTTCCCATGCCCATCTCTGCTTCTGGGTCTGGCAGAATTGCTGGAGGGAGTGTCTGCCCACCGCCCTGAGGGCAATTCCAACAGATGAGAAAGAGCCAGAATCACCAGAAGTCAATTTCATCATTTACATATTGGGTCCTGCCGTAAGTATAGGTGTGTTTCTTCAAACACACAAAAATGGGAATTTGCAGAACAGATAGATTAGGGAGTGGATACTTAGATTACAAAAAGATTCTAGCCCTGCTATGTTATTATTTTCAGGAAGAACAGCTACAAATCAATTGCTTTAATATCAGTCAGTTTCTGCAGTAGGTCTGCCTTGGCTTTAATCTGGTTTAAAATGTTATATTGGCAGTCGCCAAGACGTGCATTTTGCAGCCTTTTCATTTGAAGGATTCACCAAGTAGTTGCATCGCTTGGAGCTAGATATTCTACAAGCACTCTGTAGAAATTCTTTTAAGTGGGAGATGACTATCATTTACAGTTTTCCCAACTTCTTATGGCGGTGGCTATCCTGAAGGCATAGAATATGCACATTCTAATGTTGTTTGGATATAAGACTTTTTCTGGGGAAGCGGCTGTGGCTCAACTGGTTGGGCTCCCGTTTACCATATGGGAGGCCCCGGGTTCGATTCCCGGGGCCTCCTGGTGAAGACAAGCCAGCTTGGCGGCTCTGTGAGCGGACGGCCCATGCAGCGGCTCGCCCACGTGGTGGCGCAGTGAGCTGGCGCAGTGAGCTGGCGCAGTGAGCTGGCGCAGTGAGCTGGCGCGGCAAGACGATGCAACAAAGGGTAACAAGCAGACACAGAAAATCACACAGCAAATGGACACAGTGAACTCTGTGGGGGGGATGGATAAATAAATAAATAAATAATAAAAACATGTTATTAAAAAAAAAAAAAAGACTTTTTCCCTCCCAGGCAAAATCATACTTGAGAGCTATATGAACTGTGAAGCAAGTGCTTTTGTGGCTTTTGTTGAGGAAAGGCTGAAAAGAGAATTATTGATAGATAGATAGATAGACAGATAGATAGATAGATAGATAGATAGATAGATAGATAGATAGATTGATTGATTGATTTGCCTGAAGATTACACACCAGAATGTCATCTGTGGGTGGATGTGAAAACAGATGATTTTATCTTCATCTATTTTTCTTTATTGTTCAAATTTTCCATACTGTATATATATTATTTATGCTATCAGAAATAAAACATACCGTATGGATATTTTCAAGTTAAATCTGAGTCTCATCTATTTCCAACTGAGGAACTCTGGGCCTAGGGCTAGGTTGAAATTTTCCCTTTCCCAGTGCCCTGAGTTTTCTTTTCTTGTTCCTCTAACACCCCTGGGCTCAGTGCAGAAGCCTCAGGGGTCCCGGAGCACAGTTTTTTTTTTTTTTTTTTAAGGACCTTGGGGATGAATTTTAGTGCAGTCTGGATACCCCTTCAAGGCAGGCAGGAAGCTCAGAGCCAGGCTTAGACTGGGTTTGGGGAAGTAAGGTTTAGTCTGGGAGGACAGAGATGGGCCCATTTCTGTGAGGCCTAGAGCAAATGGGAGCCAGAGATTGTAACGGCCCTGAGCGAATGCAGTTATTTCCTTGACTGCTCTGCTCAAAGGCTCTCAACCATCTCTGATGATTGCTCATGCAAACTGCTCTGCTCCTGACTGGGAACAGAACACAGCTGAACCACAGTTACTTGTCTCAAACTCAAAATACTTCACTCTTTTTAACAAATATTTATTGAACCCTTCCTGAGTGCCAAGCACTGTTTTAGGTGTTTGGAAGCCATCAGTGAATAAATGAGACACAGATTTCTGCCCTAGTGGAAAAATACATTATTTGTACTTGTCTTTTGGTGCCCATGTGCATGCATTTCTAAAACATTTATTATCTAGTAAGAGAATTATTTTGTCATAGAACATATTTTAACAGATGGCATTATTGAGGTATAATTTACATACCATAAAATTCATTCATTATTAGTGTACAAATTCAATGATATTTGGTAAATCTAGAGTTGTGCTACCACCACCAAAATCCAGTTTTAGAGCATTTCCATTTTCCCCAAAAGTTCCTTTAGGCCCATTTACAATCAATCTCCTCCCGCTCCCAGACAACTCCTGTCAGCTTTCGTGTCTATATGTTTGTCTTTTCTGGACATTTCATATAAATGGAATTATATAATATGAAGTCATGCGTGGTTTCTTTCACTTGGCGTAAAATTTCTGAAGTTCATCGATGACCGCATTTTGTCTATCCATTCACGGTTGACAGACGTCGAGCTGTTTCCAGTTTGGGGCTATTATGACTAAAGTTGTTATGAATATCCTTGTAAAATCTTTGTGTGGACCTACATTTTCATTTCTCTTGAGTAGATGCTTAGGAGTGGAATTGTTGTCAAGTAAATGTTTAAATTTTCAAAAAACTGCCGAACCATTTTCCAAAGTGGCTGTACCATTTTGCATGCCCACCAACAATGTAGGAAGATTCCAGTTTCTTCACATCCTCACCAGTACTTGGTATTGTCAGTTTTTTGGATTTCAGTCATTCTAGCAGGTAGGCAGCTGTATCTCATAGTTCTAATTTAATTTCTGTAATAACTAATGATGCTAAACATTATTTAATATGTTTATTAGCATTCATATATGTTTTATCCGTTTTCAAAAGCATAACTTGAAAGTATAATTTTAAATTTACAGAGTAGTTGCAAACATGATGCAGAGTTTTCATATCACTGTCACACGGCTTCTCCAAATGTTAACATCTTTCACAATGATGGTTTAATTGTCAAAATTAAGAAATTAACATTGATACAATTCTGTTAACTAAATGTTGGACTTTATCTGGATTTTTCCAGTTTTTATGTTATTTTCCAAAGTCACTTAGTTTGGTTCTTTGCTTTCCCCACTTTCTTCAGGTGGTTATGTCGTTCCTTTGTATTAGAGTTAAGTTCATTTACTACAGTTTGTATTCCATTTTGGGTTTCTCTCACATGGGGTTGATTTGTTTTAAATTTACATACAGTAAAATTCACTTTTTGTGGCGTACAGTTTTATGGGATTTGACGGATGGATAGTCATATATCCACCACCACATCATGACTTAGAATGGTTCTGCCACTCCAAAAATTCCCTTGTGTTCCCCCCTTTAAAATCAATCTCACCCTACCTCCAGGAACTTAGATTTGTTTTCTATCCATATAGCTTTGGTTTTTCCAGAAGGTCATATTAATAGAATCATGTAATATGTAGACTTATGGGCCTGGCTTTTTTGACTTACAAAATGCATTTAGATTTTGCCCATTCTGGCGCATGTATCGGTTTCTCAGTTTCTTTCTTTTTATTTCTGAATAGTCGTCCATTGAATGGATTTACCATTCACCAATAGAAAGATATGTGTATTATTTCCAGGTTTTGATGATTATAGATAAAACTTCTACAAACAAATGAATATAGGTCTTAGTGTGAATATGTATTTTCATTTCTCTTGGGTAAATACCTATGATGGGTTTGCTGGGTCATGTGTTATATGCATATTGAATTTTATAAGATGCTGCCAAACTGTTTCCCAGAGTGGCTCTGCCTTTTTCCACCAGCAAAATATGAGAGATCTAGTTGTTTCACATCCTCATCACTACTTGATATTACCAGTATTTTTATTTAGTTACTCTAATAGGTGTGCAATGGTATCTCATTGAAGTTTTCATTGCATTTCCCTAATGATGAGTGATTTTAAACATCATTTCATATGCTTATTTGCCATCTTTGATGAAGTGTTGTTTAGATCTTTTGTCCATTTTTAAATTGGGTGATTTATCTTCTTAATTTTGAGTTGAAAGGGCTTGTTATATGTTCTGGATACTATTTCTTTGTCAGATATATGATATGTAAACATTTTCTCCCAGGCTGTGGCTTGTGTTTTCATTTTTTTGATGATCTCTTTCTAAGAACAAAAGTTTTTAATTTTCTTCTCTATAGGTGGTGCTTTTGATATATCAAAGCAATTTTTGTCTACCCTAAGGTCATAAAGATTTTATCCTATGTTTTCTTTAAGGAGTTTTAGTTTTAGCTTATATATTTTTGTCAATTATCCATTTGAGTTAATTTCTGTGTATGGTATGAGATAAGAGTTTAATGTTTAAAGCTTGTTTTTCTTTGCATATAGACATCCAATTTTCCTAGAAGTGTTTGTTGAAAAAATTCAACTTTTCCCATTCAATTGCTTTGGCCACTTTGTAAAAATCGATTGACTGTAAATGTAAGAAATTATTGATAGATTCTATTCTGTATCTCTATCCTTAGGCCAATATTACACTGTCTTGACTATTGTAGTTTTACAGTTAATTTTTAAATGAGGTGTAAGTACTCCAACTTTTTTCCTTTTCAAAATTGTTTTGGCTATTCTGGGGCTTTTTCATTTTCAAATTACTTTTAGAATTAACCTGTCAATTTCTGCAAAAAGTCCAGGTGGAATTTTGATAGAGATTATATTGAATCTCTAGGTCAATTTAGGGAGTGTTACCATTTTAATAATGCTGAATCTTCCAACCCATGAGCATGAAATATCTCTCCATTTACTTAGAGCAGCCTTAACTTCTCTCAGCAATGTTTTGTAGTTTTAATATACAGGTCTTACACTTCTTTTATTAAATATGTCCCTAAGGATTTTATTCTTTGGATGCTATTATAAACGGAGTTGTTTTCCTAATTTCATCCCCCCCCCCACCGCCACTTGCTGTTGGTGTCCATTCACTGGGTGATCTCCTGTGTGTGTTCTTGTCTTCTCTTCTCATTTTCCTCCTCCAGGCTTCACCAGGATTTGATCCTAGGGACCTCTGATGTGGGAGAGAGGCACCCTGTCACATGTGCCACCTCAGTTCCTGGTTTTTGGTACGTCTCACCTTGACTCTCCTCTGCGTCTCTTTTTGTTGCAACATCATCTTGCTGTGTGGTTCATTGTGCGGGCCCAGCTCGCCTGTTCACCTTTTTACCAGGAGGTCCCAGGGATCGAACCTGGGTCCTCCCATATGGTAGACAGATGCCCAATCACTTGAGCCACATCTGCTTCCCCTAATTTCATTTTTGTATAGTTTGTTCATAGGATATAGATATATAATTGATTTTTTATATTGGTTTTGTATGCTGCAAATTGTTAAACTCATTTATTAGTTCTAATAGATTCTTTTTTGTAGATTCTACATACAGGATCATGTCATCTGTGAATAAAGTTTTGTTTTTTCTTTTTTGTATGCATCTATATTATATTTATTGCCTTATAACCCTGACCAACCAACCAGACCTCCAGTAAAATGCTGAATAGAAGAGGTGAGACAACATCCTTTTCTGTTCCAGATGTTAGGGGGAATAATATTCAGAATTTTGTCATTAATTGTTATATTAGCCATAGGATTTTCCATAGATATAATCTATGAGGTTGAATAGGTTACCTATTTCTACTTTACTGAGAGTTTTTGTCAGGAATAGGCATTGGATTTTGTCACATTTGATCTGTTTCTATTGATAAGATTGTTTTGTTTTTGGCCTTCATTCTATTAATATATCACATTTATTGACTTTTGGTTGTTAAACCAACCTTGCATTCTTGGGATAAAGCCCATTTCACCAGTGCATAATATTTTTAGAAGTTTGTAGATATCATTTGCTAATATTTTATTAAGAAGTTTTATACTTATATTGATTGATGTTGGTCTGTAACATTCTTTTCTTGTGATCTTTTTGTCTAGTTTTTGGTACCAGGAAAATACTGGCCTCACAGAATGAGATGGTAGTGATTCTTCCTCCTCTATTTTCTGGAAGATATTTTGTATGATTGCTATTAGTTCTTGTTTAAATATTTGATAAAATTCACCAGTAAAGTTATTTTCACTGGGCTCAGCTTTTCTTTGTGGGAAGATTTTAATTAAGAATTCAATTTCTTACTTTTTATAGGTCTATTTAAATTTTCTCTTTCTTAACTTAGTTTCTTAACTAATTTCTTAACTTAGTTTTGGTAAACTGAGTCTATTTTGATCAGGAATTTTGCATATATATTCATAAAGATTATTAATCTGTAGTTTTCTTTCCTTGTGATGTCTTTGTGTGGTATTGGCATTAGGGTTATAGGATATGTTGGGAAGTGTTCTTTTCTCTTTTTGTTTTTTTTTTGGCAGAGCTAATGAAGAATTGGTGTTATTTCTTTAAATGTTTGGTAGAATTCACCAGTGACACCGTCTTGTACTGGAGTATTCTTTGTGTAAAGTGTTTTGTTGCTAATTCAATCTCTTTACTAGCAATAAGTCTATTCAGATTTTCTATTTCTTCTTGAGTCAGTTTTGTTGTTTGTGTTTTTTTCTAGGAATTTTCCTATTTCCTCTAGGTATTCTAATTAGTTGGAATAAAGTTGTTAATAGCATTCCCTTAAACTCCTTTTTCATTTCTGAAAGGCTGGTAGCAATGTTGTCTCTTTAATTCCTGATTTTAATAATTTACATCTTCTTTCTTTTTTTATTGTTGGTCTAGCTTAAAGTTTGTTGTTTTAAAAAATCTTTTCCAAGAACCTACCTTTGGTTCCATCTATTTTCTATTCTTTATTTTATTAATTTCTTTTATGGTCTTTATTGTTTCCTTCTTTCTGCCTGCTTTGAATTTAGCTTGCTCTACTGTTTCTAGTTCCTTAAGGTGTACAATTTGACTATTGAGTTGAGAACTTTCTTCTTTTTTAATGTAGGCATTTACAGTTAATAAATTTCCATTTGAGAACTGCTTTTCCTGCTTCCCATAAGTTTTTTTTTTTTTTTAAGACCTGGAGCCGGGGATTGAATCTGAGACCGTATATAGAAAGCTGGTGCTCAACCACTGAGCTGCATCAACTCCTCGGAGTTGGTTTTTTCATTTGTTTGCTTGTTGTTTGTTTTGCTTTTGCTGTTGTTTTTAAAAGACACTGGGAACCAAACCTGGGACCTCTCATGTGTGAAGCAGGTGTTCAACCACTTGAGCTACATCCACTCCCCCCCAATAGTTTTTTTTTTTTTTTTTTTTTTAGGCTTTATTTATTTATTTATTTTTATTAATAATTTATCTTCAGTAAGACAGGCTGGCTAATGGGAGTTTTTCAGTAAAAACTTACAAGAGCATTGCATCACAAGTATACAGACACTATAAAAACTGTGTATGTACAGTATAAGTTTTGATATGTTGTGTTTTTGTTTCTATTTATCTGAAAAGTGTTTTCTAATTCCTCTTGTGATTTCTTCTTTGACTACATGGCTGTTTGGTAATGTATTGTTTAATTTCCTTGTATTTGTGAATTTTCCAATTTTCCTTCTACTTATTTTTAATTTCATTCCATTGTGCTTGGAGCACATACATTGTATGATTTCAACCCTTTTAAGATTTATTTCAATCCTTTAAAATTTTTAGACATACTGTCTATCCTGAAGAATATTCCATGTGAACTTTAGAATAAATGTATTCTGCTGTTGTTGGGTGGAGTGTTCCATATTTGTCCATTAGGTCTAAATGGTTTATAGTGTTGCTTGAATCTATATCTTTGTTGATCTTATGTAACCTGTACTCCACTTGCTGTCTATATGAATTTGCACATTCTAGATATTTCATATATGGGGAATTATGTAATATCTGCTCTTTGTGTCTGACTTATTTGACTCAGTATGATGTCTTCAAACTTCATCCATGTAGTGGCATATATTAGAACTTCATTCCTTTCTAAGGCTGAGTAATAGTCCATTGTATGTATATAACATATTTTGTTTATCCATACATCTGCTGATAGACATATGGGTTGCTTTTGCATTTTGGCTATTGTGAATAATGCTGCTATGAACATTAGTGTACAAATATCTGTCTGAGTTTCTGCTTTCAATTTTTTGGGTATATACCAGGTCATATAGTAGTTCTATGTTTAGTTTTTTGAGGAACTGACAAACTTTTCCACGGTGGCTGAACCAATTTACATTTCCACCAACAATGTACTAACGTTCCTATTTCTCTGCATCTTCATCAGCACTTGTTATTTTCTGAGTTTTAAAAATAATAGGGAAACGGATGTGGCTCAAGCGATTGGGCTCCTTTCTACCATATAGGAGTTCCAGGGTTAATTTCCCAGGGCCTCCTGGTGAAAGGCAAGCTGGCCCATGCAGAGTGCTGGCCCATGCAGGAGAGCTGGCCCACACAAGAGAGCTGGCACAGCAAGATGACGCAACAAAAAAAGACACAGAGGAAAGACAATGAGACACAGCAGACCAGAGAGCTGAGGTGACACGAGATTGAGTGCCTCTCTCCCACTCCAGAAGGTCCCAGGATCCATTCCCGTTCCTGCCTAAAGAGAAGACAAGTAGCATGGAAGAACACACAGAGAACAGACAGTGAGCACAAAACAATGGCAGGGGTCGGGGTCGGGGGGAGAAATAAATAAAATAAATCTTAAAAAATATATAGCTATTTCTAGTGGGTGTGAGATGATAGCTCATTGTGGTTTTGATTTGCATTTCCCTAATAGCTAATGATAGTGAGCATTTTCTTATGTGGTTATTGACTATTTGTGTATCTTCTTTGGAGAAATAAATGTTCAAGTCCTTTGCCAAGTTTTAAATTGGTTTGTCTTTGCCTTTTGAGAATTTGGTCATGATTGTCTAGGCGTAGATCTCTGCGTTTATCCTACTTGGCATTCATTGAGCTTCTTGGATTTGTAGATTAATATTTTTCATCAAATTTGGGAATATTTTGGCCATTATTTCTTAAAAAAATTTTTTTCTGTCCCTTTCCCTTTCTCATCTTTTGGAACTCTCTTTATTCATATGTTGGCATATTTGGTGATGTCCCACATGACATAGGCTCTGTTCATTTTTCTTTTAGTTTTTCAAACTGGATTACCTTAAATCACCTATCTTCAGGCTCTCTTGTTCTTTCTCTTGCCTGCTCTTGGACTACTCTAGCAAATTTTCATTTCAATTGTTACTTTTAAAATACAGAATCTCTATTGTATGTACATATAATTTATAATCCTTTACTGTTATTCTTTATTTGGTGAGATAGCATACTTTCTTTTAATTCTTTATACATGGATTCTGTTGGTTCGTTTATCATGTTCAAAATAACTGATTTAAGTCTCTGTGTCGTAAGTTCAATGTCTGGGCTTCCTCAGAGATACTTTCTGTGGACTAATTTTTCCATGTCTACAAACCATACCTTCTTGTTTCTTTGTATGGCTCCTAATTTTTCATTGAAAACTGGACATTTTGAATAATACAATGTGACAACTCCAGAAATCAGATATTCCTTCATCCCTAAGGTTTTTGTTGTTGCTTTTTGTTGTCATTGCTGCCATTTGTTTGTTTAGTGACTCCCTTGTACTAATTCTGTAATTCTGTATACTTTGTCATGTGTGGTCACTGAAGTTACTGCTTGCCATGCCTACTAGTCAACTAATGATTGGACAGGGTAGCAGTTTGATATTGTTTATGAATTTCAAAAATAGATACTGGATTATGTTTGTAAACTGGTCTGTTCCTCTGGGCATATTAGATTGGATTGGATTCAGAGGTTTCACTTTTACTTGATTAAATAATAATTAACGCTTTGATTGGGCCACATCAGTAGGATGTTGAGTCCCTGCCCCCTTGGTGGGTGGGGACTCACAGAGAAAATGGCATGGCAGAAGAGAAAGTTAGAGTTTTGTTCCTAGAGCCCAGGAAGTAAACACACAGAGAAGCAGATACGTGAGGAAAGAGAGAAGGCTCCATTAGAAATGGCAGAGGCCCTGGGAAGAGAGACAAGCTATTTGCCTGACAGTTTATAGCTAGCCTTGTGGAAAGAGCTGAGCAGCTGAGCCTGGAGAGAAATGAGCCCCGGGAGAGAGACGAGACTTATCCCAGCCTACAGCTGATATTAGAAGCTGAGACCACAGAGCCTTAAGAGGAAGAGGAAGGCTCAACCCTTGCAGATGTCAGCAGCCATCTTGCTCCAACATGTGGCAACAGACTTTGGTGAAGGAAGTTACTTATGCTTTATGGCCTGGTAACTTAAGCTACTGTCTCCAATAAATACCCTTTATAGAAGCCAACAGATTTCTGGTACTTTTCATCAGCACCCCGTTGGCTGACTAATACAGGCAGGGAGTACCTTAATTACCTGGAACCATTAAGTGTCCAAGTTTTGCCATGGGGCTGTGTGCATGGGACATACCATCAATGCTCAGCCAGGCAGTTTACAGCTCTGCCTTAGCCTTTACTTCCTGCACAGACAGAGCATCAGTGTCATCCAGAGGTGAGAGCCTGGGACCTTCTCTGATCTTTCCTGAGCATCTGCACAGCCATGGACATCAGCAAAGTCCTATGCATACATGTGGCCTTCTAGAGCCCTAGGAATATATTAGAGTATTTCGAAGCCTTGTATTATCCAGCTTTCTTTTAAAGTTTCTGATTAGTTTGTTGTTTGCCCCAACTCTTATTGTTGTCTCACAAAGTTGCAATGTTAATTGCCCTGATTATTTTCAACAAATGACTGCAGGGGAATGGCTATGCTGGATGTGCTGGATGTGCTCTGAGTCAGGTCAAATAAAGACAAAACTCCCAAGTAGGATCTTCCAGGAAATCACCAGACAGAACAAATAGTGACAATTTTCTGAGAATGAGGATTTCTGGGAAAGAGGTACAACTCCTCCAGTGACTTTTAGGATCCTGGATTTCATTGTGATTGCAGGCTGTTGGTTTTCAAGCCTGCCATGGAGCTGGGAAGAGGGGGATGGCAATAGGACAAGTTAAAATGCCAGAGAGAGCACTGTTTTTGCTAATATTCAACTGTTTTCTTGAATAAATGCTCCTAGATTGTTGCAAGCCTTTGGCTAATTTCCATAGTTTTAAGAAAGTTGATTTTGATAATTTTTGTCTCTGTTCTTATTAATTTTATGGAGGAGATGATTTTTTGGAAGCTGTTATTTATCATTCCCATTGATGTCACCTCTGTTGACTTTTTAACTATATATATATATATATATTTTTTTTTTTTTTTAAAGATTTTATTTATTTATTCATTTATCCCCCCCTTGCTGCTTGTGCTCGCTGGATCAGCTAACCACGCCGTGCGGGCGGGCTTGCCCTCACCAGGAAGCCCCAGGAACTGAACCCGGGGCCTCCCATATGGTAAACGGGAGCCCTACTGATTGAGCCACAGCCGCTTCCCTTAACTATATTTTTGACTTATTTTCTTATTTAGTTGTTGTAGCAATTACAATATGCATCTTAACTTATCATTATCCTACTTCTGGTTAATACTGATAATTCCAGTAAAGTATAGCAACTTTGCTCCAGTATAAACTCATTTCCTCTTCCCACCTTTGTGCGTTTATTCTCATGTATATCTATACATGTTTTAAACCCATCCATAATTGGCATCAAAGCTGCTTTTCGTTCCTCAATAAAACTACCTTGCTGACTATGCTGGTAGATGACTGGGAGCTTCCCCAGCAAGAAGTTGCAGGCTCCTATAGTTCCAGCAGCTTTTCATGACTAAATACTGCTTCGTTTGTGGTTTGCCTTTGTTCAATTTCTAGAGCCATACAATTGAGATTTTAACAATTTTGTCCAGTTTTACACTTGTTCTCTGGGGAGAGGATTTTCTTATCGCTTTACTCTGCTGTAGCCAGAAGTCCCACTTCTTCATAGGCATCTTATTTTCATCTTTATTGGATAATGCCAGACTGTTTTCCAAAGTGCCTTTTATCAATTTACCCTCCTACCAGCAGTATTTGAAAATTCCTATTGCTCTATATCTTTGTCAGTCCTTGGTATATCAGTTTTCAAATAATATTTTAGCCATTACAGTGGCTACTTACTGGTATCTCATTTTGATTTTAATGTACCTTTCCCTGTTTCCCTGATAATTAGTGAAGTTGAACACTTTTTCTTATGTCTGATTTCCATTTGCATTTCCCCCTTGGGGAAGTGCCTGTGAAAGTCTCTTGCCAATTTTTGCATCATCTGTCTGTTTCTTACTAATTTATGGGAATTCTTCGTATGTGGATATGAGTCCTTTATCAGTTTTACATGTTGCAAATTCTGTCTCTCACTCTGTGGCTTCCCTTTTTGCTTATTTAATAGGATTTTCAGATGAACAGATGTGATTTTAATGAAGTCAAATGAATAGATCTTTTCCTTTGCATTTAGTGATCTCAAATCCAAAGTCATGAAGATATTCTCTGAAGTTCTCTTCCAAACTTTGTATTGTTTTACTTATCACACTTAGGGATCAATCCATCTGAAATTGATTTTTATGTATGGTGTGAAGTAGGAGTGAAATTCTTTCTGTTTCTATATGAATATCCAGGTAATTTAGCATCATTTATTGAAAAGATTGTCCTTTCCCTACTGCTCTTCAAGGCCAATTTTTGTTATAAATCAAATGACCTTAACGCATGATGTATTTATGGATCACTGTATTCCATTAATCTACTCATCTATTTTTGTACCAATGCAACATTATCTTTATTATTATGATTTTCTATTAAGTCTTGACACCCAGAACAAATCACCACACCTAATTTTCTTCTTTAAGAATATCCTGGCTATTCTTTTTTGTCCTAATACAATTTAGAAGTTTGTCAATGTCCGTAAAAACACTAGTGAAATTTAAATCATAATTGCATTGAAACTATAGAACAGTTTGTAGCGAACTGACATCTTACAACACTGAGCCAAGCAATCAATTACATTTTATATTCCTTCATTCCTAGCAGTTTGACACCTGGAGAGGATTGTTTTTTTAACACCCCCTTCCTCCATATGACAAAATTAATTTTCATGGAAAAAAAAAACAAAACAAACAAACAAAAAAAAAAACAATGATAATGACCAGAAAAGAAATTCAGATGGTGAAAAATGTCTTTTATTAAACTTCATATATATATAACCATCCAGAAACATTTTTAGAGATTACAAAAAAATGTTCAGTCCCAAATATGAATAGCAAGGTATTGTTCCTGTTTTCAATATTTACTTCTCTAAGTTTTGTCAATGACAAAATTGATCTTCTTTGTAACTCGTGTTCAGTAGAGTATAGAGCTATATTTTTCAATATATATTCTCTCATAATTGATAGAAGAATATTTTTATTAATTTTAATTTCAAATTTTTCTTTCACATGAAGCAATGTATATGAAAATAGTTATGGAAATCCTTTAAAATGTCCTATAACTTATAAGTAAATTTTAATAAATATGAAAAGTCTGCAAAAGGTATAATTTAGGCAATTACTGAAATGTACCACTGATATAATATTGTGTCTTCTTAATTCATTCTTTAGTTTTAAAACAATCCATGATTTAAAAAGAATAAATTTCAATTTTGTAGTTATTAATCAAATTTTCTAAAATATTTTATGTATTAATAAAAATTTGCATTCTGCAAACAAAAATACTATGCCTTAGAGCTCTTACTCTTTTTCACTGTTTAAAATTTAAACACTGATAAAAATTCCAAAAGATCATAGTATGACAAAATTGAAATAATGTAAGTTCTGTTTTTTTTGTCTTTACAATCCCTGTATTACTTATCATTGTTTATTTTGAATCAAACTGTTTAAACATAGAAATATGTAGTTTAATAGAATATACAAACAGCCTTGAAGGAAGCTCAAATGATTTTTGAATTTTCACAGACTTCCCTTGAAACTACTCTATTACTGAGATTTTTCTGTGAATTGACTTCCATGTAGAATCCAATGTTTCCTTTTTTTAATTTAAAAAATGAAGATATAATTTACTTTCAGCAAAATTCACCTTTTTTTATTGTACAGGTCTGTGAGTTTTGACAACTGAATTTCATTTTGTAACACTACCTCAATCAAGATATAGAACAGTTTCATCACCCTCAAAAATTCTCCCATCCCATTTGTTAGTAAACTTTTCCTGCCACCCCTGCCCCTGGAAATCAATGATCTGTTTTCTATCCCAGGGTTTTGCCTTTTCCAGATGTTATATAAATGGAATCCTGCAGCATGTAGCCTTTTTAGCCTGGCTTCCTTTGCTTAGTATAGAGTATTTGAGATTCATCCGTGTTGTTGCATGTATCAAACAATAGTTATTTCTCTAGATTGCAGAGTGATAATCCATTGAAAGGCTATACCATGGTTTGTTTATCCATTTGTCAGTTGAGAGGCATTTGGGTTGTTTCCAGGTTTTGGCAATCATGAAGAAATCCACTATAAAAATTCATGTATAGGCTTTTGTGTAATAAGTTTTTGCATTTCACTTAGGCAATTCTATACAATGCCAGATTTATTCCTAAGGACTTGGTATCTTTTGATAATTCATAATAAATGGTATCTTTAATTTTTTTCATATTCTATCTGTTACTGGTATAGAGAAATAGTGTTGAGTTTTGTATATTAACATTCTATGCAGAAAACTTGCTAAACCTATTTAATCCTAATAATTTAACATAGATTCATTCAGAATTTATATATATATATATAAATATTGGTTGCTAATTCCATTTTTCAAATTAGGGACGTTCCCTTCTAGTCTTAGTTTGCTAAGAGTTTTCTTTTTAAATTGACATTAAGAATATTGATTTTTTTTTCCTCCAAGCATTGCTCAGAAGTCTTGTGCATAGAAATAGAGAAGGAGAACAGTTGGGTTCACTTAGACTGGAGTTTGTGGGTAGTTTTCATGGAAATACACTAGAGCAAGAGAGATTAGGACACTGGCAAGAGAGCGGCTAAGGGGTTGAAGCACGGAATTGAAGCTGGATAGGGAGACAAAAGTCATCGGAAATGAATAGAGGAGAGGGCACAGATGGGTATGAGCAAAGGAGAGGGCCAGTGGCTTAGAGGACCCAATGGGGAGTGGACCAGGTGTAGTCAGAATTAACGAATGAAGCAGAAAGAACACTGGATTGCAGCCAGATACTGGAACAGTGGTTTTCAATCCTGGTTGCATATTAGAAACACATGGGGAGCTTTAAAAATGGCCAGCTGCCTGGGCACCACCCTGGATCAGTTAAATTAGAATCTCTAAAGATGGGAGCCAGGCACCCGTATTTGGTGACCAGGAGGTTTGAGCCCCTGCATTAGAAGATCTGAACTGGGGATCTCGGAAGTGCATTATGAAGAATTCAGGGTGTATAGAGGTAAGAATCCACAGGTAAAGTGAAATGGAGAGATACATAGAAATTGATGAAGAGCAAGATGTTGGATGGGACACCCATTTTGATCCCGAGTTGTCTAGGATATGAATTGGTATGCAGTGGGGAGGACAATGAGAGGTAGACACTAAGACTCTGATCGTTGAGAAGAAGTGACTGGGGATTGGAAGATGACAAGAGGAATAGAAGCTTTTACCAAAAAATGTAGATAGACAATAGCCTTGAAATAACGCCGAAGGGGACTTCTGTGGTTCCTGGGGCTTGGAGAAAGAGCAATCCCTGCCTGGGCTGGCTGCAGGGAAAATGGGGTCTCATCAAGCAGGTTTTCGGTTCGGTTTTATCAAATTGTATAGACACCTACAATTGTGTCACTGATCATGTTTTGCTCTATGTGTTGACTGCTAGGCAGCTTAGAGCTAAATTTGTGGCTCTTCTCTTTGAAGTGCAGAGACCTCCAGGGATTTTGTGTCTTCATCTCTTTTCTGGCTTTCTTTTACTTTTCTACCATAATTTCCCATTTGCCTTTGAATCCATTACTTATTTTCAAATTTTATGTTATCTGAGATTATATGTATCTTTCTAAGCTGCCTGGAACATGTTTTGAGTACAGGATGGGTCATAAAGAAATATATATAAAAGAATTCTTTACATTACAAAATGATTCATTTCAGCCTTCCTTCAAATAATCAGTTTCCCCAGTACATTTAATGTATTTTTTCTGCTTATACCTCAGTTTCCTAGAACACATTTATTATAGGAGATTAACAAATATTTTGATTTGATCAAAATTTTTTCATAAGCAACAGAACATTTTAAGGCAAGGAAGAGGAAATAAAAATTTATATAACCTTATGTTCAATGAATAATCTATAGGTTACATAACATATCATGAGAACAACTCGCTTCCCCTTCATTTTTGGCCAATTAGTCTGGTGGCTTTTATTGTACTTTGTCAAAACAGTAAGGAAGGACTGTTGATACACGGTAACATCAAACAGTGGAGATGACATTTGTAGCCCTCTGCATCGACACAGCTGCATAAAGAGCTGTCTGACAGACTATAGAAAAGCTTAGTAAATTTAGGGGGTTATGTTTTTCATGTCAGTTGAGGACTGGCTGCAGATATAATGCCTGAAGTTGTGTGGCTTGGCTGCCCAATGGCTCTGATTGTTGCTTGCACCTGATTAAATGCTCAGAGGGAACAGGATATACTTATTAAAGAGTCTGGGCTCTGGACTTGGTAAAATCTGGATTTGCATCTCTCAAATCTGGCTTGCCTAAATTACTCAATCTCTTTAAGTCTTTGTTTTCCCACTTGCAAAAAGGGGACAGCAGTCATGTCTACCTCATGGAGATGGGATGAGAATTAAATAAGAGAATACATTTAAAGTACTAGTCATAGTGTCTGGTACATATAGTAAACAGGTCTATAGATGTTCATTTGAGAAACAATGAAAGGCTTTCTCTTTGATTTTGTTTGCTATAAAGTGTTACTCTGAGTGTTGCAATGTTGCAAAATTGTATCTCTCTCAACAGACTAATTCCTTCAGGATAGAGATCCTGTCTATTGAGAAATACAGTAGATTCTCAAAAGTGCTGATTTGTTCATTTGTTTCTCCGGCTCTCTATCTTAACAAATATCACTGGCACATTTGAGTCAACATGCTTGAAGAAATTTATGAGGAACCTGCCATAATCTATTGTCTGATTTCATAGATGCATCTGCCCTCAAATGTTTCCCAGTTGTGTTTTTAGTTCACAGATTTATTCACTACTTTCATGATGCCTAGAGGGTGTGGATATTTTGGATGTTAATAGTATCTTTTCAAATCCAACTTTTTGTTGTTGTTGTCTAGTATTTGGTGAAGCAAAATATTTCTAAGTAGTTTCTCTGGAGTACTTTCTCTTGCTCTTCTTAACACCTCTGGGAATTGATGGTGGTGTCTGGCTGATGGAGATGTGAGGCTTTTATTCCCCCTTCTTAATAGAATGTTCCACTGGGACATTTTCTAATTTTCAGGACTTGTGGGGTTTTTGTGTTGTTTCTCTTCATCAACAAATCCCCAAAGCAAAAACATAAGAAATGGAGCAAAATTCTCAGAGTGGGCTCTAGAGCTGTATGCTAGATCAGGCATGTGAATGAACACGTATGCACTTGTACACACCTGACAATCTGCGGCTTTTGATTTTGAAATACCTTAATACTTATCACTCCAAATGAGCTGGGAAGTTCTATTTATAAGGAACACAGCAGCTGGCCTGTCCAGAGCTCATTCTCAGGCTCAGAACCAAAGGCAAGCACTGAATTTGACTAAAGAAGAGCACAACTTCCTAAAACCCTTCCCCTTTGTTCAAAAATAGGTGTGGTTAGCTGACCCAGCGAGCACAAGCAGCAAGGGAGGGATAAATGAATAAATAAAATAAAAACCTTAAAAAAAAAAAAAAAAAGGTGTAGAGGGAGTGGGTGTGGCTCAAGCGACTGAGCGCCTGCTTCCCACATGTGAGGTCCTGGGTTTGGTCCCTGGAGACTCCTAACAAACAACAAGCAAACAAACGAGAGAGCCCAATTCAGGGGAGCCAATGTGGCTCCGTGGTTGAGTGCCGGCTTCCCACATACGAGGTCCTGGATTCAATTTTTTGGGCTTTTCTTTCTCAGTTTTCGTTACCTTTCATAATGTACAACATCACAGAATTTAACTGAATTCTGAAGGCTAGTGAAATGCTTTGGCTGTGGGTTTGATTCACAGCATCCTGTTTTGTTGCTAACTCTGGTCTCTCATTAGTATTTTAAAAATTATATTTCATGCTGTTGGTTTTATCAAAAGATTTCATAGCTCACTGAATTTACTCATGCTTCTTTTCAAACCTCTTTATTAAATTGAAAAAGTGATACATACATATGGTAAAGAAAAAGAAAAGAAAGAAAGAAATCAGTATAAAAGAATCTAAGTGAAAAAACAGAAACAAGTCTTTCTTCCACCCACACTTCCAATCCTGCATGGTTTCCTCCCCAGCGACAGCCATCGTTACCAGTTTGCTTTGCCTCTTTCTGGAATTTTCCATGGTTATACAAGCATATATATGTATATTCATTCTATGCATAGTGATCTGCACTTTTTTTCCCCCACTTAATGTCTCCCTCCATATTAGCTCTATAAATCCACCTCATTCTTTTTCAAGACTGTTAGTTCTGTCTCTTACATTTTAATTTAATTTTAAGAACAATAAGAAATTTGTTTTCATTTTCTCCTTCTATTCTGGCCAGCCACATACTCCCACACCTGGGACGGGTGTTGTGTGGTCTAATTACGTGGCCCTGGGAACATCTCCCAGTAACACAACATTTTTTCCTTCCTGGCATTACAGAGGCCTGTAATTCTGTAATTAGACTTCCATCCTCTGATTTGAGCTTTACTGAGCTACTCGAATGCAAATATTCCTAAGAATCTGGTGTGATTTTTTTTTTTTTTAATCTTACCTCAGCACCAATGAATTTCTCAGATCCTTTTCTGGAAATAGGTTTGGCTGTGATAGAAGGACATTCAGATTGGGGGCCCTGGGAATTGGGGGTTATGGTGGGGGGAAGCAAGAAAAGAGAGGTTGGGGTCCCTACTGAGTTCATTTCCCAATTCTTTTCCAGAGTCATGTCCATGTTCCCCGAATCTTCTCAAGGTATGTGATTCCATAAAGAAAAGACAAGGTCTTTTCCTTCTTTCTTTTCTCATCCCAAAGTGTTTCTATCCTTAGGGGAATCCTAGTAGAGGAGAATAGATTATATATTCTAGTCTGAGGAACACTTACCTTCTAGCTGGGACAAATACCAAAGCATGAAGAAGGATCTCTTTGAAAACTGGGTGAAAGCTATGGCCCTCCTTCTAGAAAAATGCACAAATATGTAACAATTTGTAACCACTGCAATTTCTTTTGTATGTTTGTGCTACTATTTATTGAGCACCTACTATGAGTCAGATACTGGGCTCAACAGCTCTGCATACTCATTTATTTGTTTTTATTTAAGCTTACTATAGTTAGATGTGATGAGTTTGACAGATTAAAAAGACTAAGGTTCTGAGAGTTTAACATGCACAGGGTTGCCGAGTGTAGAGCTCTGGTATGAATCTGTCTCAAGAGTAAGAGCTCCTGTTTTAAGGGATGGCTTTGATGCACTGAGGTGGACAAGGCTCTGGCTGGCTGATGTCTTTCTCCTTCTAGGGACCATACTACCAGCAGATGCAAATAGCATAAGAATGGACATGTGAGAGGAGCAAATGTAGCTCAGTAGTTGAGCGCCTGCTTCCCATGTACAAGGTCCTGGGTTCAACCCTTGGTACATCCTAAAAAAAAAAAAGAATGGACATGAGTGCATGCTACATTGTGGGCACATCACACCAACACACACACACAGAAAGGCAGAGCACACAAAATGAAAAGTCCCCAAAGTCCCCAAAAGCAGAAGCAAAGAACTGAATTGGGGTTATTGGGTTAACACATGTGGCAATCACGATAATGATAGCACAACATTATGGGGCACTAATTACAGGGCAAAGCGTTCATTTGAGAACATTACCTGTTTTACCTCACGTAATCCTCTTGATAAATCTATGAGTAGATTCTATTATTATTCCCATTTTATAGATGGGAAAACTGAGGGATGGAGAAGTTACATAGCTCATTCAGAGTCCTACAACTAGTAAGTAGTGGTATCAGGATTTGAAAATAGGCACTGGGACATGAGTCTGTCTCTGTCCTCTTAACTCCTAGGCTATGCTGTCCCTGTACTTTTTGTTCACATCCCTGCCCTGCCTCCCTTTTTGCATCCTGATAAAATCCTTTATGGTGATTTTGAAGGCCAACCCAAAGGGCACATACTCTGGGTTCTCAATCCTCATTTCCTCCTATTTCTGGCCTCTGAGGCAGTACTCCCTTCTGGATGTCCCCATACCACTTGTCTCACATACACCTATTGATGCACTTCAGACATTATATACATATAAAATTTTATTGGAGCAGTTGTTTGCTTACAGAAAAATCATGCTGAAAGTACAGAGTTCCCATATACCACCACCCCCATTTCCCCAGTTCCCCCTATTATTAACATTTAGCATTAGTATAATAACTTTGTTACAACTGATGAACCAATATTATTACAATTGCATTATAATAATACTATTAACTATAGTCCATAGTTTACAGTAAACTACTATAGTTTACATAGTAGGGTTCACTCTTTGTGTTGTACAGTTCTTTGGCTTAAATTTTTTTTTCAGTTGGGTCACATATAAAAAACATGTAATTTCTCATTTTAACCATTTTTAAGTATATAATTCGGTGGTGAGAATTGCATTCACAATGTTGTGCTACCATTATCATTATCCATTATCAAAACTTTTCCATCACCCCAAACAGAAACTCTGTCCCAATTAAGCACTAACTCCCCATTCCTTACCCCCTCTCCTGCCCCTGGTAAGCTGTATTCCAGTTTCTGACTCTATCAATTTTCATATTCAAATTATTTCACATCAGTGAGATCATACAATATTTGTCCTTTTGTGTCTGGCTTATTTCACTCAACATGTAGCTTTCAAGGTTTATCCATGTTGTACCATGTATCAGAACTTCAGTAGGAAATTATATGACTATGGGACATTATGTTAATATAGGACCACATATTTATATGTTATATATAAGTGATTTTTCATAATGACAATTATTTAAGACCTTTATTAACAGGTACTTTTGACTTTTTTGAAAAAAATCAAGTTGTAAACATTTATTACAAAAAAAGTTCTTAAAAATCTCAACTAGGCCAGATAGGAAACAATTTAAAAACCTTAAAAGGCATATTGAGAAAAACCAGGCTTTTAAAAAAACACATTGGTCATTACTCAAAACAAATGTCTTTAGGTAAATAATAATAAAACCATATTGTATAGATAATGCAGATAATTCTAGTCATCTGGTCAACCAGCAAAAAAAGGCAAACACTTAAGGTCTCCAGCTCCAATCTTTTCTTCATTTCTTATTGCTGGAATTTCATTCTCATTTCTTCCTGTTGACTAAACTGGATGAAGGTAGAGATGGTAAGCTGGCATTTACTCAGCCCCTCTTTGCTCAGCCTCACAAGAGGAGGAATTCTCAGCTGGTAGATGGGTTGCTTTTGTGTCTTTACCTTCTTGTGGTTTCAGGTTTTCTGGGCATCTGTGTGGGTAATTGAAGTTACAGCACTGGCTGTTGACCTTGGGTCTCATCTCCTTGATTCTCCTTATCTTCTTCATTGTCATCATTTCTAGTCTGCCTTTGGCAAAGAATTGTGGTCTATAACCCTGTGCCAGTTTTGAAGTTCTTTTATGAACCCTTAAGAGAAAAAGATTATGTCTTTGAACTAATCCATTCTTGTGGGTGTGAGACCTTTTGATTGGACTACATTAGTGAGGCATGACTCAGGCTGAGTCTCTGCCCTCTTGCTGGGTCTTATATAAATTGAGACATACACAGAGAGAAACAGAAAAAAGAGCCACTGCCATCTTTACCCTGTTATGTGTGAGAGGATTGCTAGTAGCCAAAGCTGAAGCATGATGTCCCCAAGAGGCTGGGCCCATGGAGCAGCTCAAGGCTGAAGAAATGAGCTCTGGGACCTGGGCTTCAGGAGATGGTGAGCCTGGAGGGGAAGGCAGGGACCTTGGCAGAGATCACCAGCCTTCTTGTTTCACCATATGGCAATGTGTCAGGTTCACCAGCAGCTGACTTTGGTGAGGAAGCATCCCTGATGGTGCCTGATTTGGACATTTCATGGCTTCAGAACTGTAAGATTTTCCCCTAATAAAATTCCCATTATAAAAGCCAGGCCATTTCTGGTATTTTGCATTGTCAGCCCTATGGCAAACTAAGACAACTCCCATACAGATTCTGTCTCACTGATCCATAGTGTTCTCCTGCTCCATATCTGTCAGCACCTTCCATCATTCCTCTTTGCACAAGAGGGTTGGAATACTGTGGTGACACAACTTAGGGTCTCCACCTGTAGATTTTTGTTTTGTTTTACTGGGAGGTCCCAGGGATTGACCCCAGGTCCCTCCAGTTGGGAAATGGACGCCCAACCATTTGAGTCACATCCATCCTCCACCTGTAGTCGTGACGGGGAACTGTAGTGGGGAATTATAATGATTTTAGTCCACATGCATCCTTATCACCTCACTTGGAACTCCAGCAGTGCCTGTAACATTTGCTGCCTCCGCACCCTTTTCCTCCTTCAACAACAGCAAACTTCTGCAGCCTCTGCATCTCCTACACTGCGAAGGTGCTTCCTGGGGTTAACCTTCTTTATGGTAGTCTGGTGTACAAATGCATCTTCCTTGGTGTCATTCCTGTTGATGAAACTGTACCTGTTTCTTCCATTGATCCATTTAACTGTTTCCCCAAACCTTCCTTGCAATGACCTTCTTCTCTCCTGCATGGCTGCCCCTGGTGCACGGCTTGGTGTGGGGAGCACTGAGGCCTCACTGCTCCTTGGGGCAGTGGTGTTGAACAAGCCACACTGCTCTACCCTGGGTGTGCAGAACAGCACTGTGCTGAGGCTCCACAGAGTTTCCTGCCAGATGCAGGCAGCATTCCACTGGACTTGGGTCCTCCTGGGCGTCCCTATAGCACTGCAGCCTATGGAAGCCGTGGAAAGCTCTGGGCACCTTCTCCTCCAGCTTCCTGGAGAGCTTGACCACTGCTCCCTTGGGACATTCAGGATCCAGAGGTGGCTCAGGGACCTATTGCACACTGGTGGCCTCTGTGGCTCCCCTGGAAGCAGATGTTGTCTTCTGTGACTATCTGCTTTTATGCCACAGATGGTGGCCCTGTTGATCTTATATTCACACTCTCTGGGAAAGGAGGTCAGACTGCTTTGGCTGGTGAAGTCCCTCTTGGGCTTTCTATGACAGGCCCCTCCTAGATCATTCAAGCACCAACTCCCTGGATGCTGGGAGGCTGATCGTGGCAGAAACTTGAACTTCCCTGGGCCTTTTGTGGGTGGGGAGAAACACTCAACACAATATCAGGGTGTGGAGGTGGCTCAGGCGATTAGGCGCCTCCCTCCCACATCGGAGGTCCCAGGTTCCATTCCAGTGCTTCCTGAAAAGAAGACCAGCACACAACAAAGAGACACAGCAAATGCCAACAACCAGGGGGTGGGGAGAAATAAATAAATAAAATACATCTTTAAAAAAAATACAATATCTACTGTGTTGAATGTCCAATTTATTTATCTTCAAGCAATCAACATTCAAGTAAATAGTCAGACATTAATTATGTAATGGTTAAATATAAATATGAATTTAACAAATCTGATTCCCCCAAATTTAAATATTGTTTGCAAATTTAATTTAGGTGCTCACAAATCTAATATATCAGATACTCTTGGTTGTTTTAAATGACTTATAAAGGAGATGAAATAGCCAAGCACTATTTCAACAATTGCAAAGCTAATTGGTACTTTATTTTAAAAATGGCTACCAATGTGCCAATAACATGGATTTGAATTTATTACTTCATTGTCTGTAATTTTATTCTGATTTTTTCCCCCTGGTCACTATCCTTGCCATTATTGTGTCTTTACTCACCGACCAATGCTTTTGTGTGAATAAGAAAACAGTGGTCCTTCCTGGAGTAAGGAAAAAAATAGTATATTATTTATTTCTAATCATTCTATCTCATTCTGAATGAATAATACCAATCAAATTATTGAACATCAAATAATAATTCACATTTTATATCGTGACAATTAGAAATTCAGGTCACTAAACTAAAACTAGTTACATATTTTGCTTTCATGGAAACCATTTTTCGAGGGACATTTTCTGTGCTTACTAGTTCCAATATTTTGCTTTCTGTAGAAATGGTTGCCCTATTTGAGATTCTTTCTTATGACATAGGTGGTTTTAAAAAATAAATGTTAATGTTGAGAAGTTTTGTTTTTCATTCGTGGCTTAAACTGGCAAAATTAAATAAGCCCTGAGAGCTACAAAGTTTTCACAAATGTATCCAGATGACTATTGCTGGAAGTAAATTGCAGCACTTCAGATGGAATCCTACTAGATTTTAAAAATCTACTAAATCTTTTAGCGCAGATGGCATGCACTGATGTTCCATCATTGGGCTATTGACTGTATTTACTAGCCAATTTTAATGGTAAATTTTTGTGTAATTGTAGCATCCATTTTCCTTGTTATTCTTCAGATTATGTAAACTTTAAAAAATACTGAGGAGGCCATAAAATTCTCTTGGCTTTATAAAACTTTCTTTGAAATATGATATATTGTTTCTAAAAGAAATAGTTTTTTTTTTTTTTTTTTTTTTACCTTTTTAGTTTGAAATTTCAAAAATATAGAAAACTAGAAGGAGCAATGCAATGAATATCATGTATCTTTTTATCCAGATTCACAGATTGTTAACATTCTTTGCAACACTTGCTCCGCACACATTTTGTGGCTGCACCATTTGAAAGTTACAGATGCCAGGATGTGTCCCCTGCACACTTCAGCATGCATATGCCAAGGACAATGTTCTCCTCAATGTCCTCAATGCCCTTATCACACCTGAAACTCATTAATTCAATATAATCTAATGTATAGTCCACAGTCAAAATTGCCCGATGACCTTCCACATTGCCATTTATAGATTCCCCCCAGATTTCAATCAAGTTACATTCATTGCATTTGGTTATTAGGTTTCTTCATTTTCCTTCCTTCTTGTTGTTATTCATGATATGGACTTTTAAAAACAATTTATTGAAGTATTTCACTCGTACATGAACATACATAAACAAGTGTATAGTAATAGTTGTGAACTTACAAAACAAACATACATAACATCGTACAGGGCTCTCATACCTCGCCCTACCACCCATACCTTGCATTGTTGTGAAACATTTTTAACTAATGATTAAAGAGCATCCTCAAAATATTACTACTAACCAAAGTATTTTCCCCTAACCCACCCTATGATTATTATTATTTTTATATCATTTATACATGAACATACAAAAACCATAAGTGTATAGTAAAAGTTGTGAATTTACAAAGCAAACATTCATAACGATATGGACATTTTTGATAAGTTGTTTTGTAAAATGTCCCACAGTCTGGGTTTATCTGATGTTTTCCTCAGGATTAGATTCAGGTGAGACATTTTGGCAAGAACACCAGAGAGCTGATGCTGCCTCTTCCCCTTGTGCCACATCAAGGAGCTGACAATGTCAGCTTCTCCCTTGGAAGTTTGATGAAGAAAACAGTTCTGAAAATCAATTTGGGTCATAGATAGGCAGATCATGAGGCTCCTACTGAAATGAGTCTTCTTCTTTGTAGTATTTTCTATATTGGAAAAGGTGGAGTCAATGTCAAGAGACTGTGATTCATCAAGTGTCATCACAAATAGAAGTAAGAGAGTAAGTCATGAGGCTTTCTTGTGGGAAGGGCATACCAGGCAGGAGGGACAGGAAGTGCAAAGGGCCTGAGGTAGGACCATGGTTGCCATGCTTGAGGAACAGAAAGGTGGTCTAGACTGAGCAGCCAGCAAGGGGAGAAGGCAGGGCATGAGATCAAAGGGGAGACAGGAGCAGACACGAAGGCCTTGACGTCCAGGTAAGGGCTTTAGATGTAATACGAGTAAGATGGGAAGCCATTGAAAGGTTTGGAGTGAGAGAGTGACATGATCTGACATTTGTTTTTCGTGTCACTTAGAATTTTTCATGTTTATTGAAACTGATCCTTCAGACCTGAACAGATTTTGTCACATATCCCTCTTGTGCACACATAAACAGGAAAATGTAAGTGAAAGAAATTGTTAAAGGTATTTTTAAGGCAACAAAACTATGTCACAACTGCCTTGTGGCTGACTGCAATTTTAAGACCATCCTCATTTCAGGGGTATTATAATGTGAAATCATACAACAGTCAATACTTGTGTACCCAGTAGCTTTTTTTTTATTTTTTATTTTTTATTTTTTTAAAGATTTTATTTATTTATTCATTTATCCCCCCCTTGCTGCTTGTGCTCGCTGGGTCAGCTAACCACGCCATGCGGGCGGGCTTGCCTTCACCAGGAGGCCCCGGGAACCGAACCCAGGGCCTCCCATATGGTAAACGGGAGCCCTACTGATTGAGCCACAGCCGCTTCCCTCCAGTAGCTTTTAAAGAGATAGAACTGGGAAATGGATGTGGCTCAAGTGATTTGGCTCCTGTCTACCATATAGGAGGTCCAGGGTTCGATTCCCGGGGCCTCCTGGTGAAAGGCGAGCTGGCCTGTGTGGTGAGCTGGCCCATGCGGAGTGCTGGCCCATGCAGAGTGCTGGCCCACACGGAGAGCTGGTGCAACAAGATGATGCAACAAAAAGAGACACAGAGGAGAGACAATAAGAGACGCAGCAGACCAGGGAGCTGAGGGGGGAGGTGCAAGAGATTGAGCTCCTCTCTCCCACTCCGGAAGGTCCCAGGATCGGTTTCTGGTGCCACCTAAAGAGAAGGCAAGAAGACACAGAAGAACACACAGAGCAGACAGTGAGCGCACAACAATGGCGGGGGGCGAGGGGTTGGATAAATAAATCAACAAATCTTTTTTTTTTTCAAATAAGGAGAACAATTTCCATCTCTGTTGAAGCCCCCTTTTTGTGCCTCCCTGATCACATCTCCCTACCTTGTGCAGTACAGACACACACACTCCTCAGGTTTGTTTCTCTACTGTTACACCAAACCAGGATCCTCAACAATCCATTGTTCAGTCTTGTTAAGCTTTTCTATGCATTTTCTTCTGCAACTTGCTTTACTTACTTAACATTATGTGAGATGCATCCATGCTGCTTGTGTAGCTGCTTCTCATTTTCACTGTGGTCTTGTATCCCACGGTGTGCAAATACCACCCTTTATCAGTTCTATTCGTGGCCATTTGAGCTGTTTCCAGTGTTTGCTGTTACAAATGACATGGCTAGGAACATTCATATGGTTGTTTCCTGGAATGCATGTGTGAGTTTCTCCAGAACACATGTCTAGGAGCAGAATAGCTAAATCTGTTCTAGAAGAGGAGCTTTCCTATTCTGTTTGCCAACAAAGTCAGATGTATCCCTTCTCCCCCGTCAAGTGGAATCATGGAAAGGATGTCAGTGGTTGGATTGATAATACATTTTGAAGAGAGCTCAAACAGGATTTGCCGGTGACTAAATGGTGGCATGGGGGGAAGTACAAAATCAAAGATGACTCCAAGTTTGGCTTGAGCAACTGAGGGAATGGTGCTGTTTACTGAGATGTGGAAATTGGGGAAGGTATAGGTTTAAGATAGGAATGGATGGTGGAATCAAGAACTCAGCTTTGGACAAGTTAAATTCATCAAAGGGAGATTTAGTCAGCTCACCAGCCAGGAGCTCAGGTGAGAGTATTCAGTAGAGATACAAATGTGGAAGTCATAGGTGTATAAGTGGCATTTAAAACCATGGGAAGGAATATGATTGGAAATGAGTATAGACAGATAAGAGGTCTGAAGACTGATCCCAGGGATGCTTATTACATTGAGGAGGCAGGAGATGGAGGTATTCAGCCAAGGAGGCTGAGCATAAGTGGCCAATGAGATAGAAGAGTAACAGAAAACATGGTGTCCTGAAAGCAAGGGACAGAAGTGTTTCACAAGTGGTGAAGTCATCGACTGTGTGAAATGCTGTGGAGATGTAGGATGCCAACTGACTGTTGTCCATTAGGTTTGGGAAATATGAAGTTCCTTGTGATTTGATGAGATGGTGCTAGTAGGCAGATCTGATTGGAGTATGCTTAGCGAGAATGGGAGGGGGAAATAGGGGAGAAGGAAGTTTAGATAACAATGGAGGAGCTATGAAGGGGAGCTGAAAAATGGGCTGGTAGTTGTAGAGAATGGGGGAATCAGGGAAGATTTGTAAAACCTCTTATTTTAAATTAAATTCTATTTTAACTTTATCTTTTATTTTAAACACCTTTATTGAGATTAATATTTTACAAAACTTAAAATTCAACTGTTGTAAGGGTACAAGGAAACGATGTTTTAGTAAATATACCAAACTGTGCAACCATCACCATAAACCAGCTTTAGAAAATTTCTAGCATGCCAATAAGTTCTTTCATGCCTGTTTACAGTTAACCTGGTTCCCAGCTCTAGCTCCAGGCAACCATTAATCTACTTTTTTTTTTGTCTCTATAGACTTGGCTTTTCTGAGCAATTCATATAAATACAATGATAAATATGTCATCTTTTGTGTTTGGCTTCTTTCACCTAGCATAGAGGTCATTTGTGTTGTAGCATGTATCAGTATTCTGCACCTTTTTACTGCTTAACAGCCTATTATAAAGATTCTAATATTGTAAATATTCTACTGCATCTAATATTATAATATTGTAAAATTCTGTTGATACACTACATTTTGTTTATCCATTCTCCAAGTTGATGGACATTTGGGTTGTGGGAAAATATTTTTTTAAGATGGGGATATTACATCATATTTGTGTGCTGGATGAGAATGATTTAGTTAGTACAGGGTTTCTCAACCTCAGTATTATTGACATTTTGGGTCAAATAATTCTCTGTTGTGGGCTGTTTTGTGCATTGTAGGATGTTTAGCAGCATCTCTGATTTCTACCCACTAGATCCCAGTAACACCCTTCAGTTGTGACAACTAAAAATGTTTCCCGACATTGTCAAATATCTCCTAGAGGGGCAAGATTGCCCCTGGTTGAGAGCCACCAAAGTAAGGGGAAGTTGATGGTGCAGGTGAGAGGGGACATAACTGCAGTAGCAACACTGGATAATTGCAAAGATCCAGTGTTGTGTTTGTCTTTAGATGGGAGCAGTGAGGATTCATCCACTGGGACAGGAGAGAAGGGCCAGCAGGTAGGTCAGGTGGTAGATTTGCTGGTGAGGGATGTGCTAGTTTTCTTCAGACTCTTATATTTCTCAATGAAATCTGCCATCTATGGGGGTGGGGCAGGGCAGTGTAGCACATATATGGCTACTGGAGATCCATATCTTATTGAGAACCTTCCTAGAAAAGAAAGGATTGTTTCCTAGAGGGCTAGTAGTACATGCCACATCCTTCCATCTTTGAATGCATAGCACATTATTTAACTCACTTATTATAGCTCAAAACACATTAGAGAACTTGATGTATGTTCCCCACCAGATTGTAAGTTACTTGAAGATGGAACTCTCATGTGCATGTTTATATCTCCTAAAGCAAATATTTCAGTGCTTTGTCCACAGTAGGTTCTCAATAATGTTGGATGAAAATGAATTTTCATCAAAACTATATAATCTTTACCTTCTAAAGAATTTGTCTGATAATACTAGAAATTCTCCCAGAACTGATCAGTGTGACTAGTATGGAAAAGAAAGAGATGGAATATTACTCCAATTTGGGGAAAACTTTCTTTGCTTTCCAATAAGGGTCTTCTCAATAACACCAGGTAAGATAAATCATGACTTCTCAAATTTAATGTCCATACGACTCAGCTGGTGATATTGTTAAAATGCAGATTCTGATTTAGTAGGTCTGGGGTGGGGTCTGCATTGCTGAATTTCTAACAAGCTCCAGGTGGCTGATGCTCTTGGTCCACGGATCACAATTCGAATAGCAAAGGTCCAAGCCCACAAAAGATTGAGCTGTGTGAAGGGATTGGAAGGGCTTAAGCAAAGAGATCTCAAAGCCATTGCTGAAGGTGGGAGGGAGTCTTCAGGGAGGCAGTGATGGAAGAGAAACTATCCCTCACAGGTGTCACAGGATATCACCAAGCTGGGGTGGAGACATTAAGAATGAGCATCTTGCTCTGGGTTCAGAATTCAAAATGACTTAGAGACATGGAGAGAAACCAACAAAAGTGAAGTTCAGGAGAGACAAGCACAGGGCACCATGCGGAGAAGAAAACCCAACCTTTCAAATCTATGATGAGCAATATCAGGATGGATACATGTAGAGCTGGAAAATATCTAAAAATCATGTGGACCCTGAACTGAGCATGAATCAGCAGTGAAGTTCAGTTTTGGAAATCAGCATAAACATAGCCTACACAATTAGAAACCATGACGCAATCCCCCATTCCATTTAGTACTGCTTAGAACCCTGTTAGAATTCTGCATCTAGTTAGACAAATAAAGATATGCAGAACTCAAAGAAGGTTCAGGGGAGAGCCTCGAAAATGATTAAAATGTTGAGAAAGATGACTGAACGGTTAGAGGAGAAACTGCATGATAATGTGGTAATAGTATTTTGTCCACAAAGGTTTTGCCTTTGTCCACTCTTTTGCAAGGGGTGGTGAGAAGGTCTTCCATATTTCTCTTGAGCACTGACTAAGACAAGAGGTGTTTAAACCACCACAAGAGATATTTTGATTAGATGTGAGACAATCCCTGACATGGAGGTGGGCTAAGTATTGGAATGTGTTATCAAGGGAAGGTCTTTTAACTTTTCCTTCTAGAGGACTTTTCCTATTTGTTGGGGATTGTTAAATGGAGCCCAAGTTGAAGCCAGAGAGATGGTATAGCTAAAATCCTGAGCTGTATTCACCAAAGGCACTCTGAGGCTCTAAGGACAAAGAATGTTGACAAAGTCAGGACTGGTTACTTTCCTTCTCAGGGATCCCTGAAGGTTCCAGTGCTAAGGAATGACATACTGTTGTCACTGCTGATCGAGACAAGGATGGTTGGATGTGTGTGGCAGAGTTCAAGGGGATTCCAGCTGTATTACTCCTTTTCTTTCAGGTTCCTTGGGGTCAGCCAACAATTCAACACAGTTTACAGGTAGTCTGGAAAACTGAGGTCAAATCAAAACCTCACAGCAGGATCCCACATATCCCACAGGCAAGCAAACACATTTGTGATATAAACCAGAACTCATCTGTGACTTATGAGTTCTAGCTGCCAGGATGAGGCCAGTCATGGTAGCAAGGTTTTGTCCTGCCCTTAAGGGCTAGTCTTCCAGAAGATTCTGCAGGATGATTTGCATAGACCAGGTGCTCCCCCTGAATTAACTGGATTTCTACAGCTGTGTATATGTGTCTTGCAGTGCACCTCTAAGATGTCACCTGTTATGGAGTGAATTGTGTCTCCCAAAATGACATGTTCAAGTCCTAAGCCCCAGTCCTGTGAATGGCCTTATTTAGAAATAGGATCTTTGAAACTGTATTACTTAAGGTGAGGCCAAAATGACTTGGGTGGGCTCTAATCCAGTATGACTGGAGTTCTCATAAGGAGAGGAGATCTGGGCTCAGAGAGACAGAGAGAAGACGGCCACGTGACAAAGACAGAGACTGAGTTATGCCACAAGCCACGGAACCTCATGGATTGCCAGCAAGCCACTGCCAGAACTCTACAGAAGTCTGTGGAAGCACTGCACTGCCAATACCTTGATTCGGACTTCTAGCCCCAGAACTATGAGATAACAAATTTCTGTTGTTTAAGCCAAACTAGTCCATGGTACTTTGTTACTGCAGTCCCAGGAAACTAACTAGTCACTCAACTGCTGCTTCGCACAAACAAGGAACAAAGCAATGTCCAATAATCAGAGAAGCCCAAGCTTCTAGACATCGGCATCAACTCTCCCTCTGGGCTGGCTGGTTTTCATAGTGGCACACCCGGGCTGTTTCTTGAAGGCCTGTGCTCAGGATGAGAAGTCTCCAAAACTGGCCCAAACTGGGACCCAATAGCCACTTCCAACTCAATTGACTTCCATGAAAAAGTCTGCCAACTCCTCACATGGAAGACATATTGAGAAGGCTGTTAGTAGCTGTCCCAGCTCTGCTGAATGCTTTGGAGAGGAGGGAGATGAGTGAGCTAACCTTGTCTTCTCTGGACTTTTGCACATATTGGTGATAAGTTTTTTGCTTTGTTTTTGTTTTTTAACAAGTTACCATTAAATAATTGTAAGTTTTTACCAACAGTAACTTATTGAAGCTTTCTTTGTGCCAAGCAGTGTGCTGGGATGTTGGGAACCAAAAGTCACAGGAATTCCATGGTTCCTGCTTATTTGCCCTGTGAAGAAACCTAGACAAATAAGACAACCACCTCGATTCTGTGGGAAGCTTTACCAGTTAGATTTCCCTGCAATGGAACATTTGAAGTGTTCTGTTTTTGTTTGTTTTCTTTTCAATGTATTTTATAAGATCAGAATGAGACAAAGAAGCTGGCAGGGTATCTCTGAGTGTTCTTTCTGCTACTGGGAAAGAATTTTGTTTTATTTCTGTTTTCAGGAGAAATAAAAGCAAAGTTGTAAATTCCAAGCTGCACAGAGAGCCCTCACAAATAACAGGTTTGGGAATAAGTCTATCATAGTTACATGGTTTTCTGTGGCCTGAAAAAAATTCTGATTAGTTAAATGCTGGACTGTTGCTAAAATGGATATACCAGTAGCCTTTTGAGGAGAAATTGTCCTACACAACTACAGAATTATTTCTGTATTCATTAAATATTTGAGCATCTAGACTTTGGGCTGGCTCTTCTAAGGACATTAAAGTCTTTGTCCTCAAAAGTTTACAATAATGATAATAGTTACTATTTCGTTGAGGGTTTATCCTGTGCCAGACCCATTGCTTTGTTTAATCCTCATAACAATCCTTTTGAAATAATAAATATTATTATTTTCATTTTATAGATGAGGAACTGAGCCTACAAGTTGTTAAGAACATGCCCCAAATTATATAACTAGTAAGTGGCAGGCAGGGATATTTTGCCATCAAAGCTTATAATTTTAACCACTGCATTCGCCTGTCTCCTTTAGGTTTAATGTGAGAGATGAGATTTACACACACAAGAAATTTGCTCCAATAAGAAATAATTTCTTATTCCCAGAACCATATTTAAAAAAAAATTAAGTTGGTAGGTCTTTGTCCTCTGATCATGAACTTGATTTCTGAAAACAGCTCCAAGTCCTTTGTGTCAAGTCTGGGCTGGCTCATTCCACTTATGGTCTATGTGATGGTTAAGTCCGTGTGTCATCTTGGCCAGGCTATGATGTCCAGTTGTTTGGTCAAGCAAGCACAGGCCTTATTGTTGCTGTGAGACTATTTCTTGGACTTAAATCATCAGTAAGTTGATTGCATCTATGGCTGATTCCATCTACAATCAACTGAGGAGATTTCCTTCAGCAATGAGAGACATCTCATCCAATCAGTTGAAGGCCTTAAAGGGAGAACTGATAACTTCAGCAGTCAGAAGGGAGACTTTCCATCTCTACCTACATGAGCCAGCTCTCCTGGGGAATTCATAGAAACCTTCACTGGAGTTCCCAATTTGGCCTGCAACGGGAAATTTGGACTTGCCAGTCCCCAGGGTCGCATGAGCCAATTCCTACAAGAAATCTCATAATCTTGGTTCTATTTCCCTGGAGAGCCCTAACTAATACTATCTAAAACATGATGAAACTGTGAAATATTGTCACGGACTTAGAGAATGTTTCCAAAAGAGGAGTTCAGAAATACTTTATTCAGTGGTTGAAGGAAGTATTAAGTCTCTGAAGGTGACTACTGTGACAGGAGCTTAAGGAAGCAGAGTCCAGATCATTGATGGTTCTTCCATTTTATCCCAAGGACTGAAAGAATGAGGGACTGTTCTAAACAATATATTGATGGATTGATTGCATGGTAAAACACCTCCTGCAAGTCAGAGAGCCCATGCTCACATCTGTCTTTTTTCTCCTTTTGCAATGGGGTGTCTGGGGTTCAGAACTTCCAGGTGGGCATGTGATTTTCACAAAGCAATTCCTTTAGCTCCCCCTTATTCTCCTTGCCTGGGGACTGGATCTGGGTTCCTTCTAGACCCCTCATGCTGCTCTAGGGAGTGACAAAAGGACAATGTCCACTGCAGCTTTCCCTCTACACCCATTTCACCCTGCCAGAGAGAAGCAACTATTCTTGTGGTTTTAAAAGACTTCCATACAAATGTGCCTCACTTGGAATTTCAAAGCAGTTCTGCATCTCCCTTCTGTCCTGCCTCTTGGTCAGGGGTTCTTAATCTGTGGTCCACATGGTCTTAGGCAAGTGATTTAACCTCCCAAGGCCTCTGTTTTCTCATCTCTAAAATGGTGGTATTGGGTGATGATAACACCTACCTCATCCACTGTTATTTGAAAGAGAACAGACTTTGCTGCTTCACTTGGCTTGAATGTAGCTTCTGACTGGAGCAAGTAATGCCTTTGTTTCTGCACAATGGAGAATATATTTCATATGTCATAGTTTTGTTATGAGGATTAAAGGAAAGAATAAATGTACAGAGATGAATTCAGATCCTGAAATACAGAAAATTATTAATTATTGTAATCTTGTCATGAATATCTGGATGTCCATGGTGGTTTCTGAGGAATGCAGTCCATGCATCTTCTGAAAATATATGCAGGTATTTGCATGTATATCATGTGCATGCTTTTTCTGGGACAGAGTCCATAAGTCTCATCTCATTCTCAAAGGTGTGCAACACTTTCTTCTTTCCTACAAAACTCAAGAACTACTACCCTAGAGGCTTACGTCCAAAGAACTCATGAACACCTAGACACAACCTAGGTGGGGTACAAGACCAACAAGCAAAAATCAGTAGTGCTTCTGTATACTAATAATAATCTGAAAAAGAAATCAAGAAAAAAAATCCCATTAACAATTGCAACTAAAAGTATCAATTATCTAGGAATAAATTTAACCAAGGCTATAAAGGACTCATACACAGAAAATGATAAAACATCAGTAAAAGAAATCCAATAAATGAAAGGACATTCATGTTCATGGATTAAAAGACTAAATATCATTTGGGTAGATGTCAATTCTATCCAAAACAAGTTATACATTCAATGCAATCACAATAAAAATCCCAACAATCTTCTTTGTAGTAATATAAAATTCTATGATCAAATTTACATGGAAGGGTAAGCGGCCCTAAATAACCAAAGCCATCTTGAAAAAGAAGAATGAAGTTGAAGGGCTCACATTTCCTGATCTTAAAACTTATTACAAGCCACAGTAATAAAAACAGCACGGTACTGGCACAAGGACAGACATATAGACCAATGATATAAATTAAGAGTTCATCCTCACATTTATGGCCAACTGATTTTTTTTAAAGTAAATTTTATTTACTTTTAAATAAAGTAAAATAAAGCACTCCACGCAGAGTGCTGGCCCTCACGGAAAGCTGGAGCAGCAAGATGACACAACAACAACAAAAAGACACAGAAGAGAGACGATAAGAGATGCAGCAGACCAGGGAGCTGAGGTGGCACAAGAGATTGAGCAGACTCCCTCCACTCCGGAAGGTCCTAAGATTGGTTTCCAGTGCTGCTGAAAGAGAAGACAAGCAGACGCAGAAGAACAGACAGTGAGCACAAAACAACAACAGGGGGTGGAGAGAGGAAATAAATAAATAAATAAACAAACAAATAAATAAATAAATAAATCTCAAAAAAAAAAAAAAATTCTGTTCAGGCACATTTATCTTATTTAATCCTAAAAATGAGCTCAATTGTTTTTCCAGTGGTTAGAAGTATAAATAAGTGAGCATAGATTGGCTAAATGACATGACAAAGGTCTCCCTGTTAATGAAGAAAATGAAGAAAAAAGTTTGATCATATTCATATCACATAAAACTAAATCCCATGCTCTTTTTTTTTTTTTTTTTACTTTAGCATTTATGTTTGACAAGGTTCTCAAGTCCACTCAATTGGGAAAGAGTAATATCTTCAATAAACGGTGCTGGGAAAAATGGATGTCCATTTGCATTAGAATGAAGATGGAGTCCTATATCACACCATATGCAAAAATCAACTCAAACTGGATCAAAGACCTAGATATAAGAACCAGAGCTATAAAAGTCCTAGAAGAAAACATAGGGCCACATCTTCAGGGCCTTGTGTTAGGCAATGGTTTCTTAGACTTTACCCCCAAAGCACAAGCAACAAAAGAAAAACATAGATAAATGGGACCTCATAAAAATTAAAAAGTTTTGTACTTCAAAGGACTTCTTCATGAAAATAAAGAAGACAAACTAAACAGCAGGAGAAAATACAGTCAGACTTTGGAGATATTGTGGGTTTGGTTCCAGGCCACCATAAAAAGCAAATATATAGTGAGTGACACAGTTTTTTTGGTTTCTCAGTGCTTATAAAAGTAATGTTTACATAATATTGTAGTCTATTAAGTAGGCAATAGCGTTATGTTAAAAAAACAAAAACAGTTTACACACCTTAATTAAAATGTGACACAGAGTCATGAAGTAAGAACATACTGTTGGAAAAATGGCACTGAATGACTTGCTCAAAGCAGGTTGCCACAAACCTTCAATTTGTAAAAAAAAATACAATATCTGTGAAGCACAATAAAATGAGGTATGTCTATTTTTACAAACCATATATCCTGTAAGGGTGTAACATCCAGAATATAAAAAGAAATTCTATAATACAACAACAAAAAGACAACCCAATTTAAAATTTATATATTAATATTTGAATGTGGTTAAAAGGGGAAATAAAATTTTTTTAAAAAGAGAGAGAGAATGAAGGTCAAGTTCATGTGGCATCTCATTGCTAGATGAGATGACCCAGCAGGGAAACATTTCCATAAATCAAACTGAGTGTTTATCTTTGTAAGCTGCAGAGAAAGCTCCTCCTGAGTTTGCACTTGGTACATTTGTCAGCAACAGGTAATTTCCCAAAAGCAGGATGAGCAAATCAAATATTCTCATACATTATTCAGGAGTCACACATTTTAAAAAACATTGTAAGGATTTTAGTTCAGACATTTCCATTAATATCCTACACAGTCCATTTCAATGGTGCATTTTTATGTAGTTGCCTCATATTCACTTTCATATTCCTCAGATGTTAATACATGTTAGATAACTTCCTCCAACTGATATGTTTACTCTTGGCTCAGTCTGCCCTTCTTTTCATGTTCTTCACTGGCCATAATTCCAAAGATATATGGATGTCATGGGATCTTTAATAGCTCTTCTACCTTTATCTTGTTCTTCTACCACAACTCAGTTGTCATTCCAACCATGTGCCATGTCTAAAAGTCATGCTGGGCATTGTGGCTGCCATCTTGCTCTCAGCCTAAGGTCAAAGCCAGCACTGACGATGAAAAAGTAGGCAAGTGGAAAGTCCTTGTTGGCATATATCATGGACCAAACTGTGTGGAGCACACTTGGTCTCTGGATTCCCAGTTACACTGGATTCCCAGTTACACTGGAAAATGAATGTCCTTCTGGTTAAACCAGTTGAATCAGACGTCTATAATAACAGCCAATGGCATTCCTATTGATACATTTAGGAAGGGCCAAACAAACCCTTGAAGCACCCCTTGATGTCACCCCATTTGGCAGAATCATCAGCAGCCTGCCCATCTCGCATCATCTTTTATAACTTGAAAACTGGTGGTGATCTTATGGAATAGGGTTACCAGAGTGAGCAAATAAAAATACATGATGCACACTTAAATTAAAATATTTAAGACAGGCTATGAAGAATTTTTTGTTCAAGACTGTCCCAAATATTTCACGGGGCCTAGTAACACTAAAATTTATTTGTTGTTTATCTGAAGTTAAAATTTAACTGGGCATCCTGTATTTTATCTGGCAACCCATCTGTAGGCTCTTGGGAAGATTTCTGAGGTGCTTGTATGGTGGATACATCCTGTCCATCCTGGGATACTGAAACCATATTTGCCTGGGAATCATTATTAATTAAAGACCATCCTCTGGGTGAGAATTTCCTGAGTTAATGAAAGGGAATGACAGTGTATCTTGCTGGATATTAGGCCCTTCCTTAGTCAAGAGGAGGTGGTCTTCTACTCCCTTTACTTTCCTTCTTTGCACCATTCTTGACCTCTGGACACTTGTTGTCCCCTAACTTTCGGGAACCCAGGGCCTCTCTTGTTGCTGTTTGAATTGGAAACCCTGGCTAGGGTGTTCCTCTTGGGTCTTGTGGTCTGAAGATGCATCTTTCTTTCCATGCAACCGACCCTCACCTCGGGTAAAACCCCAGGAGGAGATCTAGGCTGTGAATGACTCACCCAGCCCCTTGGGGAGTGTCTTTTTTTTTTTTTGCTTACTAACTAGGATGATTCTCTAACTGATGTAATGGAAAGCAGATGGCAACATGAAGACTTTCAGGCAGCAGATAGGAATTTATTGCAATGGAGCCTCTCTAGAAGTCGTGGATTCTGGCATCTCATTGTACTGATCCTTTTGGCTCAGGAGCTGAACAGGTGCCAAGACCCTACCTCACAGAGCCACCAAGGGAGTATTGGTCGCCTCTCCACAGCAGCCTCAGCTCATCCTTAATGGAAATGAGGAAAGTTTGCTTTTCTCCTTAGTTGAGATAGATTGGATTCTTTAATTAGGAAACTGAGGCAAAGCAAAGCAAACAGACTGTCTGAATTTTCCAGGCTGCTGTGACCAATACCGCCAATGGGTTGGCTTAAACAACAGTTGATTGCTCGTGGTTTTGGAGGCTACAATCCCGCATCAAGATCTTGTTTTATCCTAGAGTCTGTAGCATACTTGTGCTGGCTTGCTGCAATTCTCGGGGTTCTTTGGCTCTCATCGAAGTCTCCATCACATGGAAATGTGCTTGGTCTCCTTCTGTGGCTTTCTCTGACTTCTGGCTTCTTCCAGTTTCTGGTTTCCATTGACTGATGCTCTCTGAATTTCCTCTCTTTACAAGGACTCCAATTATACAGATTAAGACCCACTTTAATTCAATTTGGCTACACTTTAACTAATAATCACGTCTTCAAAGGATCCTATTGACAAATGGGCTCACATCCATGGGGATGTGGATTAAGACTGTGTTTTTTGTGGGGACATGATTCAATCTTCTGCAAATCAATAGTTCCATTTGCAGAAGTCACTCCCACCATCACAGGGCAGCATGCTTGTCACAGCCATGAGGAATTTTGGACTTCACCATCTTTTCCCATCTCTCCTGGATCAGATGAGAGATGAAGAAACATACACAGACAGCTAAGGAAAGTTGGGTGTGCTTGAAGTCTGCCGGGACCTTCCTCATCCTTTGCACCACCTCCCATCCCACCATCTCAGCCCTCAGTTACCCTCTGGCTCCTGAATGAAAGAGGGGCTTTTTCCTATGGCCTTGAAGGAACCCCCTCCCTGATTTCAGGTCAACCTGCCTGTGCCTTCTGCCCCTGCCAGGGAAGTCTCTAAACTGTCTCCATTTCCCTCCCTTCAATGAAGCTCTGCTTCCTGCCTGAGGCTCCAGGGCTGCCCAGAGTCCAGGCAGCCTTGGAGGCAGCCTCCATCATTCACTGGAGTGGGTAAGCCTCTCATCAGCTTCCTGTGATGGCCAGAAATAGACTCTCCCTCCTCCCTCTTTCTCTAACAGTCTCTCTCCTCTGCCCACCCACCTGGTTCCTGGTTTGAGTTGGTGGGAAGTCTCTGGTCCTTTGTTCAGTTGCTTTAAAGATAAAGATCTTGCTCACAGATGTCACAATCTTCAAAGAGCAGCATAAAGTAGTATTTGCTTGCTAAACCATGTCTAGTTCCCTCCCTCCGTGGGGTCACTGATTGCAGACAGGGGTGGTGGTGGTGCTGAAAACAGTTTATCAAACTGACTTCTTCACTGAGAGAAGGTGGGAGATTTTCCAGAGAGTGAATTCCCATTCAACTACCATTTATGGGATGTTTCCATACATGGCCTTATTCCTTCTTTTGTAAAGATGAGGAAAGTGATGGAAAGAAAGGTTAAGTAGCTTGACCAAGGTTACACAGCAGGAAAGTGACAGGGTCAGGCTCCAAATATGGGTCTAAGAGAAAGGTTCATACATCTTACCTTGTCCTCCAGCACTGTCACCTTCATGGGTTATCAATCAACCTTTTGTCCTTTTCTCACAGCAAGGCTACTAGCCCTGTGGTCTAATTGGAGGCTCCAGGGAGGTGGGTTATGGGGGAAGTGGTGTGTGTGTGGGGCATGGGATAACCAAGGGCAGTATTCCCAGGAGGGTCTCTCTACTCCTTGCCCTAGAGCTCTTGCTCTCCTTTCTGAGTCCCCTGTTTCAAAGCCCCCTGTCCCCGTTGCTGCTACCTTATCCAACTCCTAGAAAGCACTGGGAGGAAGGAGGAAACATGGACTCTAGAAGATCCATGGGATATTCTCTGAGTGATAGCCCAGTTATGTGGAGTCTTGCTTCCTAAATTTTATAAAGGCTTTGCTTATAACTTAAAAAAAAAAAAAAAAAAAAAAAATCTACATACAGAATGGAGAAAACAAGGTAAAATGGAGGAAAAGAGGACAAAAGTCTCATTTAATGGTAACAATATCACGTTCTATTTGCAAAATACATTACAGGGCACCGAGCACTTAACACCAACCCTGCATGGGGTTGCATTATTATTATTAAAATATAATAATTATTATTCCTATTGCACAGGTGAGGAACTGTGAAGTTCAATGTCTTGCCCAAATGCATTCAAAGAGTGAAATATGGAAACAACAAATTCTGGATCTGGAGCTGCATGGTGTTAAGTGAGTGTGTTTTCTGCGGATTTCCCTTTCTCCCTGTGCTCACTGCCTTGGTGAAAATACTCAGATTTCTCTGCCACCACGCTTGTGGAGAGCGGGATGGGGCCTGGATCCCCGCAGCTCTGGGAACCTGCCCTCTGTTCTCTGAGCTTTCCAACTTCCCTTCCCCCTGCCCCTCTCCACCCAAGGGCTGAGACTTTGCCCAGGCAACAGCAATCACATCCACTTCCTCAGCCCTGCAGACCTCCCTGCCACCAAACTGAACAGAAAGTCAAAGGCAGTTGTGTTCCCACCACTCCCAGGATGGCTCCGTTTAAAATTAAAGCACAGCATGTTGTCTTTTTTTTTTTTTTTTTTTTTTTTTAATTTACCATTTATTGTAAAGGGCAAAAACTCTTGCCCTAACCATTATGTTTTCAGAAGGTTGTAAAAATGTTATTGCTGGAAGGCAAGGGGATTTAAAGAATGCGAGCTGGAGTTCTGTTTCCAAGCCCTTTATTTCATTTGCACAGTGCTAAGGCATTGTCGGGTGAGGGGTATTTGATGGGGTCAAGTGCAATAAACCGGTAGGCAGAAGCCTGCCACTGAAGTGAAAGTTTCTTATGCTGAATGGCTGTTTATTTATATGAAAGTCCTCACCCACCCTCCTTGCTTCTGGTGTTTCTGGGCCTTCTGCTCTTCCACAGTGGCTTAGCGTTTGGAGACTGGTCTTGGCTTTGCCTCTCTAGGGTCCAGGCTGCCCTGGTAGCCTCTCCCTGAGCAATGTGGAGATACCCGTAAGTAGGAATTTGAAAGCATTGGGGAGCAGCGGTGTCCTGAAATGGCTTCCTGTTTAGGTGCTGCTTCCAATTTTCCTGGGCCACCTTCCCGGAGGCAAACACAGGATTCCCCTGTCCTTGTCACAGCTGTGTCTCTACTAGCCCCAGAGAGTCTTTCCGAATCAAGAATTTCCAAGATTTGGAGAGGAAATCTGTGAAGATTCTGGCAAAATAAAAACAAATAGAGTTATTCCTCCCTGCTTGGAGACCTCGTCTGCTCCATTAGATTGGAACTAGTGATAATTCGGGCTGTGATGAGTTGGAAACAAAAGGAGGGGTGGGCAGGTTCTAAAGTGGCCCCATGATCCCTGCCTCCTCGTGTTCATGCCCTTGAGTGGGGCAGGTTCTGTGACTTGCTTCTGACAGATAGAATATGGCCAAGACGATGACTACGTGATTATATTTTGCTACATAAGGCACTATCTTCCTAGAAGACTTGTTCTTGCTCTCCTGCTGGCCTTGAAGAAAGAAGCTGCCATGTTATGAATTGTTCTGGAGAGAGCCACATGGCAGGGAACTGTGAGCAACCTCTAGGACCTGAGTGTGGCTTCCAGCTGACAACCAATAGAAAAAAAAAAAAATACCCCGAAGCTCTCAGTCCTATAGTCACAACCTGAGTAAGCTTGAAAATAGATCCTTCTCCAGCTGAGCTTTCAGATGAGAACTAAGCCCAACTAATACTTTGCTTGTAGTATGCAAGACCCTGAAGCAGAGAACCCAGCTAAGTTGTGCCTAGACTCCTGATTCCCAGAAACTATGAGATAATAAATGTGTGTGTGTTGTTTGAAGCTGCTAAGTTTGTTATGCAGCAATAACTAACTAATACAAGGGGTCTGCTAAGTTTGCAATGCAGCAATAACTAACTAATACAAGGGATCTGTGGAATAAATTAATAAGAAAGTGAAGTTGCTACTAAAGGAAACTAGTTATGTAATTCTTTTTGAAAGCACCTTTTGTATTTAAGGAGCAGCCTAGTACTTTGACTTCTTAGCCATCCTTTACAGCAGCTATGACAGAAAAGCTTCTAAGAAAATATGGGAAAAGCACTGGAGTTGTCACTCCCTGGATATGTGCTCTTGAAGATAGAGCAATGCAGACAAAGAGTAAGGCAAGTGCAAAGGCCAAGGGATAGAAGTGTGCCTGGCTATTTGAGTCACACAGGAGGCCATAATGACTGCAGCAAAGTGAGGCAGGGGGACAGTGTAGGAGAGGAGGTCAGAGAGGTGAAGGATGGGCTCTGGGGAGGTGGAATAGGCCTTGTAGGCCTCTGTAAGGACTTTGGCTTATATGAGTGAGATGGGAAGCCATTCAAGGGTTTGAGAGGTGGTTGGGGGAAGGACATGACCAGCCATTTTAAAACTAACTGTGCTCTCACTCTTAATTTGTGAGCTGCTTAGGAAAAGGAAAAGGTGAGTACCTGGGCAGCAGAGATTTTGATTCATTTCTGTATTCCTTGTGCCACCTAGACAACATGAGTTTTTGTTGAATTGAATGTGTAAATCAACCCTTATTGCTGTGAGATTTTTAATATTCCGAAGAATTTAAGTCCTTCTAACATTATCCTATTGTTTAGCTTGTATTGCAACTGTTGATATAAGTGATGGAAAAAAAAAAAGAGGTAAGGATATGTCAATGAGTTGTGTATTAATCAGGGTTTTGCAGAGAAACAGAGCAGTATCTATATCTACATTTAAATCTATATCTATATATTTTTAAAGAGATTTATTATAAGAAATTGACTCAACTGTGAAGGCTAACAAGTCCATAGGGCAGCCCACAAGCTGGAAATTCCAATAAAGGTGATGCTAAAGTCTTTAGTCTGAATTCCCCAGGTGAATTTGACTGGCTGGAAATTCCAGCAAGAACCAATGCTGAAGTTGAGGCAGAAATTCTCTTTCTAACCTCTGGTATCCTCAGTTCTGACTTTTAAGACCACCAACTGATTGGAAGACGAGATTCCCCACATTGCTGAGGGCCATCTCCTTTGTGGATTGCAGGTGCAATCAGCTGATTACAGATGCAGATTCCATTTATGAAATATCCTCACAGTAACAAGCAGGCCTGTGCTTGACCGAACAATGGGACATCATAGCCTATCCAAGATGACACATGAAATTAACCATCCCAAGCACGGCACTTCTGGGTTTTCAATCTTCCCCCAAAGTTGAAAGATAACAAATAAGCAGCTGTTATCTAAGGTGGGAGACGGGTGATGTTGAAGCAGGGACAAATGGTGGCTCTGTCTGAGAGGATGGGATGAAATAGGACATTTTGGCTTCTCCTTAGGGGCATGGCCTTCTGGGCAGGGTCCCTGTATGACTTTGCCCATTGCACCTGCTGCTTAACCTGTTGGTCTCTTAACAAGTTCACCCTGTGACATTCAGCATGTTGTTATTTTGAACACTCTTTATTTCCCCCCAGAAGGGTCAGGATTCCAAAGACATCCGTAGGATTCTGTTGGAGTGTATGAGAATTGGTAGCTATGAATATTTTGAGAGATGGGAGTCTGCCCTCCTCTCTGCAGCTTGGCCCAGTGTCCATAACCCTTTCATTGTCAAACTGGGTGAAACTTAGGGTACGCCTGCTATATAAGGAGGCATTGTCTGAATGAGGGTAGGTTGAGGTTCACCACCACAAACGAGACCTGATGTTGCCACTTAGGGAGCAGGACAGCTTCTCAAGTTAACATCTTCGTTAGTACCAGGGTGTGATGGTTAGGATAACGTGTCCACTAGGCCAGGCAATTGTGCCCACTTGTTTGGTCAAGCAAGTACTGGACTAATTGTAATTCAAGGACAATTATGGGCTTTAGCCATCAGTGAGATTACTGCATAGATGGCTAATTACATCTACATCAACCAGGGAGATTGCCATCAGCAATGAGTGTGATGCTTTATCCAATCAGTTGAATGCCTTAAAAGGGGAAATGATTTCCGCATTCAGAGAGAATTTCCCAGCTCGTCTTTGGACAGCCAATATCTCCCAGAAACTCATCAAGGACCTTTACTGGACTTTCATAGGTGCCCTGGTTTGCAGGCTGCCTGTGGAACCTCGACTTGTGCATCCCCATGGTCATGTGAGATACTTTTATACAATCTCATACTATTTACAGATATCTCCTGTTGATCCTCTTTCCCTAGAGAACACTGACTAATACACAGGGCTCTAGGCAAAACAGGCCCTTCCACCTCCCCCTCCTCTCTCTGGGTGCAGGATGACCAGACCTGTGATAAATCAGGGTCCTGCTCTTTCTTCAGGCCCAGACTTCCCCAAGGAACTCAACGTCGGGGTTTCTCCTTCTCTCTGCTCCTGCCCCCTACCCCTCATGGAGGTGTCTCAATTCAGAAGGGATCTGGTTCAAGCCAAGGACACGAATGGGTCAGCCATTTATGGGCCTAACTCAGTGTCTGTCCCAGAAGAGAAGCGTGTAAAGGAAATGGTCTCCACTTGGTGTGTATATGTGGAGGATTTTGTGAGTGCATTTAGGTAACCTGGTTCCTTGTATCCCCCAATATCCCACAAGGATGAAAATGCACAAAGCCTGTGGGTCGTGTTTCCCACTCTGCTGGAGCCATTCCTCAACAGATCACAGAGGAGTGTGCGGTGGGCAGGCAGTGTTGGGAGCTGTGATGTAGAGTCTCTGGTGTTCAGCATCCTGGGAATAAGGACAGTTCTACTGGTTGTGGTAGACTGAATTGTCCCCCACTGTCATGTTCAAGTTCTAACCCTCAGTCCTGTAAGTGTGAACTCCTTGTAAATGGGCTGTTCAAGTCTTACCTCCTAGTCTGTGGGTATGGACTCATTTGTAAATGGGGATCTTTGAAGGTCCTATTAAGATGAAGCCAACTATTAAAAAGACAGAGAATTACAAGTGTTGGAGAGGATGTGGAGAGATAGGAACACTTCTTCACTGTTGATGGGATTGTACAATGGTACAACCACTGTGGAGGACTGTTTGGCAGTTCCTAAAGAAGTTGAATATAGACTTGCCATATGACCCGGCAATACCACTACTGGGTATACACTCAGAAGAACTGAGAGCAGTGACACGAACAGACAAAGGCACACCGATGTTCATAGCAACATTATTCACCATTGCCAAAAGCTGGAAACAACCCAGGTGTCCATCAACAGATGAATGGATAAACAAACAGTGGTCTATTCACACGATGGAATATTATGCAGCTGTAAGAAGAAATGAAGTCATAAAGCATATGGCAACATGGATGAACCTGGAGGACATTATGTTGAGTGACGCAATCCAGCCACAAAAGGACAAATACTGTATGATTCTGTTACCATGAACCAAATATATTGTGTAACACATTGTTTGATTTAAAAAAAATTTATATGTATCCAGTACACTTAATTGAGAAATGTATGTATTTATTCATCTGTGTTTACTTTTTAGTTTTAATTGTCCATATTTTCAATTATTAAATGTACAAAATAAAGCTTAAAAAAAAAAAAGGTGAGGCCAGTATGAATCAGGGTGGGCCTTAATCTGGTCTGATTAGAGTTATTGGTTACCAGCAAGCCAGCGCTAGAATGGTACAGACTTCAGAGAAGGGACAGCTGCCAACACCTTGCTTTTGGATTTCCAGTCTCTGAACTGTGAACAAATAAACTACTGTTGTTTAAGCCAACGGTTCTGTGGTATTTGTCGTAGCAGCCCTGGTGAACTGAGACCGTGGTCCTCAGGGCTTTGATAGGCCCATTGCCTCCAGAAAGAGCTCAGCTCATGAAGCAATGAAGGCAGCCCACATCCTGGGAAGGCTGCCTGTCACACCCCAGCACAGACCCTGGCCTCTCTGTCTAGAGACCACTACTCACTGAGTCTTGGTGACAGTGGCGATGGCAGCTGTCTGAGTGGGAATTCTCCTATTTGCTCTTTGCAGAAAACATGCTTCCTAAATAATGGCCATGCTTTGCAGCATTGCTGCCTTGGAGTTCTCATTTCTTGTACAAAGTTGAATAAAAACAGTTCAGAAATGTTCGAACCATCTCCTTATTATAACCCTTCTCCTTGAGGCTTAAAGCCTGGGGGACAGGAGTGAAAGGACAAGTCAGTGGAAGATGGGATGAGGGAGAATGCTGGGTGGCAGGGACTGTGATCATCTATGGGAAACTTCCTTAGGGTTGAGCAACCATGGTCCCCCATGGCTCCCAGGGGTCATCAGTCCCTCGTGGAGATAGACCCATGGCAAGCTCACCCCTCTGCCCTTGCAGACACACTCGGACACTTCCATTCCAGTGGGCACAGCAGTTCAGGTTCTCAGCTGGATCCTGCAAGTGTGTCTTTTTCTGGTGCTGCCAAGGACTGCCGAGGGGTTGATGTTCTCCTGGACGGGGAAAAGGACAGTGGAGCAGCCATTGGCTCTGGAAGATGTGGCTTTTGCAACTAGTAGAGGCCCTGGGCATGTGTTGTCAACAGCCCCTCATGCTCCTCGGGAGAAACGTGCTGCTGTAAGCCTGCAAGAGTATAAATGTGTAATAATGCTTACTGCAAAAGTCTGGCCCAGTCCTCCTCAAACACTTGTGGAATGAATGAATAAATGAATGAGTGGATGATCATATTCGTTTCTCCAACTTACCTTTCTCAGATTTCTTGGAGGACCTGCTGTCCAGGTCAGAATTTCTAGTCTAAATGACCTGCTTCTTCTCCTTCATCTTCATCTTCTACTCCTCGTCTGTTCTCCTTCTTTCCTTCCTCCACCCTCCTCTTCCTCCTCTTTGTCTTCCTCTGCCACCTTTTTTCTCAAGCCAAACAGATCTTTTCTTTTGAACACAACTATTACACATTCCTTAATTTAGAAACCATCGTATTGTCTCCAGCAAGAATTCTTCCATAGTCATGTATCTGGGGAAGATATAAAATTAGTTTACAGTATTCACGTATTAAGTATAAAATGCCCTCTCTCCCCTCCTCCATTTTTGTGCCCCTCCCCGGATTTTTGATGAGTTAGAAATTTCTGGCATATGCTCGTTACACAAAGAAAATGTGACATGCACATCTGTGGTTATCACCATGTAAAACAAGGGGAAGGAAAGAAGTGGGACACTGAGCAGTCCCCAATCTTTACAATCATAAAAGGACACACTGTCCTCCTGATTTGGAAGAACAAATAAGCTTAAAATAAGAAGTGCCATTGAAGTTCAATTAAGTAATGAACTCTACACTTGTCCTGTTTACTTATGAGTAGGCAGGCAGATTTAGAGGACGGGTGGGCGTGCGATGCTAAGATCACCGCAGAGCCAAAGAGAAAACTTGCTTCACTGACAATCCCGGGAGACTGTGCACACACACAGTTGTGAACTATGTGTCTCTAGGACTTTCCAGTTTCCTGCCCACCTGTTAGCTGCTGCTCATGGTTATCAGCTGCAGCAGACTGAGCCCACCTGAACCAATCCCAAGCAAATTCCAGGCATTGTTTGACTTGCTCTGGATCAACTAATTTCTAAGCCTGTAAATCAAACAGGGGCCATCAGGTGGCAAGGTACCAGCTTGAGCGAAAGAGGGCAGGCCTGAGAGAAGACTGGTGAGCTATTAGAAGTGAAACTTGAAAAGGCAGACAGGTAAAGTGCAAAATGTACCCCTCACCATCTACCAGGTGCATGCATAGCTCCATCCTCGCTGAGCTTCCGTAAAATAGGATCCTGACTACCAGGAGGAAAACAGGCTTCTCCTCCTTGCCATCCTGTCTCAGATACTCGTCTATAAAATGTGCTTATCTTTTACATATACTTAAATAAAATATGTATTGCCTACCTGAAAGGCGAGGCCTGAACCTAAGTTTCTGAACATTTCTGAACTCAACTTGGAAGAGACAACCTAAAAAAATCTTGCCTTATTTTATATCCCTTTATTTTTCGTATGTTACTAAGTTTCTTACGTCTGCCTTTATTCTACCTCTATTTCTCTAGGTTACAGACCTATGACAAAGCCCACATTTTTCCTATCCCCTTTCCTGCCAACCATGATCAAATCCATCCCACATTCTGCTCCCTTCAGGTCCCACTCTCTGGGTGTCAGACTCCCCCAACCAGGCCAGTGGGGGGTGGGGGTACAACATGGAGCACCCCAAGTTCTCCCCAGGCTGCAGAGCATGGGACAAAAGTGTCCACCCAAGAGAGGCAGCATCTTTGGAGAAGTGAAGTCATGTGAAAGGCCAATTGTTCATTGTAGAGGGTCTCAGCTGAGAGAGAGATTCCAGGTACAACCTGACGAGACAGAAACGACGGAAACCAGACAGGATGAGATATTTCAGAGCAGAGACTTGGAAATGGAGCTTAAGCATAAACTCTCATCGAGAGATAGCAGTTAGCTATCATGAATGTGCTAAATAGACAAAATCACCCCTGCTGCACAGCTAAGGGGTTACCCCTGTGGAAAACACAAGCTTCTAACCGGGGGGAAATGCACATTCACCTACAGGCCATTAAACATAACACAGGGAATTTAGACACCGTTCCCTGTGTGCCAAAGGAGATTCCTGGTGCTTTGCTTTAACCAACTCATTTTATCCTTACAACAAACCTATGGAATAAGTACTATTTTCATCCCATTGTACAAATGACAAGATTGAGCATGAAGAGGTCAGGAAACTCATCCAGGTGCACACAGCTGGTATGTGAAGCATTGGGCTTTGCCTCCAGCTATCTGGCTCCAGACCCTAGAAAATTAACTACCAGGCTTTAGCGCCAGGTGGGATTTTTACAGTAGGGGTTTTAGTCACAATTGCATACTGACAAGCAGGGATACTTCCAGGTTCCCTTGACAAATGGCCACTGGGTCCCCCTGTGGGGCTGCACCTTTCAACTCAGGCTCAGTGGGCAGAGGAAGAAACTGTCCAAGAGGCTGGGAGCTGGTGGGTATGAAGACAGAGAAAGGTTGGGCTTGGTGTTGGCTCATTTTTTTCCCTCTCTGACTGTCCTTACTGGCCTTTGTCCCACTTCCTAGTCATTTCCACAGCTGGACATGGGCAGAACCAGGGACTCAGGGACTCTCTGGTGCTGCAGGAGCAGATGCTCCAGGTCAAATATTCCTGTCTATTTCTCAGAAAGGTGATCTTTCAGGTGAAGGAGAGTGCGTGCTGTTAGCCAGGGTGGCCCGTGGGGTGCCCAATGATTGTTTAGTGCTGATAAAAAGGATGGGTTCCTTCATTTTTGTTACAAGCACCATATGAAGTGTAATAACTTTAAAGGAAGAAATCACAAGACCAGAAGGAGTCCACGGAGTGGAAACACTGTCCCTTGGGGATTCAGTCATGTCCCCCACAAAAGACATGTTCAAGTCTTAATATGCGTTCCTGGTGGGTGCGGACCCATTGGTTAAATAGGAGCGTTGAAGGCATTATTAGTTAAGCTGTGGACTCATTTGTGAGGAGGATCTTGGAAGGTCCTGTTTAGACGAGGCCAAATTGAATGAGTGTGAGCATTCATCTGCATGACTGGAGGCCTCATAAAGAGAGGAAATTTAGATGGTCAGTCAGCAGGAGCTGGAGCGAGAGATCGCCATGTGACAGAGGATTGCTAGCAGATTTCCGAGAAAACATGACCTTGCAGATGTCTTGATTTTGGATTCCTAGACTCCAAAACTTTGAAACAATAAATTCCCATTGTTTAATCCAACCCGTTGTGTGGTATTTGTCATAACAGCTCAGGCAAACTAAGACAACATCTGTACCACCCAGGCTTCCTCTAAGGTTTAATATGGTGTTTATTGATGCAAACAAGCATATGTGATACACACATGTATTGGTCAGCCAAAGGGGTGCTGATGTGAAATACCAGAAATGGGTTGGTCTTTAAAAAGGGTATTTATTTGGGGTAGAAGTCCACAGATACCAGGCCATAAAGCATAAGTTTCTTCTCACCAAAGTCCATTGCCACGTGTTGGAGCAAGACAGCTGCTGACGTTTGCCAGGGTTCAGGCTTCTTGGGTTCCTCTCTTCCTGGGGCTGCGTTTCTCTCTGGGCTTAGCTCCTCTGTTTGCTCCACAAGGTCAGCTGTAGACTATGAGGCTCTCTAGGCTTTGCTTCTCTCCACAAGGCCAGCTGTGAACTCTCAGGCGAATGGCTTGTCTCTGTCCTGGGGCCTTCTCTCCAACATCAAAACTGCTACTCAAAACTGCTGCAACTCTGTTCTTCGTGATGCCTTTTATATTTTATTCATCACCCACCAAGGGGTGGGGCTCAACACCCTACTGATGTGGCCCAGTTAACGCCCTAATCATAACTTAATCATGCCCTGATGAACAGATCAGTTTACAAGCATAATCCAATATCTATTTTTGGAATTCATAATTACATCAAACTGCCAAACGGCTACAACACCCTTTACTCCTCAGACAAGTGGCGGGAGGAGCAGTGAAGGAAGCCTTAGGAATGACTCAATTTCCTCAGTTCTAATAGCATGTACAGGAGGAAAGGTCAACCAGCTGAAAGAAACAGCCTTTGATATTATTTTTCTGCTTTGCTCTTTTCCTATTATTTGACTTTCATTGTAGATTAACATCATTTTTTCAAGCAAGAACTTTTGCAGCATATATTTCTGAATCATGGCTAGTTAAGAAAATTTCCATTTTTATCAAGCATTGAAAATGATGTTTCAGAAATCTAGCTAGCTAATATGTCACAGTATACGTGTGTATTTATTTTATTTGCTAATAATAATAACAAGCTGCATAGTAAGAGCTGTAGTGGTTGGTACAATGAAGACAGTGATATCTTTGCGTAGTAAGTAAATAGTGACATATCAGCTGCTTTGTCAAGCACTTCATACTCATTTTCTCACTTAAGCTCCAAACAACCCTATGAGCTGGGAACTATTCCTATCCGCATTTTACGGATGAGAAAACTTAGGGACAGAGAAACTTGTCCAAGGTATTTGGTGGATACATAAGAGCCAGAAAGAGAGGTCGTACTTAGCACCTTTCTCGCCTGGGCTAGGAAGTAGTAACAGTCTTTCCTTATTCCTGACATTGCTTCATTCTCTTGCATAACTGCCACTACTGGGGGTCACTACCAACTAGAGACTGAGCTCTGTGCCTTTTCTCATTCTCTATTTACCCCCATCCTTTGTTTCTCTCCTTTCCTGATGGCAACAAAAACATGTGTATCTACTGGTCAATTGCCCGAAAGTGTTAGAGAGTACTAATAGATGAACATGATTTGGTTCCCGTCATCCTGAGGCTCCCAGGCCAGTGAGAAAGGAAGACTAGTTAACACATAATTACAGTGTACTTTGATAAATGCTTTGAGAGGATGAACAGAGAACTATGGAAAGCTACAGGAGCACAAATGAGAAACAGATGTAGGAGACGAAGAGATGACCTTTGACCAGAATCTATAAGAATGTGAGTTTACCAGATGAGTGAGTGAGAAAGTCAGCCCAGAGAGAGAGAGAGAATGGTAGGGGCAGAGGCATGGAAATTGGAGTGTTCCAGGATCCTTGATGGTAGATCCTCGATAAGCTCAGGTGTAATGTTCATGGCTTTGGCACTATTTGAGTGAATGAACAGGCCCTTGGTATTTATGTTATAATTGTAACTTAGCTGAGGAACAAAGGTGAGTATGTGGAAGCATGTTGCTGGTGGAGGGTGTGCCACTCCAGCTGTAAAGGTTCTTCTGCATCATGGCGGTCCCATTCAACACAAAGTTTTATTTTGGCCTCACACAGACCCAGTGAGCAAGATATTTTTCAGATTAGGAAATCAGGGAAATGACATGCTAGAGGGGAGTTCATGACTTTGAGCATCCCCAGAGGTCTTTGGGTGAATCTCTTGTGTATGTCAAGGGTCCCTGTAGGTCTGAGATGACTCTCATCCTGTGTTCAAGAAATACATATTGATTTCCTGCTATTCTTTCTTGTATTCACTCATCAATTCAACCATTCCTTTATTACATATATTTTCAATGAGTGTGCCTGCTCTGTGCCAGGGATTGACCTAGGTTTAAAGGTGACAGAGCCGATGTGGTCTCCGCCCTCATGGAGCTCAAAAACTAATATGTGTGTGGAAGGGTTATTGAAGGAGAAAACAGAGGTGTATGATTGTGAATGGTGGAAAATGCTACTAAGGAAAAGAGTCAGGTGTTGTGGAGAGAGTAACAGTGGCAGGAGCAGGCTTTTGATGGTGGCCAGCAAAGGCCTCTCTGGGAGATAAAGTATGAGCAAGCTCATCTTCCTGGGGAAAGAGTCTCAGGTGGAAGGAAGAGCATGCCTGAGGCTGTGAGATGGGAGTTAGTGTGTCAGAGGAAGTGGAAAGGAGAGAGAGCATGGAAAATTGTCAGTGAAGGGCTGGGGAGCAGTCTAAGATGAGTGGGAGGGTGGGCAGGAGCTAGACCAAACTCTGAGGGCCATGGGAAGCTATTTAGAGTTCACCCCCTATGATCTTAGAAGCTTTGGAGGGATTTTAGGCAGTGACATGATCCAGTCTCCATTTTAAAGTCAGCTCTTTGGCTGCCATGTGGAGAAAGGATGGGAGAAGGCCCAAGAAGAAGCAAGACTGGAATGTGGTTCTCAAAGGGGATGTGGATTGGAATCACTCGGGGGGTTAAAATAATACTGATGTCTGGACCCCTAACCCCCACTCCCAGAGATTCTGATTTAATTGGTCTGAGTGTGGCCTGGAATTTTTTAAGGCTTCTGCGGTGTTTCTGATGGCCAACATCATTACTGAATGAGAAGGTAGAAGATGCAACATATTGGAGATGTGATTTGGCCTCTGGCTGCAGCCATGAGGAGTGAAGTCATGAGAAGATATATTTGGGATGTATTTTAGGAGTGGAAGTAGCAGTTCTGTAGATTGGCTGGTTGTGAGTGGCAAAGGAGCAGTAATCAAGATTACTCAGAAGCAAGGTTGGTGACATTTGAGTGTCATCAACATTTGGTTGGTATTTTAAGCAGCAGGGCTAGAAGAGAAAAAGTAGAAAGAAAAAGGCCAAGGATGGAGCTCTGAGGCCTGGCCATGGAGAAGTTAAAGACTGAGGAAGAGGAGCCAGGAGGCAGAGGGAACCAAAGGAGAGCAGTGTGGTACCCTGAGAGCAAGAGGAGAGAAAGTGTCCTCAATGGACAAGAGCTAGGCAGGAAGAGGTGAAGAAGAGAGGGCCCACTGGATTTCACAGTAAGGGTGGTTACAACTTCCATGAAGTATTTTAAGGTAGGAGTGGGGTCAGAAGCCAGAAGAGAGTGTGATAGAGGGTGAACTGAAGCTGAAAACAAGTGGATATGCTATGTGCAGAAAATTGCTTCAAGAAGTTAGATTGTGGAGAGGAGTGAGGAGATGCAGCGGTGGCTTCAGGGGAATGTGGAATTGAGGGAGGAGCTTATAAGTTGGGAATAACAGAGCAGGTTTATGTGCTGATAGGAATGCCCAGATGGGAGGGAGAGAGGGAGAGAGCAAGAGAGAGAAAGCAGGAGAGGGAAACAGAGACAGAGAGAGAGAAGGAGGAGGAAGTGAAGAAGAGGGAGGAGGAGGAAGAGAAGAGGGAAGAGGAGAAAGGAGAGACAGAGAGAAAGCAGAAGAGAGAGGGAAACAGAGACAGAGAGATAGAGAAAGAAGGAGTAGGTGAAGAAGAAAAAGAAGGAGGAGGAGGAAGAGGAGAAGGAGATGGAGGAGAGAAGGAAGGGAGAGACAAAGGGTGGAAGAAGAGGCAAAGATGGAGAAGAAGAAGGAGGAGGGAGAGAGAGAAGAAGGGAGAGAAAGACAGACAGAGGGGAGAGAGAGAGGAGAGAGCGAGGGAGGAGAAAGAGAGGGAGGGAAGTCCTTGGGAAGAGTTGGTGCTGAGCCCATGGGGAGAGACTCGCCATTGAAGGAGGAACCAGCTCCCTCCACTTTAGCAGGCTGAATCAATAAGAAAGGGGCCAGCATGGGTAGCTCTGTAAATTAGCGATGGGGAAAAGAGAGCCCCTAGTTGAATAGATTATTTCTTAATTAAGTTTCAGGCAGACATCAGCAGAAGGTGAGGTTCCAGGTAAGGGGTGGGACTGAGGAGCAGAGGTGGGGAGTTTGGGGAGATTAGGGGAGTGTGGAACAGTCACTGGGGAGGGAGAACACGTGTATCAGTGAGTGCTGTGGGTACAGGGCCACACCGTGTGTCCTTTTGAGGATGACCTTCGTAGTTACAGTGACGGCCATCTTGCGCATTTCCTTCCACCAAGAAGGCTTAGATTTGCAGTGCAGGCACAGAGAAGGGAGATGGTGGGTTCGTCCAGGCGTGAGAATGTTCAGGCTTTAGGTGATTTTAACCAGAGCAGTTTTAATAAAGTGGGAAGAAAGAGGCTGGATCCCAGGGGGGTGAGGAGTAAGTGGGCAGTAGGGGCCGTGGTTCTGAGCTGCATAGGTTTCCCTTCAGGAGAAGCTGCTGGGAAGAGCTGGCTGGCATTCTCCAGGTGCCATGCCTTCCGTTCCTCCCTTGACAAGACCTGGCTCTCCCAGTTGGCTGGCGGTACTGGCGACATCGTGAGAGCACTGGATTTACTTTGGGTTTTTAAAAGATGCCTGTATTATTTTTTGTTGCTGTGTAACAGATGATGCTGAAAACAACACCCATTTATTATCTCACAGTTTCCATGGGTCAGGAGTCTGGCATAGCTTGTTAGGTCCTCTGTCCAGGGTCTCACATGGGTCCAGGGCTGGGGACTCATCAGAGGCTCGGGGTCCTTCCAAGCACGTGGGGGTCTTGGTGGAATTCATTTCCTTGGGACTGCAGAACTCTTTAGAGCTTGCTTCCTCCAGGTCAGCAGGAGGAAGACGAGTCTTTGGTGCTTCAAACCTCTTACCTCTGGACCGGCTTATAAAGGGCTCGCCTGATTAGGTGAGACCTACCCAGGTTAAACTTTGGATTCACTGAAAGTGAGCTGGTTAGGGACCTAATCACATCTGCACAGACTCTTCATCTTTATCATGTACCATGTATCCTATTCACAGGTCCCACTCACACTCAAGGGGGTGGGGATTATAAAGGAAATATATAGAAGGGAGTGGAAATGTTGGAGGTCATTCAGAATTCTGCCAACCTGGACATTCATATAAGGTGAAATGAAAAAAAAATTTTTATTTCTTAACCTTTTCTTACTGCAAAAGCAATATAAATTCATAAGACAGAATCTGGGATCTACAGAGATCTACAAAAGGGGGGATTAAAATCACTCATAATATCACTCTTCTCCGGAGAGATAAACACCATCATTTTGATTTATTTGTCTTTATGTAACAGGACCATAATTTAGAATCCTTTTTTAAACTTAGCATTCAATGAAGTGTTCTTTGAGAATATGCATATGGCTCCATTATACTCCATTGTACGAACATACAGCAATTTATTTACCTTTTCCCTGGTTTACATGTTTGTTACTTCAATTTTGTAGCTATTATAAATAATGTTGATGAATTTACTCCGGTAAATTTTTTAATCACTTGCTCACAGATCACACTATTCATTGGAAGCTTTGGGGACAGAAATACTTAAAGTGGTGGGAGTCAGGTGCCAATAAAAGAATCCATCAGAAATGCAAAGCATGCCCAACTTGAAGAGTTTAGTTGGAAAATAATATTAGTTTTTCTCTGATCACTGTTCTTTTTACAAGCATTTACTGAGGAAATGGGGCATGACGTTTGTACCTGTTTACTCAACTCATAGCAACTGCCCAGTGGCAGGATTTGTGTGTGTGCCATAACGAGAGTTTCAAAATAGGGGATGGGAAAAGAAGTGGACATAGGGACTGGGTGGGAAAACAGAATAAGAGGTTGGGGAGGAAGAGGTTCTGTGGCTGTAGAGAGAAAGAGAAGAGAATTCCCTTTTGTCTGGGAGACTTGAGCAGACTGCCCTGGACTGGCATGAAAGCTGCCTGCGGTCATGAGCTGCATCAAGTGATTTTAAAGGGTTTGATATTTGTGGGTTTGCCTTTAACTTTGGGGGCTGGTTAGCAGCATCCCCTTCAGAGTGAACACTTTGTGCACAGTGACAACTTGAGGACACGCTGTAACCGAGGGTTAAGAATGAACAAGCAATTACGGTTACTAAATCATTATAGAGATGCCTTTAAATGACCAATGGCAAAAATGAATATCCGAAATGACTGAAACTGGCTAGACTTAGCCTAGACCTGCTGTTGTGATGGCCATTCTACACAGGTCTCACCCCTGTTTATGGTTAATCTAGACTTGGCTTTACCCTGTGTATGTTTCCTATTACGACGGTAATTCTAGGCTGACCTTACCTTAGTTTGTGGTTATCCCCACACCAGCCTACCCTTGTGTAGCATTATTTTGATGGTACCCACTCCGCCCTCCTCTGTTTAATATCCATATGAAAGGCCTTGTATCTGACCTTTGTTCCGTATCCCCCTCCCCTGATGCCATGGATCTCTGATAATCATGGTAACTTTGTGACTTACCTGGCTTGGGATACACCTCCATCCTGTTCAGTCCCTTAATGTTTATTAATGATGGAACTTATGCTAGCTCCACCCCTAATTATTCGTTAGCATCCTGATGTTATAAATACCAAATTTTACGCAGTTCCAGGGGGACAGTTTTTGGAGCACCAGGCCACTGACCTTTGCCTGTGCAAACAAACTCTTTCTTTCTTTGAAACCCCAGTGTCTCAGGAATTGGTCTTTATAGTGCATCGGGAAGTAAAGAACCCGGTTTGCTCAGTATCAACGCCAGAGTTGCTAGAGTTCAGCACTGAGTTAGGCACCCTGTGGCCCTTCCTTGGACCCTGTCCATGGAGCTCATTGTGCCTGAGTTCACTGGCAACGCTCTCCTGCAGACAGGAAGGCCTGGGAGGCAGCATATTGTTTTTATTTTAGAATTTTCTAGGAGCGTACGTACGTGTGTGTTGGAGGAGAGGGAGTGTGAGACCACAGAAAAAGCAGGACTGGTTTGGCCAGGTACAATTGGAGGCGCCCCTGCCACTGGGCCACAGGGAAATGCTGGGGAAGTTGGTTTTTGGCGTCTTTATGACTGATGAATAAGATTTGTTTCATCTCACGCCAAGGCAGCACACCTGTGTTCTCTTTCCAGGTGCAATGGAAGCCACTTCTCCCTGGCAATTATGCAGAAGGCCTTTGCTATGTTCCATGTCTTCGGGGAGCAAATTGCTACTCCCCTTGAAGAGGGTGTAGTTTCTCAATCTCCCCTGCCAACGCAGCCCTCTCCCTCCTTCCCCTAAATGCAGTACAGCAGAGGAGTGGTGAGCTCTGAAGAACCAATTCGCATGCTAATTAATGCCCAGGGCATTGTGGTCAGCAGCCACCTAAAAGGAAAGACTTGCTTTTCCTTTTCCCTTTTGTAGTGACAGTGAGGACCCTAATGGGGGGTGTGGGAAGTGTGATTGTGTTTTGGGAAGAATGATTCACTGTGGTCCGTCCATAGTAAATCTCTAGGAAATGGCTTTGCTTGTAAGACTTCTAAAATCCTTTCTCAGCTAATGCACTCCCACATTTTGTGCCCCCCCCCCAGGACATTTGGTGGTGTCTGGGAACATTCTGGATGATCATGCTTGGGGGAGGGATGCTACTGGCATCTAGCTGGTAGAGGCCAGGGAGGTTGCTCAACACCTTACAATGCACAAGACAGCTCTTCCCCCCACCCACCAAAGGATTATCCATCTGGCCCAAAGTGTCAATTAGTGCCAAGATGAGAAACCCTGGTCTAGACCAAAGTATTCAATCCCACTCTGGCTTCTGAATTTACATAGATAGATACTTAGGTTTGCATGGGATCCATCTGCATAGGCTCTGTTTAGGACCTACTTTTCAGCACTTTCCCTAAAGCAAGATTGGTCAAAACATTCTAAATATCCTCAATTAGGGAGAAAACAAACAAATGTCCAAATCTATTTGGCTAGGGTTAGAAGCGTCATTTGCATAACAATGAGACAGTTAAAGCAAAGGAAAGTCTCCTGGTCTAGAATTGCCTCGATAAACTTCCCTTTGAGAAAGAATGCTTAGCTGGTACCACAACTAGTCCCCATTCCCAAGATACCTCGCATCCATATCCTTCAGGTTTTTCCATCTATAACAAGAGGATGCTGATACCTGTCCTGGATAATTCAAAGAGTTCTTAGTTATTATTTTGAGGAAGCATGTATGAATACCAGGCTTTGTATGATCGAGTAACAATAAGATGTATTTTTGAAAGCTGGTGTGTGTGATGATGAATTTTGTAAGAAGGGTGCAAATAAACATTATATTCGGTGTACTCTTAGCAGGATGCTCTAAAACCTGGCTTCTTAAATTATGGTCCGTGGGTAGACCAGAACCCTTACCTGGGAGCTTGATAGAAATGCAGACTCTCAGGCTCCACCCAAACCCACTGTCTTAGTTTCCAGGGCTGCTATGACAAATACCACACAATGGGTTGGTTTAGACAATGGGAATTTATTGTCTTATGGTTTGGGAGGCAAGAAGTCCAAAATCAATGTCTCGACAGTGCATCCTTCTCCCGGAGTTTATAGCATTCTAGTGTTGGCTTGTCGAATCCTTTGTGTTCCTTGGCTTGCATCTGTGCCTCCATCACATGCTTCTCCTTCTGGTTTCTACTTCTGCTCAGGCGTCTGTGTCTGTTTAGATTTCTTCTCCTTATAAAGACTTCAGCCACATGGAAAAAGGCCCACCCTGATTCCATTTGTCCTCATTTAAACAGGCTCTTCCAAGATTCTATTCTCAAATGATTCTATTCACCTTCACTTAAAATAACCCCTTCAAAGTTCCTATTTACAAATGGGTTCAACACCCACAGGAACATGATGAAGCCTTTGAACAGACGATGAAGACACTTTGAACAGGTCTTTTTGGGGGCATGAGTCAATCCCCAACACTCACTGAACCGGAATGTGCATTTCAATAAGACCCCCAGGTGATTCATGTTCGTGTGCATTTTAAAGTTGGAGAAGCACTGCTCTAAGGTGCCTTCAAGTCCTAAGATTATTTACACTCTGTAATTCAAAGAGCTGGCCTCCCTTTGGGTAGTTTATGCTAAATAAGATTTGTGGATGCTTCTGGGTACCAGTTCCCTCAAATTCTTTCTTCATTACCGGTGGGACCTCAGGGTACAGTAGTGAGGGAGAGAGTGTTGAATTGCCAGGTCATAAATTTAGTATCGGAGACCATCTTCCACACCCATAACATGGTGTACTTGTACCTTTTAATGTTTTCAAAAGTTTTAACACTTTAATTTGATATTCGGGTTAAAAGAACCCTAGGTTTGAGGATGGGCTTTATGAACCCCTGTCTGAGGAGAGAATCCATTGCTTTCATCACATTCTCAAAAGGACCTTTATTTTAAATATGAAAAATCAATGGTATGGATTCATTCTTTCATGACTCATTCATTTATCCATTCCACAACTATTTGTTGAGTGCCTATTATGTGCCAGCACTGTGTTACATACTAGATTGAAGAGAAGCCTAGATAATGCTACATCATGGTTCGAAAACTTAGAAAAGAAAGCAGGGTTGAATCTGAAGAGGGATACATAAAGTTAAACAAGACACACTGAAGAAAGTAATTGAAAATTTTAGAGAGCCTGAAATACATTTTATCTTTATACTGAATGGACGTGTTTATTTGTAAATACCCGACATTGCAACAATATTATGGAACTTGAAATAAAGCAGGAAAACTCATGGTGGTGGACATATAAATGAAGTGGGTTTTTATGAGCAGGGGATAAAAATATCTAAGTTGCTGATTCTGAAAATGCAAGCTAATTTGGCCAAAAAAGTATTTTCTTTAAAATTTCATTATTAGGTGAGTTGATTATTTGGTTTTCATATAGCTTATAATTTAAGTGGTTTCAGAGTGGTAGTGAAATGAAAGCTTGTTTTCACAAAGGTAGAGGTAAACCCTTATCTCGGGGACACCAGTGAATTACTATGAGTGCTTCCATTCCAATTTTCTTCACCTTAAACTCTTACTTTTTCGTATTCTACGTGCTATGGGTGCTACATAACTCTCCTGTTGTGCATGGTATGTGTCCTCTCCCAGCCCTGATCCTCAGATTTGGCATGAAGGGGATGGAGAAGGTGGAGGGGATGAAGGAGGTGGAGAGTGAAGAAGGTGGGGAGTCACTTCCTGCCATGGTTGGAACCACCACGAACACCTGGGAATCTCCTGCAAAGGACAGTTTCTGCTTGGGCATTATTGACCTTTGAATCCATGGCTCCAGGATAAAAGAGCAAGCTTTCTGTTTCCGTTTGGGACTTGCAGTTCATGGTTTTCCACCTGCACATAACCTAACTTATCATTCTCCACAAATTAAAACTTTCATTCTAAATCTGGGACATTCTAAATTTATCTGTATTTCCTTTTCACTTTAAATAAGGATAGTCTTATAAGCCAACTGTTTCCTGTGCCTCAGGGAATTGGGTTCATGTTGCTTGCCTTGCTGATGCTTAGAATCTATATTTTATAGAATGTAGTAAGGACCTGAGGTATGTAGCCAAAGAAACTTTCTCATTTTAATAGATGAGGAAACTATGGCTTTTGAGAAGTCAAGTTTGAAAACACCATCTCCTTTCTGACTTCTGTTCCAGAGCTCTTTTTCACAACACTAATCATCTGGAAGATCCAACGTATCAACATCTAACTTTTCTTCTGTTCTCTCTAGGCTTAGTCTGAGGGCACCTACCAGTGCCTGGCACATAGTAAATATTAGTTTCCTTCATATATGGATGATCAGACACAACTCATCTCTGAACAATCGCTATCTTCTCTAGACAGAAGAAAGGAAGTACATGTGTCCATAGGCCATTTTCTTTTCTTTCTTTTTTTTTTTTTATTGTGGGTAAAAACCAAAATTTTCACAATACATATCAATATTTATAAAATGATATATAAATATATATGCATATATGTGCATTTGCTTACAAAAAATGTTATTTATATATATATAAAATATATATATACATATATTTTAAAAGGTGCTTAGATTACCTAAATATTACACGGAAACTACAGGGATTCCCATGTTCCCCACCTCCCACACCTCCCACCACATCCCACACAAACATCTCCCACAAGTGTGGCCCATCACCCTCAATGGACCTACACATCCTGGGGCCTTGCCATCAACCATACACCACAGTTCACATCGTAGACCACACTCTCTCCCACACAGTTCTGAATGGTATGTGCTGATTTAAAATGGCCTACATCCGTCGCCACAACGGCACTCAGGACAACCCCCAAGTCCTGAAAAAGCCCCTGTATTTCAACTGCTCATCCCCTCCCTGCCCCGAAAGTGTCCGGTGGCCACTGGCTCCACCTCACTGTTATAATTTCTTCCATTGCTAGAATCACCATATGTGTACAACAGAATACCATCAAGTCCACTCTAGCCAATAGTTCTTCCCCCAATCCTGAAGGGACTGGGATGGTGATGTCCACTCCACTTCCAAGTGAGAGAGGGCTTATATCCCATGGATATGGTGGGTGGGATGATTCTGCCTGCAGATGCAGGCCCTCTCCATTCCCTGGGATGGCCATTGCCCATCGTTGTCTCCTCGCCAGGTGACTTGGATGAGTCCATTGAGCTGTAGGGTAGGAGTTGCAGCTTTCACCGAGATTCCACACACACCTGGCACATAGGTAGGCCAGAGGCTCCAGTCTCTGGAAGTATACCTAAAAACTCCAGCATCACATATAGGTTTGAATAGAAGGGACTAATGAACTATGTGCAAGGAGGACTTATTTGAGTCCAATTCTGTCACTCTCAGGAGCACAAATTCCAAAATAGAGCCCACTGATAAGGCGTCAGTCTCTGGGGCTATCCCCCTTTATATAGGACCTGGGTGTCTCCAGAGCCCTCAGGAGTCCCTCTGTGTGGGGTGATATGCATTTTGGTGTTCTATGAGATCCTACTGAGGTGTGCATAAGCGTTATCTCTGGGATGACTTCCCGACTCTCTTTGAAGTCTCTTAGCCACATGAACTCATTGGTCTTTACCTTTTCCCCCTTTTATTTGAGGTCTTTTTCCAGTCGTGTTGCCAGTTGGCACTTGCTATTAATCCCTCGTTGCCAGGGAGGCTCATCCCCGGGAGTCATGTCCCACGTTGGGGGGAAGGTAATGCATTCATATGCTGAGTTTGGCTTAGAGAGAGGCCACATTTGAGTAACAAGGAGGCTCTCAGATGGCAACCCTTAGGCACCCCATAACAGTAGGCTAAGTTTCAGTTACAAGAGCAAAGACTCATAAGGGTAGTCATCAACAACAAGAACTCATTAGTGGGCCATTCTCTTTTGACAGACACTGTCCCTGCACTCAGAAGGCTGTTGCTGCTCCCTTGGAGAATGTGGCAGAGCTCTCCAGGCTGAGAATTCAGATTCCCTCATTTACTGAGTGATTGTCCACCCACAGTGACCGTGCCCCATCCTTTGATCATTTGAACAATTTTATATATCTTCCTTGTATATTCAGATGAATTTACTCCCATGAATCCCCCCTCCCAGACACCACCCACCAATAATCCTCTGCAGCACCCATTGTAACCCTTCTGTGATCTAAATCTTTCCTGAACATGTAGCCCACATAATAACCAAATACACTTAATAGGAAAAAGAAACAACAATGATAAGCTTAAATGCAAGAGATAAACACAAGGAAACTCAGGGAAAAAAAAACAAAACAAAAAACAAAACAAAACAAAATATAATTAGCGGATTGGGACATTCAAAAAAATGGAAAAAAAAAAAAAGACATGCCTTTAAAAAAAAAAAATTATTCTTTTTTCCTTTTATCCCTGTATTATCGGATGTCCAGTGTACCGTGACACCTTCCCCCTCTCAATCTCCAGTGTCTCCCAAATTTTCATTTAATTTTCAAAGAAGTTTTAGATCACAGCAAAGTCACACACGGAATACCAGAGACTCCCAGATACCAAACCACCCCCCCTTCCCCACCCCATATTAAAACCCTTTTTTTTTTTTTGGATGTTAGCATTGTTATAACTGTTATACAGATAGCAAAATATAGCAACTAAATATTGTCAATGGTTTACAGTATAGTTTACAATTTAGACAATACAGTTTAATAAGTTTTGATGATATTTACCATGTCCTGTGTCCATTACTGTAAGGTTATGAAAAACCTTTCCCATGACCATTAAATACTCCCTGTTTGTTCTTTTCTGTTCCTTCCTCCCCCTCCCTCTGGGGGCATATGACACTCCCCTCTCTTGACTCATGGAATGACAAGATTCATAGTTATATACCTTGGGTATTCCAACCTGCCCTTCCTAATCTACCCACCTGTGAACCCTGCAGCACCACACCCAGTAATATCACTACCCATCTGTCCTGTCCTTCAATATGCAACTATACTTTATCACTTTACCACATACATAGTGTATACTCAGTGGCTTTCAGTTTCGTATATGGAGAGTCTTGCCATAACTTGGGTGTCTAGGCAATACACAGGTGGAATTTTCTTCCCACCCATGACCAAATATATTCTTACCAGAAAGAAACTATCGTTGGATTGTGGATGGTTGGCTGAGTGACTTCACTGAATCCAGATTGCACAGGGTCCCCGGGGAGGGCATTGGGCCCCATTCTGTCCAGTGGAGTGTGATGGAGCACTCTCATTTGATCCAGAAACATTTTATTTTTATCATTGAAAGGAAGGGGAGGAGGAAGAGGGTAGACCTGGAGTGAGGAAAGCGGGGTAAAAACTAACAGAATATTTTGGACGTTTACTCCATCCAACCACCAGCAGAAAAGGATATCAGAGAATTCGGCTTTCAACCTTGCATGGTTTAACATCCTAAGAGGGGATTAGTAATGAGATATTTCTTTGTAGTCGTGACAGTGAAGTCTTGACGTCATTTGATGGTCTCCCCGCCCACGTGGAGGCGATGTCATCACCCTCAGTGCTGCCAGGCCCCCTCGTGGTACATTCAGTTCCTGAAGCCAAGTCGTTTTGGCTCCTCCCCCAGGAACTTCACTGCATCCGGGCTGCCTCCCAGCATTGCCTCTCAGCCTTGGACAAAAGGGATTGACTGCTCTTTCTGGAGGCAGACACCAGAGGCTGGGCGTGTATTTCTTCAATGATAAAAACAATACGTGCTCGTTATAGCAAAATTGGAAATGAAAAAGAAGTTGAAAACACATGGGAAATTCACCCTTAATTCCAAGACCCAGACAGCCTATTATCTTGATTTATATTTCATTCATTCTTGTCTTCTTTTTCTATGCTTATTTAACAGCGTCTGGACCATAATCTCTATATAATTACATACTTTGGTCACATAATATGATATCTCCTATGTTATTACAAATCATTCTTAAACATTATTTTGAGAGCTGTATAATATCAAGGGTTGCCAAATAATAACAATGGAGAAGCTGATATTTTCTATGTTCCGGACACTGTTTCAACGAATTTACATACATTTTTTTACATTTAATTCTAATAACAGCACTATGAAGTAGGAATTACCATCATCATATAAATTGAGGAAAGTGAGGTTCAGAGGGTTAGTAATTTGTCTAATAGCACGTAATTATTAATTAGTCAAAAGGGACTTATACACAAGTTTGTTTGACTCCACAACCCTTGCTTCTCACTACTACTTAATGATTTCTCTATTGTTGGACATGTGGACTGTCCTCTAACTTTTTACTGATAAAAATACTGCAATGTACATCTTTGGACAGACTATATTTTTCTTGTATTTTCTTAGGGTAAGTTCAAAGAACTGGAATTACTGGAACTAAGATTTGGGTATTTGAAAGACATCTTTGTTACATTATTGCCAATTTACTATCCAAGATGGTTGTACCAATTTGCATTTCCTCCAACAAAGTATAAGGGAGCTTATTTCACTACACCCTCACTTGCTCTGGACAGCTGTACACTGTAAACTTCTCTGCTAATGTGATGGCTAAAAATGGATTGTTTTTGCTTTTTACTTGCTTTTGATTATTAGTGAGGTTAAACATTTGTCATATGTTTTAAGCCATTTGTATTTTATATTAATAATATGGGTCCATTTACCAATGGGAGCCTCAGTATTAGGTTGAACCTTATGGAATTAACATTTTTGTAGGTTAAAAAATAGTTGAGGCGAGTGGGTGTAGCTCAGTGGTTTGAATGCCTGCTTTCCATGGATGAGGTCCTGGGTCCATGGTTTGAATGCCTGCTTTCCATGGATGAGGTCCTGGGTCCAATCCCTGATACCTCCTAAAAAAAAAATGTGGTTGAGTATCAGCTCAGCCAAATGTGCTTTCAAATGCATTAAGAATATTAACCTTTAGATATACTGGCAATAAATATTTTTGGTGCTTGTATTTTGATTTTCAAAATGAGCATCCAATAATCTGTAAAGTATTTGCAAAGTGAAGATGGCATGCCAATGATTTCAATGGACCAATGTTTTTTATTTCCTGCTTTTCCCTTGTTGTTTGTTTCTTCTGCACTTCCAACTCTTCCCCTCCCCCTCTCAGGTTGAGTCCAGAAAGATGTATCTTTAAATGGTAGATGAAAGCCTGGCATCAATTTTGAACATGGAATAGGAAATATCATTGAAAGAATTATTGGTGCCAAAAAAAAAAAAAAAGTAAAAATAAGATCATCATAGTTGATGCCTTCTTAAAGTAAAACAATTAAAACCACAGCCTGCAAGCATTTGGAGGCATAACTTTAATTGGAGCAGCTCAAACCCTTTAAGGAAATAGCGACCACGGCTTCCATGTACATATATGACTGCACAGCAAGCTCTCATCACGTCCATGGCACCAGTTGAGAACTTGGAATTGGCTGTGCTTCATTCTCAGCCAAAATAAAGATCAAGTCAGACCATCTGGCTCTGAAACAATTTACAGTCTTCCCTTTCCTGTAGGTGGTCAGAGAACCATTTGAAAGTTAGCTATCATGGCTGCATATTGAACACATATTTTTAAACTTCTAGAAAGAAAAAGAGAATTGCTACAATTCTGAGTCTCAAATTGCTTGTCAAGGTCAAGTCTAAGCTTGTGGTGAGAGGCATAGAAATGCTACATACAGCCTTGAGTATTTCAGAGATTGTTCATAAATATTTGCTTTTCAACACCTGCTGTTCAAGATTCTCACGGACAGAAATCATTTCTCTTTGCTTCTGTTCAGTTGGGGTGAAGTAGAGGTATGAGGTCATAAGCCATTTAGCTCCCTTGAACCCTTGGTTAAAAAAAAAAAGATTCCTACAATCTCCCTTACCCTTCATGTTTTCATGTCAAGTACTGCTTATCTTCCCTTAAATCTGGGAAGCATTCCTTGGGTCTTCCAGGGTCTGAGCCTTTGATTATCCCAATGGATCTTGCTGCCTTTCTAGAAAGCCAATGAGTCTGCATTTTACCTCTGCAGCATGGCTCCCAAAGGGGAACTAAAAACATTACAGGTGACATGTTTCCAAATACAATAAGATGTTTGTCATGAGTGAGGTTGACCCAGCGCTGGGAATGGATGAACTCCCTGCTGCTTGTTTTGGGGAGAGCATCACTTCTGTGCTATGCCTTTCACGGTGTCACTTAGGTCTCCATTTGTCAGAGACCAGTCAGCCTGGCGGTGTACTGTATCAAGAGGAACCAAATTTCCCTCTGTCCAGAGCTAATTGACCCATTCAACCTCAGCCTTCCTGGCACCAGCCACAGACCAACTGGGCTCGCGGGGACAGACTGTGTCCAAGTCATGGAGGAACAGATTCTTCTGAGCACAAAGATTTGTGGCTGCCCCAGTGTGGGCTTCTCAGCCAGCGTCGGGTGCATGGGCTGTAAAGCATTTGCAGAGCTCAGCAGCTGGCATTCAGCTACTGCCCATCGTCCTCTGCATACGTACAGTGTCCTATTTAAACTGCGCTTTGTTTTGCTGAGGATGACTTATTTACACGTCCCAGATGTTCCCTGTAACCTAGAGCCCTGGAAATAGCTACCAAAAAACCACATGTGCTTTTTAACTACCCTGAAATACAACCAAATGGTCTGTGGTTGTTGTCCGATGACTGGACTATGGAAGGAACAAGCCTGTTTCTTATTTTTCCTCTCTTTGCTGTTGGGTCTGACTTTACTAATAGGGCATGATCCTTCGCTACAATTTCATTGGAGTTGGTTGTAAATACTTGGGAAATAACAATTGTGCTCCCACAAGAAAACTAAAAATTTTAAAAGGAACAGAAAGAAAAAGCTGGTTCTATAACAGCTTGAAATGAATATGTGGAAAATGGAATTGTGCTTTTAAAATGCTGACATTGTCTCATATTTGTTTTTCACTAAAATCCATCTATCTATTATTTTTTTTTACCCCACTAAGATCTAAAACTCTCCCTTGGGAGAATGTCAATAGTGGCAACTAGGTTAGTTTAGGCAGCTGTGATGACATTTTTTTCTTGAGAAATTCATTGCATGGATGCATTTGTCCTGCCTGTGGGCCCAGTCCTCTCAGCACCTCCCTAATTGGTTCTCTGGTTTCCACTGTCCAAGTCTACCCTGCAAACTGCCACTACTTGGATCTTCCTGGGGTCTTCCAAACAATAATAAGTCATTTCCCTACTGAGAACTTCTGTTGGCTTCATGCTAAACAATGTGGAATCAAGACCAGGAGCTTCTCCTTGGATTTCAAGACCCTCCCAATCTGAAGTAATTTTACTTTCCAAATTCCTCTCTCAAGGCCACTGTGAAGAAATGGTAACACAGGTTATATTGCAATAAAGTGCCAAGGGAAGTGTTTGTCCATTTCCCATCTTCACCTGCTCTGTCCTCATACCCCCAGACTCTTCCTGATTCCCAGACCATGTTGGAACCCCTGTCACAGCTTTGTGATGATCCAAACCTCTTCTTCTCAGCCTTCCTCAAAATCCCAACTCTTATCCAACATCTTGCCCACTTTCACCAGCTCCAGGGAGCAGAGTCTTTCTTCATTACAGATCTGCAGGGCCTGCTACATGCTTGCTAAGTGCTTGCTTATTCAAGACCTTCATTTGCAAATCATTTGTTGAGATCTAGGATGAAGCTAACTGGCTTTGCAAGGTTCAAGGAGCAAATCCAGGTAGCCACCAGGAAAGCCCTACCTTTTAAATGCTGATACCCATTCACTGCTGCTTCAACACACTACAGTCATATCTTTCTTTCTATTGTGGTTTTCTCTACCTGACCTGCCCTTTTCCCACCCTAAGTTCATATCCTACGTACCTTTTGAAACCCAGCGCAGCTCTTTATCCTGTAGAAGGTCTCCCATGGCCCTGTCTGATCCACTGTTAGTTCTCTACTTTCAAATTACCAGGGTTCTTCCTGCATCACAGATTCAGTCCTTAATCTCTTACCACCCTGCATGTGACCTGAATTCTCTCTGTGCCTGTGTCTGGACTTCCTTGTCAAATATCTATCTACCTCCCCCCTGCTCCTCAGAGCCCTGAGCAGAGCTGAGGACCAGCTGCGCAATCAATGTCTGTCTGATTGATTTGTAAATGGGCTGACTTCCCTACTTCTTTCCAATTATCCACCTCCTATTTATCACTCAAAGTCCAGCCCAAGTCCAGCATCCTCTGCAGTGGCTTTGATGAAGACACTCTACATTGGTCTTCTCCTTCTACAAGTCCCTTTGCCCTCATTGCTTACTCACTGTCAGAATCCCAACTCTCTGGGTCATGCAACCCCTTTGGGATGACATCCTTGAGTATACACTCCCCATAGGTTTATATACATTCAGTTATTTGCAAATTGTATACAAGTCCTATTGTATCTCACCTCAAGGGCTTGTTTGTGTACTCCCTGGGAAGTGCCTCCCCCGCATTGGAGTATAGTTTTTGTCACCTTTTCTCCATGCATTTGGACACCAGAGAATGGAAAGTTCATATTGTATGAGGGTCACTGCCCTCACAATGACCTCCTGGGCAAGTCACGGCTCCTGGTCCCAGAGTTGTTTTTATTTTAATTAGAGAAGTTGTAGATTTACAGAAAAATCATGCATAAAATACAGAGTACCATTCTACTATTAACACTTTGCATTAGTGTGGTACATTTGTTACAATTCATGAAAAAAAAACATTTTATAAAAATGTACTGTTAACTATCTATTTACACTAGGGCTCATTGCTTGTCCTATGTTTATTTTTTAAAAAATTTTTATTCTAGTAACATATATACAACCTAAAATTTCCCCTTTTAACCACATTCAAATGTTTAAGTCAGTACTATTAATTACGTTCACAATATTGTTTTAATATCACCACCAACCATTATATTCTGATCAAGCCAGTCCCAGAGTTTTATGCAAGCATTTCTCAGTGTAGGAAACTGAGTACAGGTCTTTCTGAGACAAGATAACCCATTGCTGAGAAACTGAGCATTTTATTGGGCACAGAGACATGCACTTATTTTAAAGAGGGCTCATTTGCCTGAGTCAGAGAATAGGAACACAAAATTAAAAACAACCATGGCCCTTACTTAACGTCAAGTATCCTAACCAAGTGTCTTTAAACATTTGCTTATGAACGTTTAAAGGATTTTGAAAATCTATGTACTCACACATTTTTATGTTGCCCTCCTAAATTCATCATATGTTTAAATAAGTTTATTTTTTATTAAACAGATATAGGAGATGCTAAATATTTTATATGATAAAATAAGATGACTGACTGTCATGGTAATAAATATCTCATAATATTATATGGTAAAACAAATTTTCATCGCTTTATTGAAAAAAGCATATCTGAAAGGCATCAAGTGAAATTTTTGTTCATGTGTTTGATTTATTGTATTTTGAAAAATTTGTCTTGCAAAACTTCCTGTTACATTTAAAAGGATCAGTATCATAAACCTATGCTGCTTTGAATATTCTGAATTACAGGCCCACATGAACCAATATGCTTTCTTTTCTTACAGAAATATATATAAGATGGGGATGACAGAAAGCCATATGTTCTTAAGGACCTTGATTTATCATTAATTTTAATTTATTCTTAAGTTTTATGCACCCTTCCCTAATAAAGCACCAAAGCAAGATTTTGGATGGATAAGATATATACCTTTCTTTTGTAAAGTGAGATAAGGAATATGATGAACTGTTATGGATTGAATTGTGTCCCCTCAAAAGATATGCTCAATTCCTAACATACAGTCCTGTGAATGTGACCTTATTTGGAAGTAACATCGTTGAAGATGAGGCCAAACTGGATTAGGGTGACCCCTAATTTAATGTGACTGGTGTCCTTATAAGGACAAGGAATTTGAACACAGACAAATAGAGAAGATAGCCATGATAGAGGCAGAGATTGAGTTATGCCACAAGCCAGAGAATGCCACGGATTGCTGGCAAGCCACCACAAGAGTCCTACAGATTTCATAGGAAATATGTCCCTGCAGATACTTTGATTCAAGACTTCTAGCCTACAGAAATGTGAAACAATAAATTTCTGTTGTTTTAAACCAAACTGTTTGGGATAATTTGTTATGCAGCCCTAGCAAACTGAGACATGAACATTTTCAGGTAGAGCAATATTAGCAAAGAATACCTATAGACACTGATGTCCTTATAACCGTCCTTGCCTGGGTATCATTTGGAAAGTCTTCAAGACACCAGGGACATGTGTATCCCAGTTGAAAGAAGACAGGCCAACCCCACCAGCTGACAATGAGATAGCTCAAGGAGAGTGATGTGGAATTGCTGACCTAGTTGTGGACGCATATCTTCCCTTTGGTCCATGGAAGGGACAGCTGTCATCTTCTCTGTGAAGAAGGCTAATCTGGTGTGGTGAGACAGAAATAGGACAAAATTGAAAACCTCTTAGTTAGATGTTGAATGTCAGGAAATCAAGCTTTAGAAGCAAAAACAGAAATTGAGGGGGCCGGTGAGCCAGAGAAACACAGCAGAGCAAATTAACTCTCAGAGGAGCTCAGGGCAAAGGGTGGAGGTCAAAATGGCAGGAGTGAACAAAAGGCAGTGCAGGGTTGCTAGGCCAAATCTGTGGTCGATCTAGACTAATTAAAGTACATAGTGGCTCTTTCTGCCAGCCCTTCACTGGGAAATCCGGAGCTCAGGGCTCACAGCTGCCTAATGCACAGCTTTGTCCTTCAGGAGGAAAATTACTTAACCCTTGTTGTATTAAATACTATATATATAGTCTGTCCTCAAATCTCTCTAGCTCTCATATCCATGAGCCCCCTTCAGGCTCCTGCTGTAGTCTCAGAAGTCTCTTATTCTTCTCTGCCTGGCCTATGCCCAAGCTGGCCCTTCTGCCTAGAACGTCCTCCCTAGTCGTTCACAAATCATTGCCTCTGAACCTTCTTTCTCTAGCATATTAACCCCTACTTCACCACTTAGAGCAGAATTTTTCAAAATAGAATTCACTACTCTGGTAGCTTTATCTGGGATGTTTGGGAGTGGGGGTGTGGGTGTGGGTGGGTAGATTCTTATGACAAACCTAGAGTTTCTAATTTGGTAGATCTGGAATTAGAATATTGGAACCCCTGTGATAAGACCCAGAAATCTGCATTTTTACAAGATTCCCTGGTGTTCCTTGGTTTTCTGAAGTTTGGAAATCACCACTGGGCAGTCAGTGACTCTGGGTTCACGGGCTCCTCTCGTATGTCTACTATAGCATTCATAACATCATATTGCGGTTTATTTGTTTGCCTCCTCTCCACTAGTGGTTGAATTCTCAATAGAAATGCTTTTCATCTTTGCTGACTTTGCCTGCTGCATAGTGGTGCCTCACCATTGTTTGTTCAGTGGTCAGTGTATACCCAAAAAGGGTACGCAAGAGAGAACAGGAATATTGTTAGAGTTCCCCTTCCTGGTAACATCAATGAGTATAATGTTCTCAAACTCCAAGTGAATCAGTTGTTGAGCTCTAGGTTGAAGCTAACTGGCTCTGCAAGGTGCAGGGAGCAGATCCAGGTAGAAAGCCAGCCTCAGCGTCTGTGGACTTCTGCCAGCTGGTCGGGATGCTCAGGAGCGGTGGTGACGTCTGCTATGGTGGCCGACACCCAGAGCACAAATATCATAATGAAAATAAGCACAGCCAAGAGTTGGTTGCAAGTTTATGTAGTTTATTGGATTTCTTATGTGTTAGTGACCATAATTAACTACCTAACATCCATTTCCCCCTTTTTTTTCAATAGCAAGACCTGGATGTATTGAAGGTAGCAATTTACCCAGCTGAACAACTACTTTTTCTTGTCTCTCTTGTGGATAGGGGTGGATCATAAGACCTAAGTGAAGTCTTTGTGTCTGTCCTTTCCTCTTCCGATGTGTATCCTTTCAATCCAGAGCGTCACACAGTGAGCATGAATTCTCCATGTGTTTTCTTTCCCTGCCACAACAAAGCCTGAATTTACATGTTGAAATGGTCACAAATGGTGGAACTCTATTAGCTTGTGTTCTTGAGTGAATATTTGGTACAGAGCTCCTTGCTGACCTACCCTGGTTGTGGTTGGCTGCTGAGTTTTTGGGGTTAATTTCTTACAATGGCATAACCTCACTTACCTTGACTCATATATATATATTTCTATTGGCTGTTGATATGAGTTACATGAAAATGTACTTCACTCTGCCTAATACTTACATCCCCTGACTTCCCATCACTCTTCATTCCTTTTCTTCTCTTTGCATCCCAAATTGCTGAACCCCACTGGAGAAAATTAAGTGGTGGAACTGATTGAAACTCCAACACTGTTATGCTTTGCAATATTGAGCTTTCAGAATCTGTAATCTTTCATTTCATTCCCCGTCAACAACCTACAAACCTCCTACAATGGCTATTTCTGTTTTCACTTTCCTCTCACCTCAAACTTATGCTTATCCCCCTTCTCTCAGCAGAAGACCTCACTGCCCACTTTATCAAAGAGATCAATGTCATCTAGTGGAAACTCCTGAGTGCATTTTCATCTCTTCCTATTTTAACCTAATCACTACCAGTATGTCTTATTTAAGAGAAAGATTTGTTTTTCTATGTCAGACGCCCACCCCAATCTCCAACCCTTAAACCAAGCAATTTTTCCTACACTCTGTGCCTTTAAGCAACATTTAGACACTCAGCAAATGAACACATTGACTAATATGGGGTTACCGAAAGCTTATTGGGAGCCTTCTTTCTCTGATCAGTGCATCTTATCCAATGTGTCATCCCCTTGGTCAACTCATTTCTTCTTGTGACTGTAATGGAACTCGACACAGGTATATTTGTGAATCTAGCCTTTTCCTCTTTCTTGTTCCTGAAGATCCAAATTTTCATCTGCCGAGTGGATGTATCCAGATGAGTGACTCAGGCACTTCAAACTAAACATTCAAACTGAACACATTGTCTTTCCCCTCTAAATTACTCTTCCGTCTGTGTTTTTCCCAGTGTTAACCTACCAGGAAGCTACACTCAAAGTCTCACAGTCATCACTCCTTTCTCCCTTTCGCTATATAAATCCCCTCATAGGATAGTGAAATAGCCCCTCAACTGGTATTCCCAACCTCGGTTGCAAGCCTCAGCCACCTCCCAATTAGTGCCAAAGAGAAATTTGATGAAATTCAACATCCGTTCATGATTCAAAAATAAATACTAACTAAATAGACCTCCTAGCAAAATAGAAATAGAAGGACAATTAACATGATAAAGACGATCTGTCTCAAACTGGCAGCTGGCATCATATTTAACAGTGAAACCTTGAGGCATTCTCATTAAAGCCATGAATAAGACGAAGATGCTCGTCATTATAATCAGCCAGCATAATAAGAAAAAAGAATAGACACAAACATCAGAAAGAATGAGGCACAGTTATCTCACAAGGTTTGTTGATTTTTTTCTCAAGTGGATGAATGAATGAATGAATCAATTGGAAAATATTTATGATATATTGCTAAGTGAAAAAATAGTAGTTAAAGGAATATAATATAAACCATGATCTCAATTTTATGAGGAAAATTTTGTGCAGAAAATAAATGAATATGTATTGAGTGAATGGGGGAAATTTTCATTACTGAAAAAAATTGTTTTCAAAAACCCTCTACACTGCAGTCTTTTTAAATTAAAAAGGAGTATTGTTTTCCCCAATATTTATGTGCAGAAATATAAACCAAAGTGTTAACAGTGATTATTGTTGGGAGATGATTTCATAGATGACTTTAATTTTATTTTGGTTCATATATTCTATAAACAAAATGGATTCTTTTGAAACCATGAAAATGTTATGAAAAAAATAAGCTTCTAAATTTTAAGTTCTAGTCTACATGGTAGTTAAAGGTTAATTTCTCTGGCATTTTTTTCCGTTGGCCATCCAAAGATTAGCTACTCATTACTCCTTTGCCGAAGTTTCTATTGCACAAGCTTTAACTCCCTCTCTCTGTTTAAGATGGCTTGGTCTGTCCTAAATACAAGGAACATTCCTTTCTCTCTTTCCAAGAGCTCCCTTAAGGAGATTTTACTACTTAGAAGTGATTTGTTAATTGGTAACACAGTTCTTAGAATTCTGGTGAGTAAATCATGGATCCAAGAACAGAAATGACAAAGCTTATCCACAATGGAAGCATTGTAGGGCCAATTTTGCCATTTCAGAGGATAAGGAAGGGAGAGCATTGTTGGTTAATTTGAGCCATGGGAATTCAAAGGCAACCTTGAGCACTGAGTCACAAAGAACAATGCTAGCTCCTGCTTCTGTCACAAGTCTTTGAGGTTCTGTTAATTTTATTTCTTCTTTTTTTCCCTCTATACTTTATTTTGGAGAGTTTCTTTTGCTGATTCTCCAAGTTCACTGATCTTTTCCTCTGTAGCGCCCAATCTGCTCTTTAAATCTATCCAGTGAAAAATTTCTTTTTTCTACCTTGGATATTATATTTTTCAGCTTTATAAGTTCCAATTGGTTCTTTTTTATATCTTACATTTCTCTACTCATTATGTCCATGTTTTAATTTTAAATCTTTGAGCTCTAAAGAGTTGAAAACTCTTTAAACTCTTTGCTAATTCCACCATTGATGTAATTTCTGACCTGGTTCTATTGACTGACTTTTACAGGTATTTAAAGCACGTTTAAATGAGTTAGTTCAATGTCTTGTTCCACCTGCTCCCCATCACTGGGAGTCCTCAACCTTCTTAACCTTCACCTTCTCTTTGGTCCTGACAGGGTCACTCCCTCTGCCACTCAATATACCCCTTCTTTGCTCATGAAACAATAACAACAAAACCTGTGGTTCTCAAAGTTGGCTGCTGATTGGAACCACTTGGGGAGCTTTGAAAAATACCGATCCCTGGAAATCACTCTCAGAGATTCTGATTAAATTGGATTTAGAGCCATTGTATTAAACAATTCAACTTACCAGTATAAAGCTTTGCACAAAATATTCAATCATGCAAAATATGCCTACATATAATATGCTGATAAATGTTTTTTATCATTCACCTTCTTTTTAGAGGCCATAATTTGGGCAGGCTTTCACATGAACTACCCCTACTTTAGTTTCCACTGACTAATTGCATGAATTTGGAGAAATTACTTAATCTTACTGTCTCATTTTTTCCCTCATCTATAAAACAGAGATAATAATCACACCATACTTTTCAGGTCTATTATGACTATCAAATTAAATTATCCATGCAAGTGAAATGGAAAGTATTTACAAATTTTCATTATCATGAGTCTCCCTGCTCAACATACCATATGCTGTTTGAATTACATCCACATGTACTTCTCTATAGATTGAATTGTGGTGATTTCCTGTTTGTTTCCTGTAAGTCTACTTATCTTTATATTATCTAAATCTCAATGGAAATAAAATATTTTGGGGAAAAGAAACAAGGTTTATATTTCATTACTATATCTTATTTCCCCCACTTTTGAACACAAAGTGAGAGGTAAAAACATTGAATTGAATGTATGAACATAAACAGTCCATAATTGATTAAATTTTCTTCCATTACAGTAGACATTACCTTTGGCTAGGATAGTTTACACACACATTCACATACACAGAGAACATACTTCAAGAAAATATTTGTTGGCTTATTAACCTTTGATCTTTTCCCTTTCAGCATTTCTCCTCTTCCTTTCTCCTATCTTCAGTCATGTACTCGGGTCATTGATTCTTGGTTCATTGTCTGAGGGGAGGGATGCTTGAAGGTCAAGAGCCTCGGAATCTTGTTTACTTCAGTTTCTAAAAATGTAATTCCAGAGCGGGAAAGAGGAATTGGGGTGTAGAAAAAAGTTTTGACTAGAAACCATGGGGGGCACAATGTGCAGATCTCCAGGCAAGAAAAGATTTCCACAGGCATAGGACAGAAGTGGACATACAAAAGGAGTGCTATGCAGGGACTCTGGCAGAATCGCCAGGGAGGTGGCAAGTTTCCCAAGAAAGAATTTCTGGGATGGGCGTCTAGACAGACTAGTCAACCTAGAAAAGACTTCAGTGTCTCTAATCTGACTCAGTAAAGGTAGACAGTAGTTAGACCTGTAGGAGCTGCCATACTGGGATGATAGAAATTCTCCATGGCAACTTGCTTGGCTACGTGAGAAAGGAAGGGATTTTCCTCCACCCCAAAACTCCCTCTATGTCTCATCACTGTTAGGGTTCTGAAACCATGCACAATTCTGGCCACTGTGGTGTGGGCAAATTTTCAAAAAGACAGGCTAACCTGTCATAGCAGCTTGGTCGGATGAACGCCAAATAGAAATTAAGTGGTTCACAAAACTAAAGAAAGTTCTATAGTTCTTGCACATTTGAGAATGTGGGCTATGATTCATACCTGCCACATATATACAAATACTTCTGTGTGTACAGCTGTTTATATTTTACATTTGTATTTATACACACACACATACACAATTCATGGTATTCTGCCAGAAATTATATTTGCATTTTACTTTCTTCTCTAGAACAAAAAATGCCCTAGAATCACATTGGAATGCCTGGAGGATACTCCCGTTATTGGAAAGGCACTTTGATATCACAGTGGAGTCACCAGGACAAAGAAATATCATCTTGAGCTATCTCAGGAGGGTGGTAGCTCTATAATGAAAAGAATATATGAAACATTCTCAAAGAAACTGGGAGGTAAAACTCAAATGATATTATTGAAGGACAATATTATATTAATGAACGGATGTAGGCCATTTTAAATCAGCACACACCACTCAGAACTGAGTGGGAGAGAGTGTGGTCTACAGTGTGAACTGTGGTCTATGGTTGGTGGCAAGGCTCCAGGATGTGTAAGTTCATTGAGGGTGGTGGGCCACACTGTGGGAGATGTTTGTGTGGGATGTGATGGGAGGTCTGGGATGTGGGCAACATGGGAATCCCAGTGAGTTCCGTGTAATATTTTGGGTAATCTAAGCACCTCTTAAAATATATGTATATATAAATATATAAACAACATTTTTGTAAGCAAATACACATATGTGCATATATATTTATATATCATTTTGCAAATGTTTGTATGTATTGTGAGAATTTTGATTTTTACCCATAATTAAAAAATATATATATTATATTAATGTCACCATTTTCCCATTACTTATATGGTTTTGCTGATAGGCTAGTTGTTATACAGTTTCTATGATGAATTAAGAATTTTAAAGCTAATGTTTTCTCATTAACAATGACTTATTCACACAAGTACAGCTGGTGACTAGTGATTTCCACAGCAGGAGCTTGGTTGGGTTGCTTTAAATGACTTTTAAAATTAAGGCAATCCTGAGTTCTTCATTTGTGCCTGGAGCAGCCACCCTCAGAGATTCTGGCTTTCAATTCTTATGAGAAAGAAACTAAGAAGTGAGAGATAATTAAGGAAATTTGCCGGAAAAGAACACTTTTTGAGACTTGGAATTTTTGTCTCACTCGCCGTTGTCTTCTTCGCCTTTGCCTTCTTCCTATCTGCCGTCCCACTGTGATACCCTGTTAATATGATACAGCAGCAGACTTTCAGTCTGGAAGACAAAAGCCACCTAGTAAAGAAGGTGTAAGTAGAAGACAGAGGGGTCTGAGCTCTTGGTGACTTCCTTAAGCTGTTGACAATTGCCTGTGATTGCCTACTTCCAGCCTTCTGGTTTTGCAAGAGGAAAAGAATCTCCTGTTAATGTCACTGTAGTACAGTTTTCTGTTCCTTGCAGTGGAATGCCTCCTAACACAAACCAATGTGAGCATTATGAAAGGTTAGTATGGCAGGTACAATATACACTTAGGGCAGGCTCAGTGCTAATCAGAATGAATGTGTATTCATATTTCAGAAAGTTGTCTCAGTAATTTTGAGAGTTGTCTCAGTAATCTTGTCAAGTCAGATTGGACTGTCACTAACTTTGCTCAGAGTGTGGCTAAGTGCTCAGCCCAGGGGCAGGAGTGCCAGTTCTTGCTGCTTTTTTATGCTTGACGTATTAGCAGTATCTCCAGTCCAGCATTTTTATTTGAAGAAGTCTTTTAATTCACCAGTTTATTTTATGGAAGTTAGTTTAATTAAAAGATTATAATGCATAAATCCACATAACCGAGTCACATACACTGCAAAAGGAGCATTTAATCAGAAATCAAACACGAAAGGGAGATCCCTCATTTTCCCGACCTCCCAGCAGTACCCCAGAAATAAAAGTCTTTCTCTTCCCAGGACCTGGCAAGAGAAACACTGCCCGTTCTAATGCTGCATACTAATTTCTTTAGTTTAAGAATTAAAATATAGAGGGTGGTCAATCAATATTCTAAAGGTATAGTCTAAAGGAAACTTCTGATATAATACAGCTAGATTTTTTTTAAACAAATCAATTATATTTATACATATTAATAAAGCATAAATCCATCCAAAGTGTACAATGAATGGTATTCGGTATAATACCATAGCTGTGCATTCATCACCTCAATCATTTTTAGAGCATTTTCATTATTCCAATAATAATAATAATAATAAAAACTAGACGAACAAAAAAAACTCATCACCTCTCAATATCTCTATTCTTCCTCTGCCATACATAGCTGATATTCAGTTTTTGTTTCTCTAATTTATTTGAATTTATATTTTGTAAAAAACAGTCTTATATATGAAATATCACCCATATATGGATTTTACATGAACTTTCACTATGTTATACAGTTCCATGTTACATTTTTTTAGCTTTACTTTTAGTAATATACATGACCTTAGACTTACCCTTTCAACCTCTGTCATACCCATATAATAGCTCTGCTAGTTACAAACACTATGATGTGCTTTCAGCATTTCTATTCATTTCCAAAGATTTACAAACAACTTTTTACCAATTCTGCACAGATTAACCCTCAGTTTTCCATTCTTTACTCTCATTCTATTTTCTGGTCACCTATATTCTAATTATTAACTCCATGAGTTTACACAATATATTTAGTTCATAATAGTATAATCATACAGTATTTGTCCTTTTGTATCTGGTTTGCTTCACTCAATATAATGTCTTCCAGGTTCATCCATGTTGTCATATGCTTCACAACTTCATTTCTTCTCACCACTGCATAATATTCCATCATGTGTATACTACACAATTTGTTTATCCATTCATCAGTTAATGGACAGCTGGGTTGTTTCCAATCTTTGGCAACTGTGAATAACACCACTATGAACATCAGTGTGCAAATGTCTGTTTGTGTCACTGTGCTCAGTTCTTCTGCGTAATGGTATTGCCAGGCCACATGGCAAGTCTCTATTCAACTCCCTTAGGAACTGCCAAACAGTCCTCCACAGTGGCTGTACCATACTACATTCCCACCAACAGTGAATAAGCATTCTTATCTCTCCAAATCCTCTCCAACACTTATAGTTTTCTGTCTTTTTAATAGTGGACAGTCTAATAGGTGTTAAATGATATCTCATTGTAGTTTTGATTTGTATTTCCCTAATCGTGATGTTGAACATTTTTTTCATGTGTTTTTTCACCATTTGTATTTCTTCTTTGGACAATTGTCTTTTCAGGTCTTTTGCCCATTTTTTTAATTGGGTAGTTTGTTTTTTTGTTTTTGAGTTGTATGATCTCTTTATATATCATGGATATTAAACCCTTATCAGATATGTGATTTCCAAATAATTTCTCCCATTGAGTCGGCTGCCTTTTTACCCTTTCGACAAAGTCCTTTGAGGTGCAAAAGTGTTTAATTTTGAGGAGTCCCACTTAACTATTTTTTCTTTTGCTACTCATGCTTTGGGTGTAAGGTTTAAGAAACTACTGCCTACCACAAGATCTTGAAGGTGTTTTCCTACATTTTCTTCTAGGAGTTTTATGGTTCTCAATTTTATATTTAGGTCCTTGATACAATTTGAGTTAATTTTTGTATAAGGTGTGAAATAGGGGTCCTCATTTCTTTTGGATATGGACATCCAGTTATCCCAGCAGCATTTGTTGAATAGACTATTCTGGCCCAGCTGGGAGGGCTTAATAGCCTTGTCAAAAATCACTTGACTGTAGATGTGAGGGTCGATTTCTGAGTTCTCAATTTGGTCCCATTGATCAATCTGTCTGTCTTTATGCCAGTACCATGCTGTTTTTTACCACAGTAGCTACATAATATGTTTTGAAGTTAGGAAGTGAGAATCCTCCAACTTTGTTCCTTTTTTAAAAGACATTTTTGACTTACCCTACCAAATAAATTTGCTAATTGGCTTTTCCATTTCTGCAAAAAAGGCTGTTGGGATTTTTATTGGGATTGTGTTGAATGTGTAATCAGTTTGCGTAGAACTGACATCTTAACTATATCTAGTCTTTCAATCCATGACCACACAATGTGCTTCCATTTATTTAAGTCTTTTACAGAATACAGCTAGATTTTTGATAAATCTCTTCCTTCCAAATTATTTTTGATCCATTGCTAGGCTTGCAAGAAAGTAAAGGAAAATTTCAAGGACAAAAAGTAAAAAGTTTCACACCTTATACAAAAACTAACTCAAGATGGATCACAGACTTAAATGTAAAACATAAAACTATAAAACTTTTAGAAAAAAGCATAGGAGAAAATATTCTTGATTCTAGGACTAGGCAAAAAGTTCTTAAACTTGGCATCAAAATATGGTCCATAAGCAGAAAAATGGATCAAATTGAACTTTATCAAAATTAAAACTTTGCCTGTGCAAAATATCTTATTAAGAGAATGAAGAGGTAAGCTAACAGACTGGGAAAAAAATACTTTCAAGCCACATACCCAAAAAAGGACTAGTATCTAGAATATATAAAGAATTTTCAAATTCAAAAATAAGGAAAATAAGCAATCCATTTAGAAAATGGTCAAAAGACATGAAGAGACAGTTCATGGAAGAGGATATATGGAAGGCAAATAAGTATACAAAAAGATGTCCAATATTGTTAGCCATTAGGGATATGCATATTTAAACCACACTGTAGGATCATTACACACCTACCAGCATGAGAAAAGTAAAAAATAGTGACAACACCAAATGCTGACAAGGAAGCAGAAAAATGGGATCTCTTCTACATTGCTAGTGAAAATGTAAAATGTTATAACCACTCTGGAAAACAGTCTGGCAATTTCACATAAGATTTTATAGCAATTTTATTTGTAATCGCCAAAAAATGGAATCAACCTTGATGTCCTTCAATGGTTGAATGGTTAAACAAACTGTGGTACATCCATACCATGGAATAATACTCAGCAATAAAAAGGAATGAACTATTGATACATGCAACAATCTGGATGTATCTCCAGAAAATTAAGCTTAGTGAAAAAATCCAATCCCGAAAGATTATATACTGCATTCACCTGTTTATATAACATTCTTTTTTTTTTAACTTTATTTTGTACATTTAATAATTGAAAATATAAACAATTAAAAACTAAAAAGTAAACACAGATGAATAAATATATACATTTCTCAATTAAATGTAATGGATACATATAAATTTTTTTTTGAATCAAACAATATATTACACAATATATAACATTCTTAAAATTATAAAATTATAGAAATGGAGAGCAGATTAGTGGTTGCCAGGTGTTAAGGAGGAGATGCAGGTGGGAGGGCAGTGAGCATGGTTACAAAAAGGCAACACGAGGTCTCCTTGTGGTGATGGAAATGTCCTGTGTCCTGACTGTATCAATGTTAATGTTCTGATTGTGATATTGTATATTGTTTTACAAGATGTTACCATGGGGGGAAACTAGGTGAAGGGTACATGGGATCTCTTTGTATTACTTCTTACAGCTGCATGTGAATCTACAATGACCTCAAAATAAAAAGTTTAATTTGAAAAAAACTAAGTGAATAAGTAAATTAAACAGTGCTTTCAAATCATGAGATTAATGAGAAGCAAACTTGAAAGTTTAAGTTGCCAAGCAAATGCAAATTCCAGCAGCTGTGCTCAAAAGAGTAAGTGTTAAGTCTGTGACAAAATAGGGGATCTTAAATTAAATTAGATCTCTTGAATCTCTCTGGAATAAAGCACCCACAATTTAGGCCTTCAAGATTTCCAGAGATTTAGTTCAACTAAATATGAGCTCATAAAAAAATTACTAAAGGAACAAGGAAAAAAACTGAATGGGTACATAAAAGAGACTGAATGGGTACAACAAATAATACATCTAGACCCCCAAGGACATCAGCTATTTTTCACCCTTCAGATACAGACTATAAAATGGATAAATAAGGCGTGGTCAAAAATAAAAATAAAAAGAGACTATTAGCTACATAAAAGTAAGAAAAGAATAAGAAACTAGCAATATGATGACAATGCAGGCTGGAAAACGAAAGAGATCGAACTTTTAGTACTGAAAAATTGTAATCACTACCATACAACCTCAGGTCTCTATTCTGCATTGTACTGGAGGCCCAGCCAGCAAAAAAAAAAATAAAGCAAAAGTAAAAAAAAAAAAAAAAAGACGAAGAAATAGAAGATACAAACAGGAGCAGAAGAAACAAAATTGCCAGTATTTGCTGGTGACATAATTGTCTACATAGAAAACTAAAAAGAACTTACAGAAAAAGAATTAGCATCAATGAGCATTTAACAAGGTGGATAGATTATATAGCAATACACAAAACTCAAATGCATTACTATAAGCCAGAAATAAATAGATAAAGTAAATTTTTAAAAGGTACATTTAAATAGTAAAAAAAAAAATTATCTAGGAATAAATATAACAGAAGGTGTGTAGGATTTTTATGGAGAAAGCTTTTAAACTTCTTTGGAAGAAAAAGATCCAAATTAATGGAGAGCTATCTAATCTCATGGATAGAAAGATCCAAAATCAACACAATATCAATACCTTCTTCTCTCTCCTTCTCAAATGACTCACTTGCTTTCTGTTTCCCAGAGAAGTTTGCAGCTATCAGAAGAAATCTTCTGCGGCCACATATAAATATCAAAATCCCAACAGCATTTTTCATTGAACTGCATGTAAAAAGTGGTTAAATGTTTTATTATTATTATTATTATTGAATGCGTCTTTTGAGATTCTTTCTGCAAGAAGCAATGTTATCCTCCTCTGATACAACCTCCTCTACAATTCTTTAGTCTTACCTTCTGGTCAGGCCAAATGTTGCTGACCCAGTCTGTGGGCAGGGAGGGAAGTTTACCTTGATGGTTCAAACATGACTTGGCCTCACAGTGCTTCTTACTTCTGGTCATGGGCATCAAGAGAAGGACTTGTGTGCTCAGACACAGACTGCCCATCCCTTGCCTCTATCTGTAGGGTTAAGGGGAGCCATGGCACCCTTCATCCATATTCCTTAACCCGCCCTGTCTTGCCTACTGCTATTATTCCTCAAATATACCAGGACTAATCTTGTTATGACAAGATTATCTATATCTGTGTCAGTAGCTATCAGTAGCAGCCCTAGACAGGTCACCCTCATCTCCTGCTCTTGAGTCTCCATATATCTCCATATGTGCCCATTTCCCACTGTCCCCAAATAGTGAACCCCTGCCACTGTGAACTCTGGAACTCATTCAGCCTAATTATTACTATTATTATTTAAAGATTTATTTTACTTATTGATTGATTTCTCCCCACCCCCTTGTTGTTTTTCACTTGCTGAGTCTGTTCATCTTCCTTGTTTCTTTAGGAGGCACCAGGAGCTGAACCCAGGACTTCCGATGTGGGAGGGAGGTGTCTAAACGCTTGAGCTACCTCTGCTCCTTGCTTTGTTGTGTCTCTCATTCTGTTTTTCCTCCCAACATCTCTTGTTCCATCATCTCACCGTGCCTGCCTGTTATGTCAGCTCACTGTCTTCTTTAGGAGGCACTGGGAACCTCTGCTCCCTGTTTTGTTGTGTCTCCCATTATGTTCTTTTCTTCTTCTATCTCTTGTTGTGTCAGCTTGCCAGGCCTGCCCATCACACCAGCTCACTGTCTTTTTTAGAAGGCACCGGGATCCGAACCAGTGACCTCCCATGTGGTAGGCAGGAGCCCAGTCGCCTGAGCCACACCCGCTTCCCTCACTCTAATTATTTATAGTTTACCTCCTCTAAGAATATTTGTTTCACATTCTTGCTCCAAGGAAATCTGTATTGCCCTTAAAGGAACCTGTTTTTCCTGCAGCACTCTTAAGTGGTAGCTATTTTGTCTCTTACATTCCTCTAATCAATGGGACTGGAGGTGGACTGGGTACCTTCCTTACTCCTCATTGTACTCTCACACCATTCTCCCTTCCCTCCCTGATCCCTAATACACTTCAGGTTTGACTATCCTGTCATCACACTCATGGTTACAATCATCTACTGACCCTAGGATCTCTCCAACTTTTTTCTTATTAATTTTAGCTCCTGGTTGTCTGTCACTCTCCAACATGTCCTCTGACTTAATTCTTAATGATTTCAATAAACACATAGATTATCTGCCCTACCCTCTGGAGTCTCATTTCCTTGACTTCCTCTCCTCCAGTGATCTTGTCCTCCATCCTGCCTCGTTCACTCACTCCCAAGGAGATCCACTAGACTTGTCATTACCAATAGCTCACCTCTAATATTTCTAGCTGCCTGAATTCAGGCACATGGTAGGACTGAACCTCGCTACTCCCATTGAAGTTAGGCATGGCCAGGAGACACAAGGCTCATTTTGACCAATGAAATGGGCATTGGGCATTTCTTCTCTTTCTCTCTGGCATGATGACCACAGCACTTGAGACAATGGCTACCCCTCAATCTGGAACCATGAGTGATTAGGATGAATTTGTAGCATAGCAAGAAGTAAACCTTTCCTTTGGGATTTTGGGGTTGTTTGGTGCTGTAGCTAACCATAGCCCATATTTACTACTTCATAATCTCATTTGTGTGCTTCCTTTTCTCTAAGCATTCCTCCTATCTTTCCACATCACTTCCTATAGCACCCTAATCCCTGAAAACCTCTGTGAGTATCAGAAAACTGAAACTGATAAGTGAGAACATCCACAGTTTTCCTGTAAATCCAGGGCTATTCTAAAGTTTTAATTTTTTATTAAAAATGAATTTAAATAGAACTTGTAATATTTTCTCCCCAGATCTCAACGAATTGTCTTTTGCAACATCTGGGTGAAGATCCTCCCCTTTGGAGAACACTGATCTAGAAGATTTGTGACCCACCAAAGAGAGTTAAATTCTCAGATTCCTCCTGCCCTGTTGTGAATATATAGGACATCTCTTAGAGAACCAGAAGGGATTAACTTCCAAGAGATTCTGGTAGATTAGACCACTCAGAAGATTCCACCACCACTGCCATATGATGTGTACAGCCTCTCACTTTACCTGCTCCATACACCCATACACTTACCTTCTGTCTCCCTGTATCACGACTTGGTCATCCAGGTAATAAGGCTTCATGTCACAACTGTCTAGACAATAAGGAGCAAAACTGTTGGTAATGCTGCTGCAAATAAAGGACAGAGATGTGTCATAAAATTAGCAGCTTTGCTACTGGGACATTAGGTTTAATCTCAACACACCTTTGTTTATTTGGACCATATTCAGGTATGCCATTTCTGTACCTGAAGTTACCTCATTTTTATAGAGGAAAGTGTTCTTCATGTTGAGTGACTCCCAGGACACTTATTAGTATATTTTCAGATGAACCTGGTCTCCACGTGTATATAATACAAGATAAGCACATTGTAATTATCTCTTGGAAAAACAAAAATATCCAATTAGGCTGGCAGGCATGCAGAATTGCTGCCTTCTGAATTGACCAGTAATGGTTAATGGATCTGATGCATCTTGGGATGCTTAATTGGCATATGTGGAATCATCACAGTCCCAGAGATTGTTATTAGCTTTGTTTTGATGTCCTTCAATTCCACATTTGTTTCAACTCCTCTGCCAGACTCACATATTTATTTCTCTTCTCTGCATCTGTTCCCAGAATATTTCTGTTTAGCAAAGAAGCAATATCCATAAACCCTACTGTTGGAGTAAATTTATCAAACAGCAAATTAGCTGACCAGAAATAATTGTTGAGTTTTTTCTTCTTCTTCTTCTTTTGTTGTTCTTTTTTAGGAATATCTTGTAGAGGCTGATTTCCAATTTAAAAAAAATCTTTGACTTTGACTCGGCCATGAAATTGTGAACTCACGTTACATAAAATCTTTCCATTTCTACCAAGCTTTGGAATGCCCTAGGCAATTCTATACATATTTTCTTATTTAATTCAACAATAAATACTCTAGCTAATGTTATGCTTGTTTTACAATAAAGGTAAAAACAGTAAAGAAATACTGAAAGAATTGTTTCTTTTTCTATTACTCTTGAAAAATGTGGTAGAATTGTCATAATGCATGAAATAAATTATAGTAGCATTTCTCTGGTCAGTGTCCCAGGCCCCTGGAGGTATGCAGATATACTCCACGTTGCCCATAAGATCCTTATGAGACTATTTAAATTTTTTGAAGAGAGGGAACACAAGTTAGTAACACAAGGTAGTATTGAGTAAGATCCCATGTATGGACAGTAGCTCACAAGTGTCTACAAAGTCTAGACTGAACTTCACACAGAAAGTGGGCAACCAAACCTCCTCTGATATCCTTAAGAGACAATAAGACATCTTGTTATTGTCTCCAGCATCCCCCATGGCAATAGTAGAATCCAAAACTGAAGAATAAAAGTCTTGCCTTTTGAGTGTCAAAAGCCTAAGACTCATGGTAGATTTGAAAGACTTCATCACCAACCAGAGCTATTCTCCTCTATATTTCTTCCCCTCCAAGTCCTAGAGACATTTTTCTGGATGAAGGGAATGGATAAAGAGTCAAAGGAGAGCTAGATGCTGATGAGTCCCTGAGAAGAGAACAGGGTTGGCTGGGAAGTGAGGGATAGAACCACTTGGATAGAACTAGTTTATTGATCCAGAGACAGGGCACTTGTGTCCAAACTTCTAAGGAAGATCCTAGGAAGCCTGAAAAATATCTGCCATGGAAGGTGTCCAAAATGAAGTAACACTGGCATGGAATGTCCAGGCCAACGGCTTGTGTTTCCCATGGCCAGAGGCTTTGGTCTAAGGGCAGCAGGATGTCATGGAAGAGTTTGATCAAAGAGAGACAGCATGATGGACATTTAAGCATGATAGCTCTGGCTTCTGGAAGAGGGTCAAGGGGGTACATATGGTAGAAGCTTGAGTGTGTTAAAAAGCTGCTGGAATAATAATGTCTATAGTAGAATATTAATAAGTCTACTTTAGTCCATTGTTCATTTCTGAATCTTGAGGATTTGGGGATGGTGATGATCACTCTGCTTCTAATTGAGATGGGGCTTAGATCCCATGGGGCAGATGGATGGAACTATCTTGCTTGCAGTTGCAGACACTCTCTGTTCCTTGGGATGGGTGTTGTCCATCATCATCTCCTTCTTCTTCTAGCAATGGAAGAAGTCTTATCATGATGTAAAGGCAGTGGCCACCAGAGGTTCTGAGGGATGGAAGAATAGGTGTAATATGGGAGTATTTTTGGGACATTGTATTTGTCCTGCATGACATAGCAGTGACAGATACAAGCTATTGTGTATTTGGTCATAATTTACAAAATTGTTCAGGACAGAGTGTAAACTATAATGTAAACTGTAGTCCATGGTTAGTAGCAATGCTTCAATATAGGTTCATCAATTGTAACAAATCTACCACACTAATGAAGGATGCTGCTAATGTGGGAAAGGGTGGGAGGAGGAAGGAGTGGGGCATATGGGAATTCCTTATATATTTTTTTATAACATTTATGTAATCTAAAGCTTCTTTAAAAATAAAAATAAAAATAAAAAAAATAATAAAAAGCTGCTGGACATAAAGGAGGGAGGGGATACCTAAAGCAGATGTGGCAAGCCGGGAAGGGGGTTCAGAATGTTGGAAGGGAGATTCATCTTGCACAGAAGGAGGAGGGTGTCCTACACTGTGAGGAGAAGGTGGAAGAAAGAAAAGGGCATCATTTTGTAGGTGGTGGCAGGAGGTTAGGCATTCCATGAGTAAGAATGTGCTAAGAAGAAGGTGGGCAGTGTCCTGGTCCTGGTTTTGAGGAAGACAGAAAAGTCTGTACATTAGTGGCGTGGAAAATGGGAGAGAGTGGTGGCCAGGGACATTCTGAAGTTCTGTAGGCCCAGGTGGGCCTGGAGATAGTGAATGTGGGGTGGTGCTGTTTGCATCCACTGGGCTCTGTGGCTAAAGAGGGGTGCCTAGGAGCAGAATTTAGGGTAATCCAGAGTTGGTGCTTGTTGGCAGGGGCAAAGAAAGGGTGGGAGAATAGAGCCCTGTTTCTTAAATTTGGCTGCAAGTTGAAATTACATGGGAATTTTAGGAAAATCCTGATGCCTTGTCCCCCCTCATATATCTGATTTCACTGGCTCAGCATCCAAGTTTTAGCAGCACTGGTCTAGAGGATATTGAACTTGATGGACTGGGTCTGGGATAGGGCAAGAGGCATATATGAGGGTGTAAAGAGGGAGGAAGTAGAGGGACCGGGGATAGAGGACTCACTAAGCTGGAAAAGGAGTTTTTCTGAGATGTCCCAGAAACTTAACATGCACAGCTTCCCTCAATTTCTAAAAGTAAATTCTCCCATTATCTTCCAGTGAGCTATGTTTATGTGTGTTCTTTTTTTTTTTTTAATTAATTTATTTTCTATTGTGGGTAAAAATCAAAATTTTCACAGTACATACCAATATTTGTAAAATGATATATAAATATATATGCATATATGTGCATTTGCTTACAAAAATGTTATTTATATATATATAAATATATTGTAAGAGGTGCTTAGATTACCCAAAATATTACATGGAACCCACTGGGATTCCCATGTTGCCCACCTCTCACACCTCCCACCACATCCCACTCATACATCTCCCACAAGTGTGGCCCACCACCCTCAATGGACTTACACATCCTGGGGCCTTGCCACCAACCATAGACCACAGTTCACATCGTAGACCACACTCTGTCCCACACAGTTCGGAGTGGTGTGTGCTGATTTAAAATGGCCTACATCTGTTGCCACAACGATACTCAGGACAACCTCCAAATCCCAAAGAAGCCCTGTATTTCAACTGCTCGTCCCCTCCCTGCCCCAAAAGTGTCAAGTGGCCACTGGATCCACCTCATGTGTGTTCTTGAGGAGACTCCATTTCCATTCAGAATAGGCCCCTTTCCATGCAATTTACCTGGGCTTTGTGTTCTGTATTTTACGATACAGTTACCCAGATGTACCAGCCAAGAGGGATTTTGAGTTTAGACATGGAATGTCTTCTTCCACCTTCTGACAGATGGGTTGCCTCCCTTGGCTGTTTCCCGGTGATGCATTATTATAAGTATTTCAGTTTCCTGGCTACCAAAACAAATACCATGCAATGGGTTGGCCTAGATAACAGGAATTCATTGGTTCACAGTTTGAGGCTAAGAGAAGTCCAAAACTGAGGTGTCAGCAAGTTGATAGCTTTCTCTTGAAGACGGTGGTGCTCTGGGCCTGGCTGCCGGTGATGCTTGGTTCTGGGCGCCTCTGTCACATGGCAATGCACATGGCAGCTTCTCCTGGGCTCTCTGGGCTCTCATGACTTCTGGCCTCTTCCTGTGGCTTTCTCTCCCTCTGTAGCCTTCTCTACATGGCTCAGTAATAGGATTCTGACCCATCCTTGTTCTGTTGGGCCACACCCTAACCGAAGCAGTATCAACAAAAGGTGCTATTTGAAAGGGTTCACACCCAGGGGAATGGATTAAGTTTAAGAACTTGATTTTTCAGGAGTACAGAGCTCTAAGCCACCACAATGATCATGCATTACTGTTTGCAGCAGTCTCCGATGAGGAATGCTGACCTAGCAGGGACAAATGCCCAATCATAACCAAACTCTCAGTTCTATCTCCCCCCTTGCCTCTCAACGCTTTTCACAGTGGCTGGGAAGGAGTTGGTCAGGCGCTAGCAGTTGGGAGAGTCCTTTGGAAAACCTGGCTCCATGTCTGCAGGCAGCTGCCAATGGCTAAGCTGAAGAACTGTTAGATGGAATATTTAAAAAAAAACAGGGAAGCGGCTGTGGCTCAATCAGTAGGGCTCCCGTTTACCATATGGGAGGCCCCGGGTTCGGTTCCCGGGGCCTCCTGGTGAAGGCAAGCCTGCCCGCACGGCATGGTTAGCTGACCAAGCGAGCACAAGCAGCAAGGGGGGGATAAATGAATAAATAAGTAAAATCTTTAAAAAAAAATAAAATAAAAAAAAATAAAACAAAACAATTTATTGATGTATATCATTCATACATGAAGATACATAAACTATAATTGTTCAGTAAGCATTGTGAACTTACAAAACAAACATGCATAACATCATACAGGGCTCCCCCACATCACCCCACCACAAACTTTGCATTGTTGTGTAACATTTGTTAACAAATTATGAAAGAGCATCGTCAAAGTATTACTACTAACTATAGTCCATATCTTACTCCCCTACACATTTTTTAAGGATTTATTTATTTATTTACTTTTATCCATGTTTACACCCCCCAGCCCCCACAGTTTTTGCTGTTTTTGTGTCCATTCGCTGTGCAACTCTCTGTGTCCATTTCCAACCCTCCCTTCTCATCCTTCTCCTCCTGTCTTCGCTGGGATTTGATCCTTGGAATCTCCAATGTGGGAGAGAGGTGTCCTATTGCCTGTGCTACCTTAGTTCCTGGTTTTTCGGTGCATCTTGTCTTGGCTCTCCCTTGTGTCACTCTCTTGTTATGTCATCTTCTTGCTGCGTGGCTCATGGGGCCTGGCAGCGCACCTGCACACGAGACCTGGGGTGCTCACCCACTTGTGGGGCCTGGTGGCACACCCGCGCATGGGGCCTGGTGACCCACGCACCTTCTATATTTTTCTATTTTTTATTTTTACCGGGAGGTCCCGGGGATCGAACCCAGGTCCCTCCATTTGGGAGCTGGACGCCCAACCATTTGAGGCACATTCATCCCCCTGCTATATCTCTTAAGGTTGACCAAAGATATCCAGAGTTAGAGTCATTTCCCATACAGGATTGTCATATAATACATCAGGCTTAGTTTATCACCAGCATTCTAAAAACCAGACCTAGGGAGAAAAATTAGGTCTGGGGACACATGCATGGTTTCTAATATAACGAATGTTTAGCCTACCCTGATTATCACAAAATCAGGACGGCGAGAATATTTGCAGAGGTGGAATGTTTTTAATCATCCACAGGCTGATATAAATTTTATGGGCCTGGGGAGAGGAGGCTTCAGATATGATCATGTTGTCTTTATTTATTCTAAGCTCCTTTGGGGAGCTTTTGGAAATCCTCAGGAATGTTACCCCAGTTTCTAGGTCAGACATAGCAGTACATGTATGGTTTGAATCCTGTGGAGCAGTGGTTCCTAAACTTTAGCATGCATCAGAATCCCCTGCAGGGGTTGCCAAGGTATGGACTGCTGGGCCCCACCTCCAGAGTTTCTGATTCAGTAGGTGGGGCTGGAGAACTTGAAGTTCTAAGGTGATGTTGATGCTACTGGTCCAGGGACCCAGTTTAAGAACCAGTGATATTGAGATAAATGGCAATAGGAGTCTGGGGCAAGCAGAGGGTCAAGTCTCCTGCAACCAAGGGTCTGTATTGGGTGGTCCTCCACATCCCCAAAGTGGTCCATGGAGCAGCATCACACAACAGCACACAAGTAATAATGGAATTTCTTATTCCTCAAAAGTCTCTGCAGTTGAATGACTTCCTAGTGATGCCATCATTAGGGGCAGACGATTGCCTCTATCTTGAGGCATCTCTTCAGCTAACAAGCATTGAATGTCTCTATGTACTGGGCACATCGAAAGCAGGATGATGATCTTCAATATTTTGCTGAGCTTTATGCATATTACCTCCTTTATTCCTCAAAGGTAGTGGGTAGTGTTCTTATCTCCATCTTATGTTGAAGAAACAGAGGCATGAGCAGATTTAAATTCACTGTCCAAGGCCTCCCAGCCAACTGGGGAGTGGGAACCTGACCGTGGCAGAATGAGCCCAGTACCAGATCTTAGCCATGGCATCCTGGCCTCTCTCACAGTCATTGGCCCTTCATTCTCTTCCCTCTTGTGGAGACAAAGGGAAGAATCCATTGGGGAAATAACTGGGAATGGAGAAATGGGCTGCGGAGGGAAGGAGTAGGATATAGTCTGTTGTACTCTGCTAGGCTGCTGAAATGCAGATACAGTGAATGGGTTGACTTTTATAATGGGGATTTATTAGTTTACAGGCCTACAGTTCTAAGGCTGTGAAAATGTCCAAATCAAGGCATCATTAGACAATGCTTTCTCCCTGAAGGTTGGCTGCCGGCAATCCTGGATTCCTCTGTCACCTGGCAAGGCACATGGTGGTGTCTACTGGGCTCTCCCTTCTCTCTTGGCTTTCATTGCTTCAGCTTCTTTCTTCTGCAGCTTTCTCTCTCTTGGTCTGCATTTCATTCTCTTATAAAGGACTCCAGTAAGAGCATTAAGATCACCCAGGGCCACGCCTTAACCAAAGCAACCTAATCAAAAGAAACTTAACTGAAGTAATCTAATCAAAAGGCCCTATACAATAGGCTCACACTCACAGGAATGGATTAGCTTTAAGAACATGAGCTTCTGGGGTCCATACAGCTTCAAACCATCACCTGGTCCATTCTGCTCACAGAGTGGTGGAGGGTACACCCCTTCCCACACGATTTTCCAGATGCCTCCGGGATCCAGCCCATAGTGTGATATCTCCAGGGCTGCCAAGGTAGAGAGCCAATGCAAGGATGGAGTGAGGAACGCCTTTTCCACCCGGCAAACCCCAATACTGCTTTCACCCCCAGGTAATTTATCTGGGAAGAGACTCATAATCAGAGAATAACAGAACAAGAAAGAAAGGCCTTGGCGGGTTGTAAGCAGGGCCTGATTTTTCTTGGGATAGATCCATAGCGTCTCAGCTCTAAAAAACTTTTTTATGGGGATGTGTCTTATTTTCCTGTGGCTGTTATAACAAAATACCACAAACCAGACGGCTTAAAAAACAGGAATTTATTGTCTTATAGTTCTGTAAGCTTAAAGTCCAAAACCAAGGTGCCTGCAGGGCCACACTCCCTCCAAAGTCTGTAGGGGAGACTCTGTTCCAGGCCTCTCTCCCGGCCTCTGGGGTTGGCTGGCTGGCAATCCCCGGCCTTCTCTGCCCAGTTTTTGCATGGCTTTCTCCTCTGTCTGCCTCTGCCTGTGCCCACATTTCCTGTTCGTATAAGAACACCAGGCACATTGGATTAGGGCCCATTCTCATCCAGTTTGGCCTCATCTTAGCTAATCAGAGCTTCAAAAACCCTATTTCCAAATAGTGAAATATTCATGGAGCCTGGCATTAAGACTTAAACGTGTCTTTTGTGGGGACACAACTTAACTCATAATAGGCTGTTAAAAATCACATCTGGGGAAACAGATGTGGCTCAAGCGATTGGGCTCCCGTCTACCACATAGGAGGTCCACGGTTCAATTCCTGGGGCCTCCTAGTAAAAGGCAAGCTGGCCCACATGGAATGCTGGCCCGTGCAGGAGTGCTGGCCTGCGTGGAGCACTGGCGCAGCAAGGAGATGCAACAAAAAGAGACACAGAGGAGAGACAATAAAAGACACTGCAGACCAGGGAGCTAAGGGGACGCAAGAGATTGAGCAAGCTCTCTCCACTCCAGAAGGTCCCAGGATTGGTTCCTGGTGCCGCCTAAAGAGAAGACAAGCAGACACAGAAGAACACAGAACAGACAGCGAGTGAAAAAACAATGGGGCGGGGAGAGGATAAATAAATAAATCTTTAAAAAAATAAAACAAAAACCACATCTGCCAGGGGAAGGCAGGGCCAAGGATGGGAAGAGGGCAGGCTTGGCAAAAACCACTGTGGATAATCCATATATACCCCTGAGTCAGATTATATGGGTTCATGGGATTTTCTCTGTTTATTTTCTACCAATTCTCACTTTTCCTAAACTTACCCAGGTATCAGAATTTGCTGTGGGAGCTTCCTAAAATTGCTGGGCCTTTACCCCAGGGCAATCATTCTCTAACCACAGCTGTGTGTCAGCATCTCCCAGTGGACTTGTAAAAACACAGATTGCTGGTCGCACACCCAGAATTTCTGATTCGTTAGGCCTGGGCTGGGGTCTGAGAATGAGAAGTTGTTTCTGACGAGTCCCCAGGTGACGCTTATGCTGCAGATTTGGGATCACGGTTGTAGAAACACTTCTCTAGGGATCCTAACTCAATATATTGGCCTGGAAGAACCCCCAGGTGATTCTGACACAGGTATCCTTCAGGCCACACTTTGAGAAGCACGGTCAGGGAATTTAGTGAGTTCTGAGGTGAAACCTCTGACCTTGCAGCCAAGTAGTTCTGTGGAGAATCAAGAGAGCAGTTATTTGACCATACTTGGGATATGGAGTGGGGAGAGGACAGGGCACAGCTTGGTGATGGCAGCAAGACACTTTAAGAGGAACGAGATTCTGTCTTTCACAAAAGGTCTGTCCTCCTCTTGCCCAATAGGAGATACATCTTCTAGGGTTAACTGTGCAGATTCTCTTTTATTTTTATCAAGGAAGAAAATGTTTTCTTAAAGAGATGATACCCACATCACTTGACTGAGCCCTGATCTCCCTCCCAGGATGTGGGGGTTGGTGGCCTCTTCCAGCACCCCTCCCCTTTTCTGGTGAGTCTGCCAGCCAGCAGGACCCTGAGTTGTGAGTCTTTTTTTTTTTAGGAGGTACTGGGGATTGAACCTGGGGCCTCGTACATGCAAAGCAGACACTCAGCCACTGAGCTACGCCTGCTCCACGAGTTGTGAATCTAATCCCCTCCATGCACCCCCAACCCGAATGCTTTCTCCCCATTCCCTGACCTTTGGTTCGCTGAAGCATTTCCTCAGATCATGGACTCTTCACTCCCATCAAAGGCAAGATGATGATCTTCAATATTTTGATATTTTACAGGTTTGAGTAGAATTTAGACAATGTAAAGACTCCTGGGAGGTCACACCAGCAGACAATATCCTGTCAACACTTCAACTACCAATTACCACATTAGCAGGAACCACCGACAGCCAGGTGAGGGAGAGAAAAACAGATAAGAGATGCTCAGAAGGAAATGGCAGAGCCTAAGCAAGGACCGGTGATGAGAGAGGAGGTGAGTGGATAGCAGTGTTCCACTTAGGCTCGGGCTGGACTGGCCATGACCCTCCAAACCCATCTGGTAATGCCGTGCTCTAAACACCTGGGCCCTTCATCCTTCATTTTCTGATATGGTTCTCATTTCATGTGATTTCTTGTTTGCAAAGGAGATAGTTCATCAAAGAAGCCACGAACAAATGGATGCCCCACCACAGCCTGCAGCCCACCTCCCTTCTCCCACCCAGCTCCTTTCTGCACTCCATCAGAATGAGTGTAGATTCCCTGGCCCCCTCTCTTCTGCAAACAGACACCCTTGGCCACCCCTTGGGGATGGTGTTCTCAAAGGGGAACTTCATCTTCAGGTGCGACTCTCAGGACAGAACACAGTTGGAGGAAGGCCAGAGAGGGGCTTCTAAAGTATAGCGGCCAGCACAGCCATCCAGTTTTCTGGCTCTAAGAGTATACACATAACTAAATGTCATTTTATTCTCATGTCTTTTTGGACTTGCCACTGTGGTGGAAACACACAGCCTCACCAGTTCACCTGGTCTCACTTGGCGTTTGAAAAAATCAGGTCACCATGGTAGGGTTTGACACTGGAAATTTTATGCTTATATGTTTCCACAATTAAAAAGAGAGAGAGAGAAACTAAAGAAACAGTGACAGTTAAATGCAATCCATGACCCTGGACTGGATTTAACAATGGAGGAGAAAATACTCCAAAGGACATTATTTGGACAACTGAAAAAACTGGAATATAGATTGTAAGCTTTGTATTAATGTTAAATTTCTTGAACTCAGTAACTGTACTTAAGGTGGTTACATAAATGAATATCCTTGTTCTTAAGAAATTTACATGGAAATATTAAGTGTTCAAGGAACACGATGTATGCAACCTATTTTCAAATGTTTAGAAGGTAGATAGATAAATAGATGATAGATAGATAGATAGATAGATAGATAGATAGATAGATAGATAGATGATAGAATGACACAACAAATGTGGCTAAACGTTAAAAGCTGGTAAATCTGGGTATCTGGCTAGGGAATATATTGGAATTTTCTGGATTGTTTTTGTATTATTTTTGAAATTGTCTTGTAAGTTTGAAATTAAAGTAAAGAGTTAAAAATATAAGGTCTTCATAGATATAATTGTCCCCAAACTTTGAGCCCTCCTGCTATTCGAACACCCCAGGACCCAGTGCTGTGGAAATGTGCCTGTAGGTTCAGGAACACAAAGTTTCAGCAGACAAGGGTGACCTCACTGTGGGAAATTTTATACTTTCAAGAAAACCTAATTCCTCAGGCTTCAAAAGCTGCTTGGAAAAATTCGGGCAATAATGAAAGTGAGCTCCCACTTTAAACTTGAGCATGCCCCCAGATTTTTCTCATTTGTCACATCAAGAAAGGCTTCCAGGGACATTTGAAAAAAAAAGGAAAAACTAACAACTTGTTTTGGCCCTATGATCTTTAAATGCAAATAATGGATTGGAGTCAATTTCTCGGGCAGGAAGAGTTGGATGCTACAAGCACTAAATGGAAACTTGACTTTCTACTGGCTTTCTGTATCCTCGACAAACGCATAATTTAGTCTCAGAGATGTGGACAAGCAAAGTCACAATGGGGGGGTGGAGTGCGGTCTGCATGACAGGATGCTGTTTGAAATCTGAATTTCAAAGGCCAGTCTCGCCTGGAGAGATGCCACACTGAACAATGTAGGCTTAATTAAGGTTTAGAACCCTGCTTTGATCGCAGGGGGTTGATAGGAGAGCTCCAGGTAGGATTTTAGTCAGTAATAGATTATTGACCAATGGCATATTTTACTATTCATGACCTTGCTACTAAAGGAATCAGAAGGGCAGAGGATGATATGACTGTCAGTCTGCAATTTCTGGAGGGAAAGGCAGTTTTGTGGCTGGGTAAATAGACACCTTTTGGGTTGCTTTTTCTCCTGGACCTGATGTTGTGTCAAAGCTGAGGGTGTGAAACACTTCTCTGAAGACAAAGGCACATTAATTAGCACAAATACCTAAGATACTGTATGGCAGAGATGTGTGGACCATGGGCAAACCCTGGTCAAAGAGGAGCAGGATGAGGCCATAGAAGAGGCAAGACCCATCAAAGCTCCAGGCTCATGCTCGACCAGGAGGGAGGCCGGGGAGAAATCAGATTGAGTTGAGGCAGTAAGATTCCAGAACGGAGCTATGGGCTCTGGGCTGCATCCTGCCTGCTCTCCGAGATGAACAGGATCCCAGGAACAGCTTTCCAGGGTGAGGCTTTCTGGAATTAATGGAGTCATATGAAAGAGGTCATTAGAGGACAGGGTAAGTGTATCAGTCAGAGGTTCCCCAGAGAAACAGACCCAACAGTGTGTGTGTGTGTGTGTGTGTGTGTGTAAGGAGATTTTTTTTTTAACTTGTACATTTAATAATTGAAAACATAAACAATTAAAAACTAAAAAGTAAACACAGATGAATAAATATATACATTTCTCAATTAAATGTAATGGATACCTGTAAATTTTTTTTTTTTTGTGAATCAAACAATATATTGCACAATATATTTGGTTCATAGTAACGCATTCATACAGTATTTGTCCTTTTGTGGCTGGCTTGCTTCACTCAACATAATGTCCTCCAGGTTCATCCATGTTGCCATATGCTTTATGACTTCATTTCTTCTTACAGCTGCATAATATTCCATCGTATGAATAGACCACAGTTTGTTTATCCATTCATCTGTTGATGGACACCTGGGTTGATGGACACCTCTCAGTTCTTCTGGGTATATACCCAGTAGTGGTATTGCAGGGTCACGTGGCAAGTCTATATTCAACTTCTTTAGGAACTGCCAAACGGTCCTCCATAGTGGTTGTACCATCCTGCATTCCCACCAACAGTGAAGAAGTGTTCCTAGGAGATTTTTTTTTATAAGGAACTGGTTTGTGTATTGTGGGAGCTGGCAAGTCCAAATTCCGTAGAGGAGGCCACAGGCTGGAAATTCTGGTAAAGGTGATGTTGAAGTCTTGAGACCAAATTCCTTAGAGGAAGCTGGCTGGTTGGAAATTCTAGTAAGAGTTGATGTTGAAGTCTTGAGGCAGAAATCCTTCTGACCTCTGGAACCCTCAGTTCTTGTTGCTAAGACCTCCAACTGATTGGATGAGGCCCACCCACATGAGGAAGGGTCATCTCCGTTGCTTAAAGTCAACTGACTGTAGATGCTAATCTCATCTACAAAAATGCTTCCTCAATAACAAGTAGGCCAATGTTAGAGCCAACAACTGGACACCATAACCTAACCGAGGTGAAACATAAAACAGTAAGGCAGAGGCGCAGTTTGGTAGGATGGGATGCAAAGATTTTCTTCAGTGGTTTCAATCTGTTCCTGCATTTTTCCTCTTTTGAATGGCACTCCAAAACCAGCTGCCCTTGCCATCTTGACCCAAACAAAGCAAAACAACTTCTGGTGGCTACAACTTGTTCCCTACTTCCTCCTTCCAAAATTGTTCTTTAGAAAGTCTCTAATAGCAATAACTTAAACGTTGAAAAGATTTTAGTTTAGGTACTATCTCGCTTGAGAGCCTTTACATTTAAGCTGTCTTATGCTATTTTCACTTTTAATATTTCTTGTGCTTCTCTCTATTTTTTTTTTTTTTTTTTTTAGGAGGCACCAAGAATTGAACTCAGGACCTTGTACATGCAAAGGAGGTGTTCAACCACTGAGCTACACCTGCTCCCTGCCTGACACACCTTAAATGTCTTGTCTTCAAGTTCACTGATTATTTCTTCTGCCAGCTCTACTCTGTTCTTGAAACCGCCCTGGACATTATTCATTTTGGTTATTGTGGTCTTCAACTCCAGTAGTTCTATTTGGTTCCTTTCTAAAATTTCTATCTCTTTATTAAGATTCTCATATTGCTCATTCATTGTTTTCCTGATATCCTTTAGTTCTTTCTCTGTATTTTTCTTTCTCCTTGAGCATTTTTAAGATCTTTTTTTTTTTTTTAAACTTTGTTCATTAGTTCCACATTCTGGTCTTCATTCGTGTTTTCTGGATTTCTTTCCTCTTTCTTTGATAGTCATTATTTCCTGTTTCTTTGTTTTGTACTCTTTTCTTGCACACTGTACATTTTAATATTTAAAAATGTTAACTCTGGGGTTTATCCCTGAGATGTCTGTTTCTTGATTTTGTAACCAGCTGGTGATAAGACAGAGATTTTCTTGAGCTTCAGCCTCCTATCAGGAAGGTTTGCTCAAGGTGAATGCAGTGTTCAGGGTTTCCCTGTCTTTCTGGGCCTCTGTCTTGTCCTGGTCTTTTGCTTGTTAGTTGTTTTGGAGTTCTCCTGTTTACAGGGATTGGGTTGTCCCTTCTATTTCCCAGGAGACAGACCTCTCTCTCCCCCAGGTATTTGAAGCCAGCAGGTCTTTGTCCCAGACTGTCACCTCTATAGTTTTTTTGTTTTTTGTTTTTTTTTTTACCGGGAGGTCCCGGGGATCGAACCCGGGTCCTTCCATATGGGAGACGGACGCCCAACCAGTTGAGCCACATCCGACCCCCACCTCTATAGTTTTTTACACTTCTTTCTTTGTCTCAATCTGCTTTTGCTTATAGGGCAAATTCTGGGAGAAGAGGCATGCCAGAGAGGATTTTTCCAAGTTGATCTTTCCCAGCCAAAACAGGGCCAAGAACCCATGAAGGGGACCAGACCAATTCTGAAGTGCCCTGGGGAAGAGAGCAGGATGGGCACCAAAAGCTTCTCTGATGGCTCTCCAAAGCTGAGCTTTCCTGGCCTGTCCAGCAAATGCAGCCCTTCAGCTAATGGTCCCCTGCAGCCCCGAGGAAGCACAGTGTCCTTAAATCTCCATTGCCACCCCTGTCCATGAAGGTTTGAAAAATGGCTGCTGCCACCTTTTTCTGGGGTGGGTTGAAACAAATGGTTGTCCTCAGCAATCTGAATTCACTAATCAAAAACCTTGATCAGTGATTGGCTGTGCCTACCCCTGGTCTTGGCGAAGAGATTTTTATGTTCCTTTCTCTCACCAGTGAGCTAGCCACGTGGGCTGTACCCCACAGAGGCCTCTTTCGAGAGTGGGGGAAGGGCTCTGGAAGCTGCTATGTAGAGAGAACAATTTACAGTTCTTTACCAAATTTATCAGCCTTTCCCTCCCACTCTTCCCTGGATACTGCGTGGTGTTCTTCTGGCCTTTGGAGTTTCAAAAATAGTTGTTTCAGACAGTTCCTGACTATTTAATAGTTGCTTTGGTGGAAGGCCTGAGTCCTGGAGCTCCCTACTCCACCATGTTCCCATAATCCTCTTGGTAATGTCTTTTCATGAAGGGATCCTCCTAGTTGTTCTCATGTCGTTTCATTTTTACATGTTAGTTACAGGTTTTAGAGCACTTTTCTAAATTCTTCCCTTTGGGCTCAAAAGATCTTTTCCACTTGATAGGTGTAAAAAATTGATATTCAAAGAAGTTAATCAGCTTTTGCTAGGTCTGACAGTGGATAATTGGTTCAGCTGAAACTGCAACCCATGGGCTTTTACCTTGGGGCTTCCTGCCTCTGTATGCCCTGCTACAAGGGCAGCCCCACTTGCCTTCTGGGGAAGGCAGGGAACACTACTCCAGAAGCAGTGGCTGCCCAGCAGCCCAGGAGACTCATGATAATATCTGCTAAACCCTGGTTTTTAAAAATAATTTTAGACTCACAAGAAGTTGCAAACAGAACAGCAAGCCTCAATGTACCCTTCACCCAGTGTCCCTTAAAGAATACATGTTACTGCCTAATAGCAGAAGACAGATCAGTATGTCAGGCCCTCAGTGTTGTTGCAAGTAACTATGAATCTTATTCTGCAAGGACTGAAGCCTGATGATTGCCGTGGACCCCAAGGGGAGGGAGGAATAGAATAGATGGAACATGGGGCATTTTGGGAGCATTTTGGGAGCAATGGAAGTGTCCTACATGATCTTGCAATGATGGATACAAGCCATGTTAAATTTCATCAAAATTTATAAAAGTGTATGGTCAAAAATGTAAACCATAATGTAAACCATTGATGATGGTTAGTAGCTATGTTTCAATATTTGTACATCAATTGTAACAAATGTACCATCCACATATAAAATGTTATTAATAGGGGAAAGGGGAAAAGGGGGAGGATGTTGGGTGTGTGGGAATCCCCTACATTCTACACGTGACTTTTCTGTAACCTAAAACTTCTTTGAAAACAAAATAAAAAAAATTAGACACTGAGGGAATAATGGAAGAAAATGTCACTGTACATATAAGACAATAGATCTTACAGTGATGAAAGACATAATGTCAAAAATTTTAAAAATATTTTTTATTATACCAAATTTTTTTTTTATTTTTTAATTTTTGTATTTTATTTCTTATTTTAAAATCTATCATTATTATTTCATTTTCTTATTAATTGTATTTGGCTATTTTGTTGGCTTCATTTTTGAAGAAATTTTGAATCACAGAAGGGTTACAACTATTACAGGAGAGGATCATTGGTGTGGGGTGTCAGTGATGGTGGATACATGGGAGGAGGTTTATAAAAATGTGTTCAAGTGTTCATGAAGCATTGCCACCATGGGTGGAGAGTCACACAATAACCGAAAGAATATCAAATTCCCATCCTGGGGAGCTCTGCCACATTCTCTAATGGAACAGCAACAATCCCCCAAGTACAGGGGCAATGACTAGTGAAGGAGGATAGTCCATTGACGGGCCCTTGATATTGATGACTGTACTTATGAACCTTAACTTTTGAAATTGAAACTTAGCCTAGTATTATAGGGTGCCTAGGAATTACCTCCTGAGAGCCTCCTTGTTGCTCAAATGTGGCCTCTTTCTAAGCTGAACTGAGCATATAAAATGCATTACCTTCCCCTCAGCATGGGACATGACTCCTGGGGATGAGCCTCCCTGGCACCAAGGGATTACTGCAAAGCACCAACTAGCAATGCAACTGGAGAAAAACCTTGACCAAAAGGGGGAAAGGTAAAGACAAATGAGTTTATATGGCTAAGAGACTTCAAAGTGAGTCGGGAAATCATTCTAGAGGTGATGCTTATGCATGTCTCAGCAGGATCTCACTGACTGCTGAATAAATACTACCTCAAATAGCAGGGCTGCTTTGGGCTCCAGGACATCCAGACACTATAGTCAGGGCAGATAGCTCAGGAGTTTGGTGACTTGTCAGTGGGCCCTACTTTGGAATTTATGCTCCCCAGTGTGACAGAGTTGGACTCAGTTGTGGTTTCCCTATGCATGGCTCTTCAGACCCTTCTATTAGGACCTATAATTAGGACTAGAGTTGATAGGTGTACATCCAAGAGACTTAAATCTTTGGGCTGTCCATGTAGCATCTAGGCTTTGAATCTCAACGGAGTTGCAAAGCCTACTCTCCAGTTCATTGGATTCACCCAGAACAACTAATAAGGAGATGATGATGGGCAATGACCATCCCAAGGAACTGAGAGAGTCTACAACTGCAAGCAAGAGAGTCCCATCCATCTGTCCTAAGGGATCGAAGCTCCCTCTCAATTAGAGGTGGAGTGGGCATCACCATCCAGAATCCTCAGGATTGGGGAATGAACTATGGACCAATGTAGACTTACTGGTATTCTACTATAAACTTACTGTGATTATAGCAATGTAAGAACATATATCATTGATGTGGAGACAGGGTCACTGAAGGTTCTAAGGGCAGGGAGAGGGAAAAACAGGTGGAATATGGGGGCATTTTTGGGACTTGGGAATTGTCTTGAATGACATTGCAATGACAGATATAGGCCATTATATATCTTGCCATAATCTACAAAATTGTGTGGGACACAGAGTGTAAACTACAATGTAAACTATAATCCATGCTTAGTGGCAATGCTCCAAAATGTGTTCATCAATTGCAATGAATGTACCACACAAATGAAGGATATTGTTAATATGGGAAAATATGGAAGGTGTAGGGAGCAGGGCACATGAGAATCCCCTTTATTTTCTTTGTAACATTTATTTAATCTAAGTATCTTTAAAATAAATAAATAAATAAAAAAGATTACGTTACATAACCATAGTACATTATCAATAAAAAAGGAAGTTGATATTGATACAATACTATGAACTAAATTAGAAACCCTATTTAGATTTCACCAGATTTTACATGTGCTCATTATTTGGTTGTTTTTGATACATAGTTCTACAAAGTTTACCACCTATATACAGTAGCATATAGGTACCTCCACAACTGGAATACAGAACTGTTTTATCTTGCCAGAGAAGCTCTCTCATGAGATCTCTTTATAGTTACACCTCACCTCCCATCACTAGCTCCTGGCAACCACTTATCCTTATCTATTCTCCATTAATATTATTTTGTCATTTCAAGAATATTATATAAATTTAATCATATAGCATATAATCTTCTGAGATTGGCTTTTATCACTCAGTATAATATCCCTGAAATTCATCTAAATTGTTATGTGCATCAATAGTTTGTTCATTTTTGTTGTTTAGTAGTATTCTGTAGCAAAATGTAACGCAGTTTGTTTATCCAGTCTTCCATTGAATGACATTTTTGTTGTTTCCAGTGTTAAGCTACTATCAAAAGAGCATCTGTGAATATTTGTGTGAACGTAAGCTTTCATTTCTCTGGGATATTCGCCCAGGAGTTTCATTGCTGAGTCCTATGTAAGCATATCTTTAACTTTATAAGAAACTGTCAAATTGTTTTCTAGAATGTCTGTATCATTTTACATTCCCATCAACAATATGTGAGAGATCTAGTTGATCCATATTCTCATAAGCACTTAGTATTGTCAATATTTTTTATTTTAGTCATTCTGATAGGTGTGTAGTAATAGCCCCACATGGCTTTAATTTTCAATTACCTAATGGCTAATGATGTTGTACATATTTTCATGTGTTTATAAGACCAAGACAAGGATGATGTAAACAAGTGTTCACTCTCAGCCACTCTCATTTGCCATTAAATGAGTTGACTTTTCAGGTCTTTTGCCTATTTTCTAACTGGATTGATTGTACTACTGTTGAATTTAGAAAATATATATTCTGGAATCAAGTCTTTTTGTTGGATATGTGATTTGCAAATATTTTCTCCCAGTCTGTGGCTTGTCTTTTACAGAGCAAGGTTTTTTTTTTATTTTAAGGGAATCCAATTTATTGATTTTGTCTCTTATGGATCATGGTTTTATGTCGCCTAAGAATTCTTCATTCTTCATCTAACTCTAGGTCATGAAGTTTCTCCTATGTATGCTTCCAAAATTTTATCATTTAACATTTTGCATTTTAGATCTATGATCCATGCATGCCATTTCAAGTTAACTTTTATTGTAAAGGCATGAGATTAGGTCGATGTTCTTTTTTTTTTTTTTTTTTGCCTATGGACATCTAATTGTTTCCGCACAGTGTGAAGGACTATTCTCTCTCCATGCAATTAATTTTGCACCTTTGTAAGAAAACAGCCATATTTGTGTGGTCCTCTCTTCTGTTCCATTAATTTATGTGTCTATTCCTTTGCCAATACCACTTTGTCTTGATTACTATAGTCATATAAGAAGTTAAATTCTGTTTTGAGTATATACATTTTCTAGGAAATTTTGAGAGTTGCACTCCAGTGGAGGGAGATGAGATGGGTTTATGTTGCTCTATGTTGGGATATATGCAGTGTGAAGATTATTACTCTTTTTCTGCCTATTTCGAGAATCTCTCTCTCTCTCTCTCTCTCTCTCTCTCTCTGATTTATATCCTATTTACAGAAATTATACAATTAAACTGCATGTTTATAGGACACTTAAAATTTCAAAAGTGATAAGATAAATTGTTTTAATTGAGCACCCAACTTAGATGTCTGAGTTTCCTGGAAGCTAAATCAATATAGGAGGAATTGACTCCATCTCTAAGCCAATTCCTCTCAGAAATAACTGTGTTAATGAGTAGATCCTAAGCTCTGGATAACCAGACATTATAATGGCTTAAGGACTGGAAATGCCTGATGTGGGAACAGCACCCAACATAAGGGAAGGGAGGAGCTGGGGATAGGGTACATTTGTTCTGGAACCAAATCTTGGTCTGTAACTCGTTGAGGCTGAGCTCCTGCACCAGACTTTGCTGTGCTACTCTGTGAGGTACCTGTTGGTCTGGAACTTTGTGTAAACAGTGCAGTGTATGCTGAATACCTGATTTCCTTATGGAAGTCCGAAATTTGGGTTTGTGTTAAGAAGAGGCTGCCTACATGACCAGCTCCCAGTAAAAACTCTGGGCACTGAGTCTCTAATGAATTTTCCTGGCTCACTAACATCTCACACATCTTGTCATAACTCACTGGCAGATGAATTAAGTACATCCTGTGATGTTTTCTCAATCTTTTCTTTTCCTTTCTTTCCCTGCCTCCCGCAAGATGGCTCCCTTCTCTGTCTCTTCATTGTTTCCACTTGTCTGCTTGCTGTGTCTGCTCGCTATCTGCTCATTGTCTGCTCATTGTGTCTGCTCATTGTGTCCTCTTGTTGTCTGCATGTCTTCTTTTAGGAGGCACTGGGAACCGAACTTGGGATCTCCCATGTCGGAGGCGGGTGCCCAACTGCTTGAGCCACATCCTCTCCCCTTTTCTCAATCTTTAGTGTTGCTTTCTCAATTAAAATCTACTTGTCTTATAGTAGCATAGCTGAACTTGCTTTCAATTTGTTAATGTTGGAAGGGTATATCATTTTCCATCATTTTACTATCAAACTTTTTGTGTTCATCTACCTAACCATATATTAATTTGTATCTTTTTGTCAGCAGCGTGGTGGTGCAATTATTGTGATTTAATCGGAGTGTTTTAGTTTGCTAAGCTGCCAAAAGTATATACTGTAAAATCGGTTGGCTTTTAACAGTGGAAATTTATTTACTTATGGTTAGTGTCTGGGAAAATGTCCAAATCAAAGCATCATCGAAGCAATGCTTTCTTCCTGAAGACCATCTGCTGGCAATCACTGGTCCTTCTACCACGTGACAAGGCACATGGCGATGTCTGCTCTGATCTCTCCCTTCTCTTTCTGGTCTGGTTGCTTTCAGGCTGGCTTCTGTGGCTTTCTCTCTCTTTCTTTCAATCTCTCCCCTCTCTGCCCTTATTCACCCCATTTATAAAGGATTCCAGTAAGAGGACCCACCCTGGACCATGCTTTAACTGAAGTAACTTAATCAAAAGGACCTACTTAAAATAAGTTTACACCCACAGGAATGGATCAGCTTTAAGAACATGATTTTCTGGGGGGTCATACAGTTTTAAACCACCATAAGGAATATATATATTTTTTATTAAATGTCTTTTTGGATATATTTGAATTTTAATATATACCACTTCCTATTTGTTTTCTTTTTGCCATACTTTCTTCATTTTCTTTTCCCTCTCCTTTCTTGACTTCTCTTGCATTAATTTTGTTCATATTTCCTCCTCTATCATTCTCGTTTTGATTGGCCTAGAGATCATACCATGCACCCCTACTTCACTAGTGGTATTTTAGAATTTTACTACTTTTTGAACAACTCTGGACTTTGCAACATTCTAATTCTGTTGACTCCCTTCTCTCTTTTTGTGCTATTTCATCATATATCTTAATTTTATATATATTTAATCTCCTAAAGACATCATGATTGTTTTTGTTTTAAGCAATTTTATCCTCTTATTTGCCCTATTGCTCTTTATTCTTTACTATATTGCTACACTTTCATTCGTATGGTTTTCCTTCTACACGGGAAACTTCTTTAGTATGTCTTTCAGTATCGATATGTTTTTGACAAATATTCTGATAAATTTTTGTTTTTCTGAAAACACCTTTATTTTGCCTTTAATTTTTTACTTGGGAAAATATTAACTAACATTAATAATTTCATTTTTTTTAACAAACCCTTGCATCAAGCACTGTGTTCAGTATTCTATAAATTTTTTTTCACTAAATATTTAAAACAGCCTAATGAAGTGGATATCACCTTCTCCACTTTACAAATAAGAAAATTGAGATTGCAAGAGATTTTCAAGGTCTCCTAATAAGTAAATAGCAAGAATTTGCCTTTATTTTTGAAGGATATTTTCTCTAGGTATTGGATTCTAGGTTGGTAGTTATTTTCTGTTAGTATTTTAAAGAGTGGTCTGATGAAAAGTCAGCTTTAGTCTTGTTGTTCCTTAGAAAATCTTGTTCCTTTTTATCCCTGGATGATTTTAAGTTTTCCTCTTTGAATTTGGATTTTTAGCAGTTAATTATGATATACATGGTTTTGTTTTCCTTTATTTATATCGTACTTGAAGTTTTTAGAGCTTCTTGAATCTGTAGATTGATGTTATAGATTAGTTTTAGAAAATTCTCAGCAATTACTTCTTCAAATTCTGTGTCTTCACCATTTTCTCTCTGCTCCCTTCAGGACATATATGTTACATTATATTTTTCCTCCATGGCCCATATGTCTCATATTCTCTTCTGTTTTCCAATCTTTTTCCTCCCTGTACTTCAATCTATATAATTTCTAATGACAGATCACTAACCCCTCTTCTGTTGAGTCTAATCTGATATTGTAAAAATCAGTTCTATTGAGTTAGCATTTACATTTATTAATATTCATGAGATTCCAGATTACCATTTAATGCATTTTAACAAATGCATACTGTCTTGCTCTCATTATATAGAACACTTTCATCATCCCAGGAAATTATACCCTTCTTCTTTGCCATCAGTTTACTCCACCCCCAGGTAACCACTGTCCTGCTTTCTGTCACTATAATTTTGCCTCTTCTAGACTTTTACGTAAATGGGATTTTGCATTATATAGTCTTTGATGTCTGCATCCCATCACTTAGCAAAATGCTTTTGAGAGTCATCCATGTTGATGTGTGTATCAGTAGCTCATGCCATTTTTTAACGAAATGGTATTCCATTGTAGGAATATGCCACAGTTTGATTATCTATTCATCAGATAATGGACATTTGGGTTGTTCCCTGCCTGGCGCAATTATGAATAAAGCTTCCATGAACATGCATGTACGAGACTTTTTGTATCTATATGTTTTCATTCCTCTTGACAAATATCTATGTGTGTTATTGCTGGGTCATAGGGTAAGAGTGTATTTACCTTTATAAGAAGCTGTCAGACTTTTCTAAAGTGGCTCTGCTTTTCTAAAGAATTCGCACCAGCAATGTATGAGAATTCCAGTTGCCTCATATCCTCACCAAAACTTGTTATTGTCAATCTTTTATATTTTAGCTGTCCTAAAATGTGTGTATTAGTATCTCGTTGTGGCTTAATTTACATTCCCTAATAATGTTGAGCATCGTATTCATATATCTTCTTTGGTGACATGTCTTTTCAAGTCTTTTGTACATATATTATTTGGATTGTTTATCTTATTACTGTTGAATTGTCAGAATTCTTTATATATTCTGGAAACAAGTCTTTTATCAAATAAATCTTTTGCAAATATTTTTTCACAGTCTGTGAAATTTTATTTATAGTGTCTTTTAAAGAGTTTTAAATTTTGATGATATCTAATACATCAATTTTTTTCTTTTATAGTTAATACTTTTTGTGTTCTACCTAAGAAATATTTGATTAATCCAAGATCACAAAGATTTTTCCTATGTTTTCTTCTAAAATTTTTTTATAATTTTACCTCATATTTTAGATCTATGATCCATTTTGAGTTAATTAATACCTGCATATGTTGTGGGGACAAGGTTTAGGGTATTTTCTTTTTTGTGTTTATATACTCACTTGTTCCAGTACAATTTGCTAAAAGACCATGTTTTTTACATTGAATTACCTTGACACCTTTGTCAGAAATTAATTGACCACATATATTTGCTCTATATTTGGATTCTTTATTCCATTCTGATCTGTAAATATATCCTTTCGCAAATATCACACTATCTTGATTTCTCTAGTTTCACAGTAAATCTTTGAATCAGATAAAGCGAGTCATCCCACTTTGTTCTTCTTTGTCAAAATTGTTTTGGCTACTAGTAGGCTTCCCATTTCTATATAAGTTTTACAATCAGCAGATCCTTACCAATTTCTAGAAAAAGCCTAGAAGGATTTTGATTGGGATCACATTGAATCTATAGATGAGTTTGTTGAAAACTGTCCTGTTGACTATATTGAGTGTTTTGATCCATGAATATAATAAATCTCTCCATTTACTCAAGTCTTCTTTAATTTCTCTCAGTAATGGCTTGTAGTTTTCTGTATAGAGGTCTTGTACATATTTTGATAATTTTATCCCTAAGTATGTTCTGTTTTAGATGCTATTATAAGTAGTATGGTTTAAATCTTTCAATTTCTAATTGTTTGTTGCTACTACATAGAAATTCAAGTTTTTTATACTGACCTTATATCTTGTGACCTTGCTAAATTCGCTTTTTAGTCCTAATAGGTTTTTTATTAGAATTTTCAATGCAGATAATCATGTTGACCTGAATAAAGACAAGTTACTTCTACCTTGCAAATCTGGTTGTCTTTTATATCTTTTTCTTTCTGTATTTCACTGGCTAAGACATCTGATAGAAAACTGAATAGAAATGGTGAGACCTGATCTTAGCAGGAAGCTATTCAGCCTTGTACCATTAAGTAAGATGTTAATTACGGAATTTTCTTAGATGCCATTTTTCAAGCTGAGGAAATTTTCTGCGATTTCTAATTAACTGAGTGATTTTTTTTTAAATCCTTAAATTTTGTCAGCTACACTTTTTATATCTATTAAGAAGATAATGTAATTTTTCTTTTTAGTGTGTTAATATGGTGAATCACAGTGATTGATTTTTCAATGAGTAAACAAAACTTACATTTCTATGATAAAGCACATTTGGTCATGATGTAATACCCTGTTTAAATATTATTGGATTTGATTTGCTAAAATTTTGTTAAACATTTTTCATCTATGTTCATAAGCGAAATATTGACCTGTGTTTTATTTTCTGTATTATCTTTGTCTGGTTTTGGTAACGCTGACCTCATAAAATGAGTTGGGAAGTTTCCTTCTTTTCTATTTTCTGGGGGAGTATATGTATTATTTCTTCTCTAGATGTTTGATAGAGTTCACTAGTGATGCCATCTGAGCCTGAAATTTTCTTTGTGAGAAATATTTGAACTATGAATTCCATTTTTTTTGCAGATATAAGACTATTCAGATCACCAGTTTCTCCTTGTCTGAGTGTTAGTAGTTTGGTAGTTTGTGTCTATCAAGGAATTTGTCCATTTCATTTAAATTGTCAAATATGTTGGCATATATTTATTCATAATATTCTCGTTTTTCCTTCATTTTTTCCCCTAATATTCTTTTATTATCCTTCTAATATCTATCAGACATGCTATGATTTTTCCTTATTAATTCCTGATATTGGTAAGTTTCTTTTCTCTTTGTTTCTTGATCTATCTGGCTAAACGTTTATCAGTTTTATTGATCTTTTCACAGAACCAGCTTTTGATTTCCCTGATTTTCTATATTTATTTTCTGTTTCCCACACATTTATTGCTGCTCTTATTTTCATTATTTATCTCTTTCTTCTTCCTTTGGGTTTAATTTGTCATTCTTTTTCCAGTATCTTAAAATAGACTATTAGATCACTGGTTTGAGGCCCCTTTTCCCCCTAATGTAAAAAAAGTTTAATGCTATAAATTTCCACAAATTTTGATGTGTTGTCCTTGCAGTTTTGTCCAAATAAAAATATTTCTAATTTCCCTTGTGATTTCTTCTTTGGTAATCAGTTATTTTAAAATTTGTTGATTATTTTGAGAATTTTCCACATACCATTTTGAGAATTTTCCATGTATCTTTCTGCTATTGGATTTCTGGCTTAATCCCATTCCTGTCAGTGAACATATTTTGAATGATTTTCAATCTTTTAGAATTTATTGAGACTTGTTTCATAGATTTATATATAATTTCCTTTGTTGGGTGTTCTATATACACTTGAAATGAATAAGGATTCTGCTCTTGTTTTGGAATGTGGTCTGTGTAAGTGTCGATTAGAAGTAGTTGATGGTGTTCAAGTTTTTAAATATTTTTACAGATTTTCTGTTTACTTGTTGTGTCAGTTATTGAGAGAGAAATATTGAAACTTTCCACTGTAATTGTAGATTTGTACATTTCTCTTTTTCAGTTCTATCAGTTCATTCATCTTGAACTGTGATTAAGTGCAAGCACATTTGGGATTATGTTCTTTTGATGGATTGGCTCATTTGATTATGAAGTGTCCCTTTTTATCCCTGGTAATTTTTCTGGAACAACTTTGGTATTTCTATAGCCACTCCAACTTTCTTATGATTAGTGTTTTTATGGGATTTTTTTTTTTTTCATCCTTTAATTTTGAACCTAGTTCTGTCTTTACATTTAAATTGGGTTTCTTAAAGACAGTATAAAGTTAGATCATGCTTTTTATCCAATCTGATATCCTTTGCCTTTTAGCTGGTGTGTTTAGACCACATTCATTTAATGAATTATCAATATGGTTGCATTTACATTTACCATCTTTCTATTTGTTTTCCATTTGTCCCACATGCTTTTTTATTCTCCTTTCCTGTCTTTTATGTTTTAATTAATATTTTATAATTTGATTTTATTTCCACAATTGGCTTATTAGCTTCACCTCCGTTTTATTTTTTGTTTTTTCTCTTGCATTTACAATATGTATTTTTTTTTTTTAACATCTCCCTATCTTCAAATTATATCACTTCACAGATAGCGTAAGAATATTACAATGGTCCAGTTTCATTTCCTTCCTCCCTTGCTGTAATTGTCATACGTTTTATTTCTAGATCTGTTATAAGCCCCTTGTAATAGTCAGGACTCTCCAAAAAAACAGAACTAACAGGAGAGAGATTTATTATAGGAACTGGCTCACATGACCATGGGATTAACATAGGCTGAATTCCATAAGGCTTTGTTCTGTGGCTTTCATCCTCCATCTCCATAGACATTTGTTGAATATAAACATGAGTTAAATCAACTAAACACGTAATTATAATCAAAGTCTAAATAACACAGGTGAGACATATAAGGTAGGACCCCTTTGCTGGGGGAATGAAACCACAAACGGTGTGGGAGAATAAATTCCTTTAGATGAGCTTCAAGTGTAGCCTCTTCCTTCAGTGACCACAAATCATGGATTTATTGGGGGCAATTTCAATTTTACATATCCCCTCCACCTTGTTCCCCCAAACACACTCAGTCCATGTGTCCTGGTTTTGATGCCCCAAATCATAATTATGTAAAAGTAGGAAAACCATTCATACCAATTATAGATTATTTCTCTCCAAAAATGTCTTGCCGCATTTTCCTTTTCATCAAATTAAAAGTCACCTGGGGAATGGGTGTAGCTCAGTGGTTTGAGTGCCTGCTTCCTAGGTACGAGGTTCCAGGTTTGATCCCAAGTACCTCCTAAAAACAAAACAAAACAAACAAAAATGTCACTGGCTGGAGTGGGCAGTTATTTGGTTTGCTGTGAGCCAATGATGGCCATGGTCATGGCTGAGTGCCTGTGATATGTGAATTCTGACAGCACTCTCCCTTCTTTGCTACATCAGGAAATGTACAGTGGTTTTCTGCCACTTCAGAGAAGGCCTATGTTGGAAATCAGTACTTCTCAGCAGTAAATAATAACAACAGCGTGTATCTAGGGCTAAGCTAGGTGTTTATAATAAGCTCTGCTCACGACACTGGACCTCCTTACACAGATGCATGGTGTTCTTTTTCCACCATATGCCAGAGCCACGTACTTGGCACAGAGTAGGTGCTCAATAAATATGAGTAGCATGAATGATTCCATTTGCTTCTCACAACATTCTTAAGATGTTAGGCTTCTCTATTTGCTGACTAGAAACAGGCCCAGAGAGGTTAACTGAACCTGCTTCAAATCATACTGCTTGAAAATGGTAGGACTGGGATTCAACCCAGGCTGGACCCCACTATCTTTTATTTAGGGTTGTCTGCATCACAGATACAAGCCCCAAAGGCAGCACAGCCATGAACATTTGGGACTCAGGTCAGAAAACTGACGTCAATGAGAACCAACAGATAGTGAAAGGAACCCTCCCGGAATGATGGCTTGTAGCCGAGGACACGAGAGTTTTCCAAGTTTCCGTAAGGGAGAGCAAAGTGTATCTTAAATTCAAGTGTAGAAAACAGTTCAGTCAAGGTGATCAACGTGTAACCTCAAGCAAGCATGCTTAGAATGCACAGCCTTAAAGAGAACTGACCAAGTTACAATCCCAATATGTGGTCACAGCCCGAGATCATGTGGCGTTAGCCATGTGGGTGTGTCTTCTGGAAGCGTACCCCGAAGAGAGTCAAGGACTGTGTGTGTGTCTGCTGTGCAGAAGTAAAGATGATGGGGCTTGAATGAGGTGAAGACAGCACAACTTTGTGATGAAAATGAGAGCCACTGAGTGTACACTTTGAATGGATTGTACAAAGCATGGGACTGTGTAACACAGGGAATCCTGTGGTGGAAGATGGGCTGTGGCTAACAGGACACATATGAGAACGTTCTCTCATGAGCTATAACAAATATATAATACTAATTCAGGGTGTTAATAATCAAGTGAATTAGGGGAAATACACCAAGTGTAAGATATGAGTTATCGTTAGTAGGAATATTTTGACAATACTCTTTCATAGTTTGCAGACAAATGCTTTACAACAATGCATGGTGTTGGTGGTGGGGTGAGGTATAGGAGCTCTGCATGGTGATATGCATGTTTGTTTTGTAAGTTCGCAACTTTTACTACACACTTATTGCTTATGTATGTTCATGTGTGAATGAAATACTTCAATAAGATTTTATATTAAAAAAAAATCAATGATGGGGCTTAGTGGCATCTCTCCAAGATGCTATTTCCTTCATGAAGATATAAGCCACCAGGCTACCTGAAGTTAATGGAGCCATCACTGACAGTCCTCTCACACTCTGCTCTGATTCTTGACTCATCAAGTGACAGCTGGCCTTCAACTTGGTTCCCAAGTGAATCTTTATCAGCAGTAAATGTAACACCTTGACAGATAACTGCTTGTAGACTCAGTTAGCAAATCAGCTATCTCATTAATTACTCCGTCTCTTTTCAGTTTGGTTATAAAGTGTCTGTTTGAGGTTGGATTCCCCCCAGGCAGATCTTTGGAGGAGGATTTGTGTACAGGTGATTTATCAAGGAAGGGCTCCAGGGTAGAGCAGTAAGGGAGGGGGGCAGCAGGGAGGGAAAGCAAGCAAGGCTGGGACTTCAGGCAAAGTCCCACTGAGACAGCTCAGGAGTGTGAGTCATACCTCAGCATTGTCTGCACCCAAAGCAAGGGTCCTGAGCTGTCATACTTCTGTACCCTTCCTTCATTGGTGAAGGGATGCCTGGGTATTCTTAGGCTCTTCTAGCTCTCTGCATGTTGCAGGGCAGAGAAGCCTACAAGTCTGAGGCCAGTACTGTGAGGAAGAGCTGCAGGTGCTGGCTGTTGGAAGCAAAATCACGGTAAAGGGAGGTGAGGGTGGCACAAAAAATTTGGATCCAATGGGATAGGGGCAAAGCACTGACCTCTTTAAAGTCATTCTCCAAAATTCACTACCCCCTGAACTTGCCAAGTTCTTCTTGTGACCTTGCAGTGTGAGAGCCTGCCCAGCAGCCACTGTCTCATTCTCTGACTTCTCACCTGCTTACCTGGGAAGATGGGATTCAATAGTGTAGATGCGAAGTCTGCCCTTCTTCCCTTCTCCATGATTGTTGGACTGTCCTGAGGAAGTAGCTCTATGTTCTGGGCAGGACTGACAAACAGAATCGTCAGCTTCTCCTGTTCACAGACATGATGGCGATCAGATCTTTGGTCATTCAGATGCATATTTGACACATTATTTATTGAGCCATGACCGGGCACTGGTTACTGGGCTAAGCACCTTGCTTATGGTGAGGAAGAATGCAGCTACCATACCCGCCATTTTGAAATTGAACAGTCCAAAGCTGTGTGGTCAAAACATGGTAAGCTACACGTGGCTATTTATATTAAAGTAATTAAAATTACATAAAATGGAACAATCAGTTCCTTGGTCACACTAGCCATATTTCAAGGGCTCAATAGCCGCTGATGGCTACTGTACTGGACAGCACAGATACAGAGCAGCACTGGTCTAGACAAACTTGAAGGCTTCCAGAACATTCCAAGGGCAGATTTCCCATTAAATATGCCTCATGCACTCCTCTGTGGAGGCTTTGAGTGTCGGGGATATCCTTTTACTTTCTTATGCCCTTTGAAGCCTCACAGAAGGCTTTCACACCCTCAATTACATCCAGCCTCCCCACATTCCTGGGTGGTGGAGGGGGGTGGGGCGGTTACTCTTCCCAGCTAAGAACTTCACTCATTGAGGATACAGAGCCGAGGCCCTAGGGCTTAGACTCCCACTGAGTGTGTGGTAGGGGCAGGCCTCACATAGGGATTTCCAAAGTCCCAGGCAGATGACTTCCCATTGTAGCAGGGCATTGTAGAAATGAGGCCTTCTCAGTGCAGTGGGATTCCTTCAGAAAGGGAGGGAGTCCTCGGAGACAGGGACATTAGATATGTTCTCTTTAGGGGACATTGATACCTTGACATAGTATAGTAAATAATTTCCTCACCACAGTGTAGTATATCTTGTCCTTTCCTTTCCTCTTATTTTCTGCATCTTCCTTTTCAGTCTAGAAGCCAACATGTTTATGTAAGATAATAATAATAGTGACCACGTAGAGAATATTTCTTGGGTCCCAGGCACTGTGGCAAGCATTTTACATGTGTAAATTCAGTTCATTTACACAACGCCCCTGTGATGAAGGGACTCTACCTCCAGTTGACAGGACAGGGAAATGATGCCCAGGGAGGTTAAGTGACTTGCTGAAGGTCACACAGTAGACAAGGGGAGGAACCACTGTTGAAAGGAGGCAGTCTGGCCCTGGAGTACCAAGTCATCGGGCCAAGCTGCCTCTTGTGGTGGGAGGGCATGATGGTATTTGTAGTGACTTTGCATGTCAAAGCAGGATGCTGTTGTTTTCAGAGGTGAAGGGTCATGATTACTCTTTGGACCAAAGTATTTTCCAAAGATTTTTGAAAACTATCCTTTTCACATAATAGATTTATGCAGTTGGTACTTTCCTTTTATTTCTCATTAAAGTATCCACAAGTAGTCCAGGGTGCCTACATGAACGGAAATCAGTTTCTGTTTCCGAAGCTTCTGTTGTCCATGTGTGACCTCACAGAGCATCAGCTGAGGCTCAAGGCAGAGAGCAGAGACCAACTAGTGAGCAGAAGCAGAAAGGGACTTGTTAGGAGACCATGGGTGTGTACACAGTTCATGTGGGTTCTATGTGGAAGCCCTGGCAACCTCCAACCCTCATATTCATGTTTATTGTGTTCCCCGGGATGGGAGTGTGGCCACTGGGGCTGCAGAAGGCAAAGGTTCAGAAGGTGGACGTTGTCACGCCTAGGATAGCTGCATGGGCCCAGAAAGAAGCTGCCGTGACAAGTAGCTGGGAATGGCCTCTGCCATGGTCCAAGCCACCAAATGTATGCCTGCCTCTCCTTTGACTTCACCCAGTTTCAAATTTATGTCTGGCCTGAGTGCATAGGATTGGCAGGTCCAAATTGCAGCAGAATTGGGGAAATGTAGCTTTTCTCTTTCAAGATTTTGCAGGAGGGAGCTGGAATGGAGGCCGAGAGAGCCAATCCATAGTTCCCACTACAGTCCGCTCCTTCAGCCACTCAGCATCCATACCCAACATGCCTTACATAGTTGAGCTTCTCAGCAAGAGTAACATGCTCCCCTAACATAATGCAGCTATTCACATACAAATGTGATCACCCTCTCCTTGTAAGGGGAGACTCAACTCTTCTCCTCAGTTCCTTCAGCATCTGGGGATACTTTGTCTTCCTCCAGCTCACTCACAATCCAAGTTTAATTTCCTGAAAATCCAAACATCAGAGTATACAGTTAGACACCAACAATATATTCCATATGAAATAGTAAGGAAAGAGGTGGTGACTACCCAAAGTCAGTTGCCACATGTTGAAACAAGATGGCGGGCAGTGTCTGCAAGGGTTCAGCCTTCCTCTTCCTCTTAAGGCTCCGTGGGCCCAGCTTCTTCCGATCTCAGCTGTAGGCTGGCATAGGGCTCAGCTGCTCTGCTCTCTTCAGCGGCAAACTACCAGGCGAATGGCTCAGCTCTCTCTGGGGCCCCAAGATCAAAGTCCTCTTCCATGTCTACGGAGCTCTCTCTCTCTTTTCTCGCATATCTGCCCCTGTCTCTCTTGACTGAGAGTCTATTTATGTAGTACATCAAGGGGGTGCGGACTGAACCCTGAATGCCCTAAGGACATGGTTGAATCAAAGCCCTGATCTTAACATAATCAATCTTAATACAATCAAAGGGTATCACGCTCAGAGGAACAGACCAGTTTACGGACATAATCAATATCTCTTTTTGGAATTCATAAATAATATCAAACTGCCACAGGGAGGAAAGCTGGTAATATGAAAAAATGCACATATAGCAGAGAAATGAATAAAATACATGAGTAACTACAACAATACTTGTTTTTACAACTGGCCTTAAGGTCAGACTTGGTATTTATAAATTTCTTTCCTCCACTACACATTCCGTGTTCTTTTATCCTCAGTCAGAACCTCAGTATGGTGGGCTTCTGTAGAGGTGATTGAAATCATTATACATGAGGGATATGAATTCTTGTGGGTCTATATGATTCAGCTCACTATTCTCCTACTTTCTAGCAACTGTCCACTGGTTCACAGCATATGCTACATCTTTTGGGACAGCATGTCAACCCTACAAACCATTATTTTCCAGTTGGTACTGGGTCTTCAATAGTGCATTCTTCTATTCTCTAAGGCTGACTGTTTTGGGGTGATGGGAAACAGGGTAAGACCAGTGAATCCCATGGGAACCCAGTTCCTCTCTTCTCATGGTGTAGAATGAATTCCTTGGTCAGAAGCAATTAGGAGTAGAATAGCAGATGGTAAAACATAATTCAATAAGTCCATTAATGATGTTTTTGGAAGAAGTAAAGAAAGGCTGGGAAAGCAAATCCATACTAATCTAGTAAGGAATAATCTCTGTCCATGATGAGAGGGGTCAAATGTTATCAATCTTCCCCCAGGTAATTAGCTGCTTCCCCCAGGAAAGGGTGACAGAGAAAGAATCTTAATGGTATCCACAGACAAGGCAATCCTAATTACCTCTGTTGAGGGATCTTTTGATGAGTATCACATGAGACACAAATATTTCCATCCTCTGGCTCATTCTGAGAGGTCCATCCACAAACCTCTTTCCCAAACTTCCTCGTCGATAGTGCTCTTGCTTTGAACTTCCCATGTCCTTGATTACCTGGTGAAATGCTCAGGCACTGTTTACAGATCAGTACATATCCTTACATCTAGGCATCCTTCCTTCCAGATAAAGTAGTCAACCAGCTATACCACTCAGAATTCTGCTCCTGAGACAGTTCCACTCCCCCCACTGTGTCAGAGCCACCTCTACCTGGGAATATAATACTGTAGTGGTCCTGTTCTAGTTGGAATCCACATATTCTACAGATTTGTCTGCCCACTTTCTCAGTCATCTCGTCCTAGACCACACCCATCTGTGTAGGTCGAGAGAGAGGTGGCCATGCAGCAGGAGTAGAAACCATGGAAGTAAAAGTCACCTGCCAATGCAAATATCTTATGCCTTCAGGACTTGCTCAGGCCTGATTTAAACAGTCCACTGCTATTGATGATGGAGAACTTCTGGACTGTGTGACTTGATGGATGCACCATACAGAACCCTGTCCTGTCACAGACATATGAGACACTGGATAAACAGGCTCAAGTGGCAAAGCTGCTTTCACTATAGCCTCAATCACCTGGAAGACCTTCTTTGAGCCTCTATTAGGTTCTGAAGGCTGCCATAACAAAGTACCACAAACTACGGGTCTAAAACAACAGAAATTATTTCTGTCCTAATTCTGGAGGCTGGAAGTCTAAAATCAAGGTGTTGACAGGCTCTGAAGGGGGATATATTCCATGTCTCTTTCCTAGCTTTTGGTGGTTGCTAGAAATCCTTGCCGTTCCTTGTCTTGGAGACATAACCTTAATTTCAAAAAGGATATCCTATCATGCCCCAGGCTGCTGTGCCATACACCAGAAACAATTAAAGCATCAGACTCCTAATTTTTAAAAAATTTTAAATAGATTTATATATTACAAATCCATGAAGCACTTCTATTTAGTCATAGTCATGATACATAAAAGAATTTTCAATATTAGCACGTTTCAGTTATACAAAGATAGAATTCAAAATACAAATTTAAACATACATATGTATATTATTTCTGTCATCTGTTATTTCAAAAGCAGAAATAATAAGTCAATAGTTAATATTTTATTTGTGATATATATTGCTCTAATTTGACTGTTAAGTTGAAGTTACCTTGAAGTAAGAGATTCTTTTCCTTGCTCATTTATCCTTAATACTTAGCACAGTGCTTGGCACATAGTGGGCACTCAGAAAATGTATTTAAATGAATGCAGTTGACCATACTCATTCCATATGAGCATCGTAAAGACAACTGCAACTGATTATCTATTTTACACTTCATATATTTACATACTGCTTTGTTTTATTTATTTATATATTTTTAGATAAATAAACAAATATTTAATAATAGTTAAATGGAGCTAATGAGACTACAAAATATATGGAACTCTCTCAAGAATTAACAAGCTCCTTTTTCTAAATCTAACATCAACAAACTCCCACTTACCTGCCAAAAGAGAGACTCCTAAATTTTTATGGAACTTATTTCCCACTTTCTGACACATATCATACATGGGTATCCAAGTACCTGCGGTTTATTGCTCACATGTCCTATCAGCATGATAGGGTCAGAGGTGAAATTATACAGGACTCTGCATAGAACTGAAAGTCTTGAGCAAGACATTGAAAATGCACTGCCATCCCTGCCACATGAACTCAAAATGTTTTGTCTCTTTTCTGCTTATTGAAGAAAAAGTATTTGTTGGATCAATAGCTGTATAATAGGTTCCAGGAATTATATTGATTTGCTACCATATATAGTCTTTTTTTTTTTTTAAGATTTTATTTATTTATTCATTTATCCCCCCCTTGCTGCTTGTGCTCGCTGGGTCAGCTAACCACGCCGTGCGGGTGGGCTTGCCTTCACCAGGAGGCCCCGGGAACCGAACCCGGGGCCTCCCATATGGTAAACGGGAGCCCTACTGAAGACTACCATATATAGTCTTATGTTTAGTCATCTGGTACCCCACTCCATATTGCCTCTGAGCAAGGAAATCTCACCACAAGAAGAAAAGCAAAGGGTTTCCCATGTCATTCATTTACCTTACCCTGTTTCCCATCATCCAGAAGCAGCCAGACTTAGAGAATGGTAGAATGGCCTATAATGACACAGCACCATCTGGGAAAAAATGCTTGTGACCTGCTGTCCCAAAGGATGTAGTATATGCTTTGAACCAGCAGCTAGTTGCCAGGATGCAGTAAATTGGAGAAGACAAGAATAGAATATCCCCTGCAATTGGTTTCACTATTTGATTGCATTTACATTAGACCACTGTCGTTCTCCAAAATACATCTGTCTTCTATACAGGCCAAACAGGTGAGCTAGAGGGACTTGGTGCATTCCTGCATCTTTCAAGTCTTCAGTGGCAGCTTTCATCTTTGAAACTCCCCCCTTGGATGATATGTTGTCTTTGGTTGACTATTTTAGTAGGTTTTTTCCTACTCTAATAACCCTTACTCCACAAAAGGGGGACAGTGTCGAAATTCTGCCAGTTCTCACGTGTGTCTATTTCAAATATTTAATACAGGAACTAGGACTACTGTGACAATAGTCTGTGATAATAACACAAATGAGTTCAAGAATGCACTGAGTCCACAGTGAGACATACTTGATCTAAAACTTTATTTAATGTGTTGCCTTCATAAGGACCCTTTCTATCAACCTGGTAAACCACAGGGGCATTCTGCATCCTAAGGAAGGAATTCATATTAACTTAGAGCCAGTATCCAATGAAGGGATCACTAACTTCCTAATAGCCTGAGTTTCCTTTTCAAGAAAGTCAGAGGGAAGTTTTATATTATGCATTTGTGGTGATATTGAAGCATCTTTTTCAAAGGTTCCCAACATCCTCTTCAATTTGTGTCTCTGAATTGACCATGGGAATGGGTGAGAAGCCATAACCCCATCACAGTGACTTGAGTTGGCCAGTACAATATACGGGCTTCTAGGCATCAGGCCAAGAGGTTTTGCTCATTCCATTGTTTGCTTTTTGGTTATATGAATCAAATAGGACCTTGGTGGGTTACCTCATCTGTTTCAGTTCCAGGAACTTCAGAATCACAGTTCTTCTGCAATGAATTTTGGGTCACATTTATCAGTATGGATGTACTTACTTGAGATTTTGGATTCTTGAATAGCTGGGAATGATTCTGTTTGCTTAGTGGTTGGCTGAAAATTACATAAGACCTAGGTAGCCTACATGAAAATAAATGTAGATACCAGACATTCTTAAATAAGTTGAAAAAGAAGATATAAAACTTTGAGAGATAGGATTATTGGACTGGATTTATTAAGTATTACTTGTTTGTCCATCTCCTAAGTGTGTTCCCAAGATGGCCAGAGGCATAGAGAGATACTTTGATGACATGAATGACATCAAATACATTTTTGGACGTTTTTATGTCTTTTAAAAGGACAGAAATCTTTTTAAAGTACTGTATTGGCTGCCCAGTATAGGCTGGGTAGAAGTGGGAGAACACTGCTTTTGAAGTGGGCTCAGTGATGTCAGTGGGAATGCTGGGATCTCCCAAAGCAGAGGCTGAGCAACACAGGGCTTAACTGCCAGCGGCAAAACACCCGTGGTTCCTGGAGAGGTCAGCAGGCTCTGTGTGGTAGTCCGAGTGATTTGACCTGCTCCAATCTTTGACAGGAGTTAACTGGTTATAGCTCTATATGGGTTGAATCGTGTCCCATAAAGGGATATACTGAAGTCCTAATCCCCGCTACCTTAAAATGTGATTTTATTTGGAAATAAGGTTATTGTAGATGGAACTAGTTAAATTAAGATGGGGCTATACAGGAGTAGGGTGGGCCCTGATCCCACATGACAAGTGGACACAGAGACACATGGACAGAGGAGAGAATACCAAGAAACAATGGAAGCAGAGACAGAAGTGCTGAAGCTCACACCAAGGAATGCCGAGCAAAGGGAGCATTCTCCCCTACAGATTTCAGAAGAATCATGGCTTTACTAACATTTTGATTTTTTAGCTTCTAGCCTCCAGAACTATGAGATAGTAAATTTCTATTGTTTTACACCACCCAGTACTTTTTTATAGCATCCGTGGGAAACAAAGACTATGTCCCTCCCTGCTTCATAAACTTCCAGAGAAAATAATTTCACCTGTAACATAGTTCTGTGTGGAAATGAAAATATCCATAACCTCTAGTTTAGTTCATCTTTTCCACTTGTAAAATACCCCACTTCAACTGTCCCTGTTCCAATCTTACAACCTTTTGCTCCCCTTGGATGAATAGGTGGAGAAGAGATGATAGGGGGAGCAGAGTGCTTCCTAAGGCTGGAGTTTCATTTACTAATTTTCCCCTACGTCTGGATCAGCCTTTGATAAAATCTTGACACTAGATTTATGACACCTTTCAGGTGGTTCCCATATGCCACACACACCTCATTTGCAGGAAGTGGCTTTAACCCAATCTTACAAATGTGCTATCCATATATTTGTTCTGGGCAGACTGAAGGAGATATGACTTAGTGCCAATCACATTTCACAGCTAACTTTTTAAGAGAAAGTCTGCTCAAGCTCTTTCTGGTGGGATTTGTTAGTGCTCATTCAAACCTTTGATCTATGCATGGGCAAGGCAGACCATGAGGAGTGGTGACAAACAGTCCCAAGCATATCTGCTCCTTTAGGAAATTCAAGCTCTTTGTTCTTGTGGTACTCACTGTACATCCCAATGTGGAAGCAGCTGGGCCCATGAAACCTGCTTTAACTGAATGTGGCAACTTCCTGTGCTACGCCTTGTACCCAAGCATCCTTGTAATACATCTCTATTCCAAAAGTAATCTGGGCTTGCCTTTCCTTGAGACCACAAGGACTTTGACCCCTGGTAGAGGCAGGGTTGAGAATTAACTGTTATGCTCCCAGGTTGTTGATGGGCAGTAGCTGTGCTGATGGGTGCCCAGGCTATAGCTGTGAATGTATATTTTGAATCTCACTCCAAGTACAAACATTAAGCATCTAGTATGGGCCAGTCATATTGCCGGATCTTGTAGGAGATAGAGAGATTAATTTTTATCCTCCATGAACAAAATCAGCTATAACACAGGGCAGAATAGGGAAACTCCCAAAAAAGAGGAATAAAAACAGTGCCTTTGAGATTGAGAGGAAAAGATCACATCTGAGGGGGGTCAGGAAAGACTTCATATAGGTAGGATTGATGGGAAGATTGAAAATGGGTCCACAGAATTTTGATGGGGAGTAATGGAGAGTTCATGAGCACATGTGTATTTGTGTGTGGGAGGGAGAGTTAGTGGCATATGAGAATGATATTCCAGATCAAGGGAAGATACTCCTTGGGAAAAGTTAGGTGAGCTGGAAGCAGAGTCTTTAGAGAACAATAATTAATCCAACTTGGCTACAGCAGAGGATGTGTAAGGGAGAAGCTCTTGGGGGAAGTGTATGAGTTTCTTGTTGCTGATGTAACAAATTACCACAAACTTAGTACCTTACAACAACACAGATTTATTTTCTGACAGTTCTGTAGGTCAGAAGTCCAAATGAGTCTTATGGGGTTAAAATCAAGGTGTCAGCAGGGCTGGTGCCCTCTGGAGGTTCCAAGGAGAATCCATTCCTTGCCTCTTCTAGCTTCTGGTGGCTTCTGACAGCCCTTGGCTTGTGACCCCATCACTTCAATCTCTACCTCCATTTTCACATTGCCTGTCCCTCTTCTCTCATAGGGTCTCTCTCTGCCTCCTTCATATAAGGACACTTGTGATTACATTTTGGGCCATCAGGAAAATCCAGGATAATCCTTAATCATATCTGCAAAGCCACTTTTGCCATTGTTGGGGAAAATGGTGCTTATTGGGACACAGAGACTGGCGGTTGCAGGCAGGAAGTTTATTGGGAATCTCTTCCAATGCAGGGGGTCTGAAGAATAGACTTCAGCTCCCCCGCCAGCATGGCAGGGGTCTGAAGAGAGACTTCAGCCCACCTGTGGAAGGTAGTGAATATGAATTTATACAGTACATCAATAGGCAGGGAAATCAAGTACAGCCTGGAGCCAAATGGCCAGGGGGGAATGGGTTAGGAGGTCTTGGAATGTGGGAGGGGTTTGGGAGGGAGTGATGGCCCTTATCTGCTCCACTTTGTTTATTCTTGGGAGAGGATGAGTTATGTGGGTTATGGCTGGAGGCTGCCGTTCCTCAACCTATGCCACAGGGGCACTGATTCACAGCCCTATGACCTGTCATTGCAAACCTTGTAAGAGGGAAACTCTAACAGCCATATAAGGTAACACCCATAGTTCCTGGGGATTAGGACGAGGGTATTTTTGGAGGCCATTATTCAGTCTACTACCATGGATCTGGCAAAATATGAGGAGGGAGCCATATTGTGCAAACACTTGAATAGCATACCGTACAATTTAAATTTGCTCTGCATCTTATTCTCCTTACACAGTCAATAACAAACCTTTACATTCAAAACAGTAAAAAGTTTTCAATCAGTAATAAACATATTTGTATGTGTATAGTCACAGACACACTTTGTACCAATTAAGTACATTATAAAATGAATTGAAAATACAGATTAAAAAGGATGAGATAAAATAAATAGAAATAGAAGTTCTAATATTTTCTTCTATTTCCCCCCTGAGAGCCCTACACATCTAAACCAGTGATATTCATCATTACAAGTGAGTAGATAGACTTATGCTGGGGATTCATGCCCCAGTTTTTGTGTTGATAAGAGTGAACTGCCATCAAATCTTTTGGAAACCGGAAATCAAAGCTGATGTTTTTCTAAGTACACGATACTTAGGATGAAGTTTCCTGAGAGCAGAGCTTTTCAAACCTTTATGTGCATTTGAATCACCGGATTCTTGTCAAATGCAGGTTGTGATGCTGCATAAGTTCTGGCAAGATCTGAGAGTCTGTGTGGCTAATAAGCTCCCAGGTGAGAAGCCCCCAGGTGAGAAGGCCCCAGTGAGAAGCCCCCAGGTGAGAAGGCCCCATGTGAGAAGGACCCAGGTGATAAGGCCCCAGATGAGAAGCCCCCAGGTGAGAAGCTCCCAGGTGAGAAGGCCCCATGTGAGAAGGCCCCAGGTGAGAAGCCCCCAGGTGAGAAGGCCCCATGTGAGAAGGCCCCAGGTGAGAAGCCCCCAGGTGAGAAGGCCCCAGTGAGAAGCCCCCAGGTGAGAAGCCCCCAGGTGAGAAGGCCCCAGGTGAGAAGGCCCCAGGTGAGAAGGCCCCAGGTGAGAAGCCCCCATGTGATGCACATTCTACAGGTCCATGGACCACACACTGAGTAATAAGGATTTAAAGATAACTGGACATTGTGGGGCCACTAGAGAAGGGCCGACTGGCACTGCTTCAACCTGAGTGCCTCCTCTTTTTATAGGCAATTTATATAAAATTTCATTTGAAACAAAAACAATCCTAATTTAAAACAGATCTAATTTTTTAAAATGCCTGGTCTAAAGATTCATAACAAAATTTGCGAGGTGGCCAAATTATTCCAGTTCTCCTCATTAAGGGAAGGGTAAAGAATTTAAATTCCAGAATTTCTTACAGATGTAATTTTTATTCATTCCAGAAGTAATTTTTGAAAGTCTACCACATACAAAGCCCTGAAAAGGTTGTTATTTGTCTAGTATAAGGTTTTTTTAATTTTTTTATTTTTATTTTTTTTACATTTAAAAAATATATATTTTGAATGATGCTTAGATTACATAGTATAAGCTTTGCAAACTGAGGTTTTCCATCCTTTCCCCCCACCCCTTAACTGGGAGCCATCTCTCTCTAAAACTGTCTTTGCCACTGGCACATCATTGCCTCTCAGGGCTGGGTTGGACTTTACAGCCTGCATGGGTATTTGTCTGCCCAGCACCTTATTTTCAATCCTGCTATTGGGAGAGGCCATCGGTGCCCAAGGCCTTGTAAGCCAAAATATTTCAGACAGGGTTCAAAGTACACCTTTTGTAGAGGAACACATCTCTTTAGATAAAATTATAAATCTATGAGGAAAGCGCTAGAGAACATGGCTTTCAAGTAGACCTTTCACCTATGCATTTGAATTGCTCCTAAAGTTTTATAAGTGCCAAGTGACTTGCATCTTAGTTCATTCATTCATTCATTCATTCAATTATGGTGTATCAATATATCTTTTGTTCCACAACCATTTAGTTCAAGCTTTTCATTCCAGAACTTCTCATAGTCAAAACTCTGAGCTGGCACATCAGAGGTATGATAGTTATTGCTGGTTCACCTTCAATTAGGTGTGACTCCTAATATGTTAATAATTGTGTCTTTCTGCCTCTTGAAATTCTTTTCAAATCATGCTCAGAGCTCCATTTAAATGTCACCTTCTCTGTGACGTCATTGATCCTTCCTCTGTCCTCTTATGTAGGTTCCTAATAGATTTCAGATACCGATAACTGATCTATATATTTTTAAATAATATTAAAGGATATTAGACTGTTGATGTTAAGATAACCAAAGAAGCAGTCTTGGTTAATGCATGTCCACTCCACCTGATATGTAATTAATTACATATCTGTAAATATATGTAATTAAGTTATGTAGTTAAATGATTATATTCTTAATCTAGTCAGTCGTACATGGTATACTAGTTTTTCTTATAGACTGTAAGGTAATAGAAGAAAGAGACTGCATTTATTTATTCTCTGCATTAAGCCCAATATATTTCATTGTACCTACAAGTTGCTTTGCAATTCTGTGAAACTCTTGAAATTGTAAGTTCAATTTTATGTATATATGTGTGAATACATCATTCTGGGGAAAGGCTCCATAGCTTTCTTAAATTTCTCAGAGGAGGCTGAGAACCCATAGAAATGAACAATTAATACCCTAAAGAATCTCATAGTGAGTCTATTGATGAAGCAAAAATCTGTTTGTGGCACACACTCATCCACAAATTTGTAGGTCTTAAGATTGTATTTTTTTGTTAATTGTTCTTCAAATGGGGTATGAAGTGATTTGAAGCTGTAAGTACCCCCAGAAAAACATGTTCTTGAATTTAGTCCATTCCTGTGAACTCACTGTAACTAGGATCTTTTTTTAGGTACTGGGGACCAGGGATTGAACCCAGGACCTTGAATGTGGGAAGGTGGCACTCAACCACTGAGCCACATCAGCTTCCTTGAGTTGGTTTTCTCATTTGTTTTGCTTGTCGTTTGTTTTTGTTTTTTTCAGGAGGCACCGGGAACTGAACCTGGGACCTCCTATGTGGGAGGCAGGCACTCAACAGCTTGAGCCACATCCACTCCCCCAAGTAGGCCTTTTTTAAAAAAAAAAAAAAGATTTATTTATTTATTTATTGCCCCCCCCCATTGTTTTTGTGCTCACTGTCTGCTCTCTGTGTCCATTCACTGTGTGTTCTTCTGTGCTTGTCTTCTCTTTAGGCAGCACCGGGAACCGATCCTGGGACCTTCCGGAGTGGGAGAGAGGTGCTCAATTTCTTGCGCCACCTCAGCTCCCTGGTCTGCTGCATCTCTTATTGTCTCTCCTCTGTGTCTCTTTTTGTTGCATCATCTTGCTGCACCAGCTCTCTGTGCAGGCCAGCACTCCTGTGTGGGCCAGCACTCCATGTGGGCCAGCTTGCCTTTCACCAGGAGGCCCTGGGAATTGAACCCTGGACCTCCTATATGGTAGATGGGAGCCCAATTGCTTGAGCCACATCCGCTACCCAAGTAGGACCTTTTGATGAGGCTACTTCAGTTAAGGTGTGGTCCACCTCATCCAGGATGAGTCTTAACTTTATTACTGGAGTCCTCCAGAAACGGATTGCATACAGAGAAAGGAAGAGAAAGCCACAGAAGCAAGAAGCTGAAAGCAACAAAACCCAGAAGAGAAGGGACAGACCAGCAGACACCACCATGTGCCTTGCTAATTGAAGGGAAGCCAAGGAATCCCCAATAGCCAGTCTTTGGGAAGAAGGCGTCATCTTGATGATGCCTTGATTTGGCCATATTCCAGGCCTCAAAACTGTAAGCTAATAAATTCCCTTTGCTTAACCCAATCAATTTCATGGCATTTGCTTTGAGCAGCCTAGCAAACTATAAGAGGGCACATGTACACTAGACTACTCAATCATTCCATGTGTGGCATGTTCCAGCTCCTTCCTTCTGGGGGTTGGCCCCTGGGCCTTCATCAGGGGAGGGGCTGAGGCAGGGATAAGAGATAAAGCTCAAACCAGTCAAGATAGTAACCTTATTAGTGGCTCCAATAAGCTTATGTGGAAGGGGGACATCCAAATTACTGATCCAAATGGGGTTTGGGGATTATCGGTAGAAATCAATTACCCCTGACTTTCCAATCTCCCATGACAACTGACAACGTAACGCTGTAAGCTTACATGCCTTCTTTTAATTAAATAAAAGGGATTCAAATTAATAATGATTGGTAAGCCTTGAGAGTTGGTGCTAAGACTCCATCACCTGGGGTTTTGGCCTGGGGACAAATGTGATTGTTAAGAAATAGCAGAGGGAAGCGGCTGTGGCTCAATCAGTAGGGCTCCCGTTTACCATATGGGAGGCCCCGGGTTCGATTCCCGGGGCCTCCTGGTGAAGGCAAGCCCGCCCACACGACGTGGTTAGCTGACCCAGCGAGCACAAGCAGCAAGGGGGGGATAAATGAATAAATAAATAAAATCTTTAAAAAAAAAAAAGAAATAGCAGAATTTCATTTTTCTATGCTCTGATCCATTGAGAGTATGAAAGCACCATCCCTAAATACAAAGCTTCTCAAACAGGAGATCTCATGGAAGTCTCTGGGATGGGTGAGTGAGTGTGTGGGGTTTGGGAAATTCCCAGGGGACTGTAATGTGCTAACCTACTCTGTCCCCACCCTTAGTTGAGAACACATTGGTCTGTGAAGAATGAAATAATATCTGGGGGACACATAGTGCTTCTTGGCAAGATATGTATTTGTCATATTATTGTCCTAAATGCTTAGTATATGATATGCACATTCTAATGCTTCGACTTTCACCTGTTTGTCTTCTTTATCTACTTACACCTGCCTTGATTCTTTCATATTTGTGGTATGTGAATTGAGATTGAAAGTACATAGATGGCAAACTTAGGGTTAGATCTCAAATAACATTTCTTCCTGGAATATGAGAGTATTTTTTTGGGAGGGGGAAGACTCTCCCATTTGCCTCATTCTTGTTGATTGCTGAGTAACAGAACCCAGCTACCTCTTCTCCCCTCCCGTTGTGGAGCAGAGAGAAAAACAACCCTGGGAGCTTTTCCAAAGGGCCCTGGTATCGCAAAGAGCAAAACCAGAGACGTTGGTGCCATACAGCTGGGTGTGTGCCTGGAGAATTTTCCCTGCTGGTAAAGGAGATGGTTAGCTTAACAATGGAACTCTGTGTTTCCCATGAACTTTCTGGAAAAACAGAAAATAATAGCAACCTTGGCTTTCTGCATGTAATACCACAATACCGCCCATGACATGGTGTGATAGCATTATTTAGTACTTTTGGGGCTCCTTATTTTGCAGAAAAAGGTACAAATTAAGGAATACATACACACAACTATTCCTTATAACAGCACTGTTAGATCTTAGGAGCAGCACAAGACCCAGAGAAGTTAAATAACTTGCCCAAAGCCACACAGCCATTGCAAAGAAGGCTGCATCTATTTCTAAATGTGTTTTTCCAGTCCTATGATTTAGCCCCGGGTATGCTGCTTTTGGCTCTCTATTTCTAATTTTGTTCTGTCCGCCCACCGCCCCCCCAAAAAAAAAGAATCCAAGAAAAGAATGTTTACATATGAGGAAGAGAAGAAGGGAATTATGTGCTTTCTCATTTTGCTTACGGATACCCAAACTCAGAAGAGAATTCCCAGTGAATAGCGAGGGTGGGAGTAGAGCCTAAGCGTCACACGCCAGTGACTCCTGCTTCCAGCCAAAAGTCTCGGTGACCTGTCAACCTGCCCACCTCTGTGTGGCTGCAGGACCTCAGCTCTGGGATGGGCAGTGCCAGCAGAGGACAAAGACACACATTCAGAGAGCTCTCTCTGGCCACAGTCTCTGAAGGGGTCTCTTTCGCAGCTAAGCCACCTTCCTTGTTGGAGTCTACTGTCTCCAAGTGACTTCTCTTAAATCAATCAGGTCAAGGTCAAGTGGCCAGAGCAAGAAGCCAAACTCAGAGGAGTACATTTAGAGAACTAAACAGACACCCTCACTGCCAGCTCAGAGTTTTGACTATGCAGAAATCGGAATGAAAAGCCTGAACTCAATGCTTGCAGAATAGAACAAAAGAGATATTCATGAAACTGGTATTGACACACCATAATTAAATGAATGCATGAATGAACAAATGAAAGGTTGAGCCCTTCACTTCTTCCAAGCATCTCTGAGGAAATTTATTGAGAGGTAAGCACTCTGCAATGGGTTAACTGGAGGATGCTTAGAAAAAAATCTTGCAGCAGTCTTCAAGGAAACTGGAGGTGGCATTTTTTTTTGGTACTTACCCCACATGGTACCCCATCTGGTTAGGCAAAGCCTTCTGACTTTGACTGAGTAGGAAATCCTAAGCAGACTGACTCAGAGAGGGTCCCTGACTTCCAGCCATCGGATGACATATAAAAACAGGGTTGGGAGGGGTAAAAGCCAGTTGGCCTGCATCCCTTGCTGAAGTCATTGCAGCTAAAGATAGGCGTGACCTTCCAGGAACCAGCTTGCTCCCAAGGAAGGAGGCACACTCCCAGAAGGGGCTGCTGGAGTTTATCAGTGCCAAGACTGGGAGGAGAGGGACACAGCCTTCCTGCTAGAGAGACGCGCCACCGCGGGTTCCACTGGATGGCTCAAGGAAGAAGAGAACTGCAGGTCTCCATCTGCAGCAGAGATTCTGGTCTTCTGTTCTGCCAGAATGAGAGCCTGGAATATACTCGGCTGAGAAAACTCAAGAAATGAGATCTCGTATGCTACCATGTACAGGGCACCCATGCAAACTAAGATGAAGTATTTGGCTTCTGTGAGGGAAAGGAAAAATACTCCATCCAGTCCATTCTGCTCAGCTGAATGAGCTTGGTCCTTTGGATGCAGATTAAGAAAAAAGAGGTGGGAGGGGCACCGGGGAACATTGCTTCTCTACATTTTATTAATCCGAGATTCATTTAGTTATTATGCTTAATCCTCCCTTTTGGCTGATGTATACTTTTAAGACTAAATCGTTTGCAAACTTCAAACGAGCTGTTCTTCAACTACTTTTAGTAACGCGTCACTAGGGGCAGCTCTGATTGGGAACTGGTTGGGATACACCAGTGGGCTGTGGCTGGGAAGTGCTGGCTTATATCCAGGAAACCTGAGGGCTCACAAACAGGGCTCTCACCTGGTACCTGGGGCAGGAAGGAGGAAGGGTCTCAGGGGAGGTGAGAAGGGGGAGGTACAGGCGGGTGAAGGGAGGGCAAGTGAACTTTCAGCTGTCACCTCATTCTGCTCCATGCTCTGGTGTTTGTCCTGCTTCTGTGAGCTTTGGGAGGGTAGAGGAAGGGCTGAGGGGTGCAGGGCAAGCACTGACTCAGCACCCAGGTGGCTTGTGCACAGGAAAGATGCCCTAAACCTTTGTTAGGTGAAAGTACAGCCCGGGAGTCAGCTGGGAGTTGGTTGTCGTCAATTCCCTTCCTCCCCTCCTCTTTCCTATGAAGAAGGGAAGAGGCAAGTGTGCAAATCCCTAAATAAAAGAGTCCCCGTTTCTTGACTTTAATGGCTGTGAACTACTTCTGGGGAGCAGTGTTCCGGAACCGAGGCTGCTTGAGCAAGAGCCTGAACTGGGCGAACCAGTAGGTGTGCCCCAAATGGGGTGTGCAGGAGGGTGTTTTCCCTCCTTGCACATGGGTGGAAACCTCGGCTGGATGGAACAAAGAACACCTGGACCCACTCTGAGAGGTCAGTCACTGCATGTGGGAAAGGGGCCAGGTCCTCGAGCCTGGAGAACTCACAGAATAAAGACATCAAGGGGTAAAAGAGGTGAAGGGCATGCTACCCCATGCAGTTGGGGGAGCTAAGTATTGTTATTCCCACTTTACATATGAAGAAACTGAGATTCAATTCAGCAGGGCCAGGCAGCTCATCATTGACTGAAATTTAAACCCTTGATCTTTCCTTTACCCCAGGCTACATCTGAAGAAATAGCCTGCATTGGTCCTGGGTGGCTCAGACTGATGTTCCCCAAAGTAAGGTCCCTAGACCTCCTATTTCAGAATCACCTGGGGAACTTATTAAAAACAGAAATGCCAGGACCCCCATGCCAGACTTGTTAAATCAGAATGTCAGAAGACAGGGCAGGAGAATCTGTGTCTGGAGCAAGTACCCCACTTTTGGGAATCCCTCGCAGCCATTTCTCTGGTTGGAGTTGGGGAAGATGGCCAAATGTTTCCCCAGGATGCCCTCTGGCTCGAGCGCTGCTATGTCTGACAGCTGCTGAAAGTCATTACCATTTTCCCTCCAAAGGCCTTTAGATGAGGAGTAGCAAGTTGGGAAAGTTGCTTCCTGAGCAGAAAAAAATTCACGTACAGGAAGTCGTTCAAACCATCATCACCGACCCTGATCTAATGCAGGTCCATTAGTGGACTGTCGTGGTCCCTTTCTAACCAGGCGTGTAATACTCTACAGTCCTCACCATTCCTCCCTCGACCCTTCACAAGTAGGGCAGCTAGCGAAACAATGGCCCAAGAAGGAAACCTCAACTTCCCTTCTGTCCTGGTCCCATTTCACTAAACTATTACAAGGGGATTTCTAAGCTTGCTCATCCAGTGTCTGTGTCACGTAGCACACTTCAATCTGTAACAAGTGGGAAAAACAAAAAAATAAACGAAAAAACTTAGCTTAAGTAGGAGATATATTGTCTCACACCGCAGAAGTTCAGAGCCCTGCACTTCCGTTAATTCAGCAGTTCCATAATGTCAAAAAAGTGGGTTCTTTCTGCTCAGCTGCTTTTGGTTGGCTCCAGGGGTCAGAGAGTCATAAACAAGTCTCAATATAAGGAAACAAAGCTTTCCAGAAGCCCCCAGCCGACCTGCCCTCAGGTGCCAGACTAGAGCTTCTGCTTAACCCACGCCTAAACCAATCCCCAGCCAGGGGAGAGGGGAAACCGGTGTGCCTTAAAGCCTGTCAGGATCTTCCTTGGGGCTGGGGCTGGAGTTGTGGCTGGACCTTCTCTGAAGCTGAAGGAAGACCCTGCAGGGGTCCCTCTGGGTCCTTGCCAGGAGCAGATGAATTGGAGTCCACGCCAAGATGGATGAGAGAGAAAACAGGCTTGTCAACGCCAGCAGAAGACAGATGTGTTGTCTCAAATCTGCCTTCTTTGATTTCGAGGAGTTTGGGGTAAAAAATATGAATACACAAGGGTGAGCCTACTTTGAAATAACCATAAACAAAGGTGAAGCCTACCCAGCCAGTTTCAGTAATTTCAGGTGTTAACTTTTGGCTTTCATATAATATACTGGAAAAAGAAGAAAAAAAAATTTCTATATTAAGATTCAGTAAAGAAAAAAGAAATTAAAAAATAAAGATTCAGTAAGCATAATCATTTGCTCATTCTTAACCCTCCGTCACAAAACACACATTTGCACGGAGTAGGGATGGACACCTTAACAAAATCAAATTTCTTCTGCAAAGGAGAAGGATGAGTGGAGGAAACATTTTTTTGGACAAGCAACCAGGCTGTGTCAGCTACAGTTTCTTTCCCAGGAGAGCGCTGGTTTGGGGAAATGATTTACTTGTAACTAATCCCAGTGGCATCTATTATCCCAAATAAAGTTAAGACAGTTTTACTGCACCCACCAGTAATCCAAGTGAAGGCTGAAGTTAAGCCTCCTGTGCTCTCTCCCGCTCTTGCCTATCCCCCATGCCCAGAGGAGTGTTTTGGAAGCAGACACGAGGCAGCAATTAGGGAGGGGAAAGGAGCAGACGTCTACCTTTTGTCCCTGTTCCACCAACTCCTTCCAAGGGATATCCATATCTCATGTTGTCCCTAAAAGGTGACACCTCTAAAGAATAAGATTATCTCCATAAAGCCTAGGAGGTCTCACTACTATAGAACCAAGCATATAGACACTCAACAAAAATCTGTTGGATGAATAAATGAGGGGACAACTGAACAGATGAGAGGCTTGACTAGCACAATTACACATACTTTCCCTTTAGACTTCTTGCAAACAGTGATGAGTACTCTAAAGAATGGTTCCGGTGAGGTCAGCAACAGACACTGTGGCCTCTCGCTGTAGTCTGATCTGGTCCAACCGCTCGGCACACTCTGGAGACATTCCATGGGAACTGCAGCTGAGATCAGCCCCTGGCATCAATTCAAACATGCACCATGGGTGTTGCAAATGCTCAGCATCAGTAGGTGCCAACAGGCCCTTCCTGCTTTGTCCAGTCTGGCTTTTCCTCCAGGGCTTGAAGCACAGATGAAGGGAACTTGCCTTGAGTTTTTTTTTAATCCATTTGGTTGCTTGATTTCACACCCTGGAAGAGATGACCTAACCTCAGAGCTTGGTGAGTTCCAGTGTATAATTAGCTCTAGTGTATGGCATGAGACTCCCTTATTTCGTTTTAGATCAACTTTTGATTGAGGTGAAACTACTACAGAAAAGTGCACAAATCCTAAATGCACAGCTCAATGAATTTTTACAAAGTGAACATTCCTGTGTAATCCAACCCGTATCATAAAATCAAATATTGTCAGGACCCCAGCAGCCATATAGAAGTAAGTTTTCCCAGTTTTTGACTTTATATAAATAATTATATGGTATGTACTCTTTTGTGTCTGGTTCTTATGTTCATTATCATGCTGGAGAGATCCCTCCATGTTGCAATAACAGTCTTTTTTCCTTTACATTGCTGCCTAGTATTCCATTGTATGAATATCACATAGTTTATTCTGTTGTTGATGGGCATTTGTTTTATTTTCAGTTTGGGGCTACAATGAATAAAGCTTTTCTGAACATTCTTGTATATGTCTTTTGGCTCATATATGTAACAAACACATATGAGTTGTAGGATCACAGAGTGTGTATGGGTTCAGATTTAGTAGATACTGTCAGAGACATTTTCAGAATGGTTGTATCGATTCGTACTCTAAGCAGCAGTGTTAGAGTTCCAATTACATTGCATTTTACAACAGTCGATATACGTGGGGGATTGAATCATGTACCCCACAAAGGAAAGTTCTTAATCTTAATTCACATTCTTGTGGATGTGAACCCATCACAAATAGATCTTTTGAAGAGGCTATTGTTATCAGGATGGGTCTTAAGACACTATTACTGAGGTCATATGAAGAGAGGAAATTTAGACACAATGTTTCCCCAATACTGTCTTTTTTAAAAAAGGGGTTCTTAATTTTAATGCAGTCTTTCCTTTATTGGTCTTTCCTTTATAGTCAGTGCTTTTTACGTTCAGTTTCATAAATATGTGTCTCCCCAAGAATCCTGAAGATATTTTCTTATGTTATTTTCTAGAAGCTTTATTATTCTACCTTTTACATTTAAATGTATAATCTACCTGGAGTTGATTTTATATAAGGCATGAGGTACAGTCACCCTCCTCCTTTTACTTTCTTTCTTTTTTTTCTTCAAATAAGAAAGATCATTTATTGCAAACTTTCAAGCTAAATAATCCACCTTTACCAAAGAAGACTGATTTCCAGGAAACAACTTCCATGTTTGTTATTTTGTTCCTGGAAGTATCCCTAGTTTGAGAGAATAATCTTTGCACCCCAATGTGTAAAAAGAACAAAGTGAGATAAGCTAAGCCTCATTTCATTTACAACTATGCAATAAAACTGTTAGTGTACCGGGGTTTCTGGAACTTCCTAGAACTTCATCCTTCTGAACAGGGTATAACATCTCTATTTTGTGCTCTTCCTGGCATTTAGTTTTCTAAAAATAAGAAACATAAATAGAACCCTTTTGCCTGAACATAAGAATTATCCTTTGGCTTGAGATGAAATCACTAGATCTATGAAATCCTGTCTTGCTTTACCAAATTGGAAAAGCCCTGAGTCCCCTACAGATCATTCATCTTTTGTAACTTACTTTCGCCTGGCTGAAGACAATGGATTGTCTCTGGTCAGATTGTCTTTGATCAGAGGTATTGCTCCTCAGGTTAGATTATTTACTTGCTAGGCCATAAAGCTGTCTCCTGCATAAAATAGGAACTTCTTTGACACACTGTGTTTTAACCCAGCATACATCTCTGTAGTTGAAGTCACTTGTGAAATCCTGTGAGATATAGAGTTGTTTGAAATATTTTTCGTTCTTTCACCTTTCTCTTGCAGCACTGCTCAACGTATCTCTGGCTGCCTTTCCTTTATTTTGCCCACCTTCTTTGTTAGCTTGATGGATTTCGTCATTATGCTGTCTGTTGCAATCACTTCTCCTTTGGGGTATGGTGTCCCATTTTCTCTCTCACTCCCTCTTTTCTCTTTTTTATGACCTTTATGTATAATCTTCAATAGCTTTATTGGGCTGCCACTTTGTTTTGAAAGTGATCTTACTCTTTTTAAAAAAAATAGATTTACCTTGAGCAGAAACGTATCTTTTTAGGTTTTAGGGCCCTTGCTGTTTGTTTGATTTCATGACACCCTCCCCCCCAAAACAAGGGAAAATTTTGTATAAGTTATGTTTGTAAAAAATAAATTTATATTAATTTGGTTTTGAGAAAAGAGTGAGACATTAGTAATGTCACAGCCTGCTGTAATGGAAATATCACTGTAGGGAAAGTGAGAAGATGATTCTAGTCCCAGTTCTGCCATCATCTTGTTATATGACCCAGACTTCACTTTTCTGGGTCTCAGTTTTCTTGCATGTTAAATGAAGAAATTGGCTCTGTAAAGACAATTTCAACTCTAACTTGTAGGATTCTTTGCAAAAGGATATAGTTAAAGATAGAAAGCCAAGACTATGAATCAGCAATATAGATTTAGTTTACCTTTCTTAAGGTTTCATATTTTTAATTTGCATATGAAATCACTCTTATAATAGAAGTTGACAACAAAAATATACACACAAAATGTAAAATAATACAAAGCTCTGGTAATATTAGATTCAGATTTAGTAATATTCATTATAACAATAAAACCAAGAACAAAAAAGACTTTGAGCAGTTTTTTTACATTATTTGAAATTTGATCCATTAATTTACTTTGTATAGAATCATTTGCATGATGATGAACATATCAACTTTTTTTTTTTTTTTTAATTTGAGGGTTTGTTGAAAATACAGCAGTTATTTTGCTGTCTTTTTGGTAGCAAAACTTCAGACAGGTAGTTAAAAATACATTTTTTAAAAATGGTGACAGATTTCTGGGAAGTGAATGCTATATCAACTTGTGCTTTTTGGGCATCTTCAATGTGTCAGACATTGTGGAGATAACAAAGATAATATAAGACATGTTTGTTATCCTTAAGAAGTCTATGACTTTAGAGAGATAAGACCCCAAAAAATAAAAATCTAAATCACAATAAAAATGTAAATAATGATGAAAGAACTTGATGCTCAGGCATTTATTTTAGAACTTGATAAGGTGATTCTAAAATTTGTCAGGAAGAATAAACAGGCAATGGACTTCCAGGGAAGATGGCAGAGTAGGGGGCTCCAGGACTCAGTCCTTCCACCAAAACAACTATTAAATAGGCAGAAACTGTATGAAACTTCTTTTTGGAAACTCTAGAGGCCAGAAAAATACTGTACAGCATCCAGGGAAGGGAGTAGGAGGAAGAGGATGGTAGATTACAGTAAAGAACAGTAAATTGCTGTCTCTGTGCAGCAGTTACTGATGCCCATCCCCCACTCTCACAGCAGACTCCTGTGGGGTCCAGACTAAGGCTAGCAGCTGGTGACATAAAGGAACAAAAAATCCTCTTCCCCAAGAACAAGAGTGGGCATGACCAATCACAGATCATGGTTTTTGATTAGTGAATTTGGACTGCTGGGTCCCAGCTCTGAGGGCAGTCATTATTTCAACCCTCCCTGGAGAAGGGTGGAGGCGGTGGAGATTTAAGGATGCAGTGCTTCCTCAGGGATGCAGGGGACAGTTAGCTGAAAGGCTGAATTTGCCGGGCAGGCTAGGAAAGCTCAACTTTGGGAGGCCGTCAGAGAAACTTTTGGTGCCCTTCCTGGCCCCCTCCATAGGGCACTTTGGAACAGGTCTGCACCCCCTTCATGGGTCCCTGGCCCTGTTTTGGCTGGGAAAGACCAACCTGAGGATGTTCTCCTTGTGATGACACTTCTCCCAGAATTTGCTCTCCAGGAAAAAACAGCATAAGACAATGAAAGGAGTGTAAAAACCTATAGAGGCAGACAACCTGAGACAATGGCCTGCCAGCTTCAAATACCCAGGAGAGGGAGATTTGTCACCTGGAAAACAGAGGGGACAAACTCCTGTAAACAGAGGAACTCCAAAACAACTAACAAGCAAAAGCCCAGGACAACAAAGAGGCCCAGAAACATAGGGAAAACCCTGCACACTGCATTCATCTTGGGCAGAACTTCCTGATAGGAGGCTGAAGCTCAAGAAAATCTGTCTTATCTGTTCTTACAAAACCAAGAAACCAATATCCCAGGGAGTAAATCCCAGAGTTAACATTTTAATACAGTGTGCAAAAAAAAAGAGTACAAGAAAAAGAAACAGAAATGATGGCCAATCCAAAGGAAGAGGATAAAAATACAGAAAACACCAAAAAAGAAGATGAGAATGTGGATATACCAAAAAAAAAAAAAAAAAAAAAAAAAAGCTTTGTAAAAATGATCTTAAAATGTTCAAGAAGATGAAGGAAAGTAAAGAGAAAGAAATAAAGGAAAATAATGAATGAACAATATGAGAGTCTAAGTAAAGAGATAGAAATTTTAAAAAGGAACCCAGCAGAACTACTGGAGTTCAAGGTCACAATAACTGAAATGAAAAATACTCAGGAGAGTTTCAAGAGCAGGTTGGAGCTGGCAGAAGAAAGAATCAGTGAACTTGAAAACAAGATCCTTGAAATGAATTAGGCTGAGGAGCAGAAAGAAAAAAGAAATGTTAAAAGTGAAAATAGCCTAAGACTGCTATGGGTCACCATCAAGTGCACCAATATACACATTATGGGAGTCCCAGAAGGAGAAGAAAGAAAGAAAGGGGCAGAAGCAATAGTCAAAGAAATAATGATAAAAAATTACCCAAACACAGCAAAAGATGTGACTATGCACATCTTAGAAGCTCAGAGAACACCAAACAGGATAAATATGAAGAAAAATACACCCTATGATATACTGATTACACTATCAAATGCAAACAACAAGAAGAGAGTTCTGAAAGCTGGAAGATAATCAACATGTTACATACAAGGGAGCCCCAAGTAGATTGAATGCCGATTTTTAAAAATCAGAAACTATGGAATCAAGAAGGCAGTGGGTTGAAATACTTAAAGTGCTGAAGGAAAATAACTGCTAGCCAAAAATTTTATATCTGGCGAGGCTCTTAAAAATACAGGAGAGGAGACAATCAGCAAGATAGTGGCAGAGTAAGGAGTTCCTAGATCAGCTCATGCTAGAGGGCAGTTAGTAATCATCCAGAACTATCTAAAGCACCTGTTTGGGGGTTCCAGGAGACCAGAAGAGCATCCTGCAACATCCTTGGAAGAATGGAAGGAGGAGACTGCCCATCTTCAGTGAGGATTCCTGAGTAGAGCGCTCCACGCCCTGGAAGCCAGTGCCTATCCCCCATTGGCAGTGTAAGACGCCTCAGGAGCTATTCCCTGGCTGGAGCTAGAAGCTCCATTTCCCAAAAACAGGGGAGGAAGAGATGTGTGGGCACTGACTTCAGCTACCTATTAGTAAAATCAGTGGGCTAAAGTATAATCCTAAGAACAACTAAAGTTTGAACCTGTCCAAGTCAGAAAGAGGCTGGTAGTCTCCATTTTAACTCCAACCCTGGCATGAGGGAAAGTCGGGATGATTGGAAATCACAGTGATGGTAGGAACTGGCTTCTTTCTACCAAAGTCAGATTGCTGGCCTAGCTTGGGCTCCTGCCCCACCTTTGTCAGGTGTTGATGGTGGGATGGTATATGGGAATCCTGTTTTGTTTTTTTTAGGAGAAACCAGGAATTGATCTCAGAGCCTCGTACATGGGAAGCAGGCGCTCAACTACTGAGCTGCACCTGCTCCCCGGGAATCCTGTATTTTATGCATGATTGTTCTATCAGCTCACAACTTCTCTAATAAAGAAAAATAATTTTTTAAATATAAAAGGCCAAGGGAAGCGGCTGTGGCTCAATCAGTAGGGCTCCCGTTTACCATATGGGAGGACCCGGGTTCGGTTCTCGGGGCCTCCTGGTGAAGGCAAGCCCGCCTGCTCAGCATGGTTAGCTGACCCAGCGAGCACAAGCAGCAAGGGGGGGATAAATGAATAAATAAATAAAATCTTTAAAATAAATAAATAAATAAATAAATATAAAAGGCCAAGAACTTCCAAGAAAATATTGGAAAAGATAAGCAGTGGTTGGGAGGAGGGGCTACTTATGCTTCCAGATATTCTAAAGACTTATAAAGACGTCGTAATTGTAAAGTCTGTAAGAATTTAGGATCTAAAAAGATAAAAGAAATATATCCAACTAAAAAGATAATAGAAATATATTCAACTATGTATATAGGCATTCAATGGGCCTTAATCCAATATGACATTCCCACCATTGTAGTTTTAACCACAGACCTACAAATCCCCAGAGTTCACCTCTCCTTCCTTCAACTCTACCCCCAGTTCCATGGATAGTACAACCCAACCTCCCCACTCTACTTCCCCTCACAGACTGGCACCGCCGAACCCAATCACATCACTGTACCACTCTCACATCGATTTATTAACCTCCCATCCTGTGTAGTCCTGCTATGTTCTCAATCAGAGAGCAAGAATCTCTCAAGAACAAAGGAAGTGGCTAATATTAGAAACAGACAAATATATCAAACCCTCAATATTATTGCATAACTCTGAATCTTATTCTTCAAAAATTGAAACTTAGTGGTTACCATAGGTTCTGACAGGAGCGGGGCGGGAAGAACAGAATAGATGGAACATAGGGCAGTTTTAGGCCATTAGAATTTTTCTGCATGCTCTTGCAATAATGAATACAGGTCATTTAAAATTTTGTCAAAACCTATAAAGTATACAATGCAAAATGTAAACAGTAATGTAAACCATTGACCATGATTAGAAGCAATGCTTCAATATTTGTACATCAATTGTAGCAAATGTACCATCCACATGTAAAATGTTACTAATAGGGGAGAATGGAAAAAGAGAAGGATGTTAGGTATATGGGAATCCCTATATTTTCTATGTGGCTTTTCTGTAACCTAAAGTTTCTTTGAAAATAAAAAGAAAATAATAATAATAACAATAATAATTATATAATATAATAATAATAATTATATAATAATAATAAGACACTGGAGAGCATAGAGAAGAAATTGTCACTGTACCTACAAGATAACAGATCTTATAGTGATGAAAGACACAATGTATAAAATTTTTATTTTATTTCAAATTATTTTTATTTTTATATTTTATTTGTTATTTTAAAATTATTATTATTATTTTATTTTATTATTAATTTTATTTGGTTATTTTTTGGCTTCATTTTGAAGAGGTTTTGGATAACAGAAGGGTCACTACTGTGGCAAGGAGGATCACTGGTGTGGGATGGTGGTGATGGAGGAATATGTGGGGAGGGGTGCACCTGGGGCATGCTCTAAGGCATATGAAAATGTTTAAGTTGTTCATGGGGTATTGTCTTGGTGGGTGGAGACCCACACAATAACTGAAAGAATATTTAATGCCATCCTGGGGGATCCTGCTATATCCTCAAATATAATGGCAAGAATCCCGAGTACATGAACCGTGCCTAGCGAAGGAGAAAAGACTAATATGCTAGGTCCTTGATATTGATGATTGTACTTATGAACCTTTTCTTGTGAAACTGAAACTTAGCCTAGTATTATATATTACTAAGAGTTACCTCTGAAAACCTCCTTGTTGCTCAAATGTGCTCTCTCTCTAAGCCCAAACTCAGCGTATAAATGGAATACATTCCCCCTGGCATGGGACATGATTCCTGGGGATGAACCTCCCTGGCACTGAGGGATTATTACCAAGCACCAACTAGCAATGCATCTGGAAAAAGATCTTGACCAAAAGGGGGAATTATTAAATACAAATGAGTTTTTATGGCTAAGAGATTTTAAAGTGAGTATGCTTATGCTTATCTCAGCAGGATCTCATTGACTGCCACAGTAAATATTACCTCAAATAGTGAGGCTCCTGAGGGACCTAGAGACATCTAGATATATAAGCAGAGCAGACAAAGTCAGGAATTTGGCATCCTGTCAGTGGGCCTTACTTTTGAATTTATGCTACCCAGTGTAACAGAGTTAGATTCATTTATAGTTTCCCTATACATGGCTCTTCTGCCCCTTTTATCTGAACCTATATTTAGCAATATACTTGTTAAATATATGTCCCAGAGACTTAAATCTTTGGTCTGTTCATGTGCCAGTCAAGCCCTGAATCTCAGCAGAATTGCAAAATCTACTCTCCAGTTCATGGGACTCACCCAGGACAACTAAGAAGGAGATGATAGACAACGCCCATCCCAAAGAACAGAGAGTGTCTGCAACTGTAGGCAAGATATCTCCATCCATCTGCCCCATGGGATCTAAGACCCCCTCTTAATCAGAAACAGAGTGGGCATCACCTTCCCTGAATCCTCAAGATTGGGGGATGAACAATAGACTAAAGTAGACTTATTATTATTCTATCATAGATTTATTATTCTAGCAATGGAAGAACTTGTATCATTGATATAAAGGCTGTGGCCACCAGAGTTTCTGAAGGGAGGGAGAGGGATGAATAGATGTAACATGTGGGGCATTTTTGGAACATTGCAATTGTCCTGCATGACATTACAATGACGGATACAGGCCATTGTACATATTGTCATAACCTATAAAATTGTGCAAGGCAGAGTGTATACTATAATGTAAACTATAGTCCACAGTTAGTAGCAATGCTTCAATATTATTCATCAATTGTAACAAATGTACCACACTAATGAAAGGTGTTGTTAATGCGTGAAAGTGTGGGAGGGTGGGGATGGGGCGTATGAGAATCTCCTATTTTTTTATATAACATTTACGTAATCTAAAGCTTCCTTAAAAATAAAAAAAAAGTTTAAAAAAAATGAACAATAAGGGTAAGAGGAATGTCCAGTGGGAGAATGGGCCAAAGACAAGAACAGGGTAAAGAAAAATTGACAGTAACCATATAGAAAAGAAAACAATTCCACTGGTAATTGCAGAGTACAAATTGAATTGTGCAGCTAGCATTCTTACTTATCACATTGGCAAAGAGGAACAAGAATAATTCATATATTGCTATGTGAATAAATTGTCTCTGGTACGTGACATTTTGGTGGAACACAATAAATGAATAAATGTTTAGCTTTTGAAAGTAAATGCACACAGATATCCTTACTTATTCTTGAGCCTCCCATCTCCATTCTAAACACTCATGCCATCTGTGACTCTATCGCATCCCCGAACCCACCTTCTCCCTAAGCATTCCCCTCTGTGACTTCATCCCTAAACTCCATCTCATTCTAAGCCTCTCTCCATTGTTCACTCTGTATTGTAACTGTGTTAGTCAGCCAAAGGGGTGCTGATGCAAAATACCAGAAATCTGTTGGCTTTTATAAAGGGTATTTATTTGGAGTAGAAGCCCACAGTTACCAGGCCATAAAGCATAAGTTACTTCCCTCACCAAAGTCTATTTCCACGTGTTGGAGCAAGATAGCTTTCAACGTCTGCTAAGGGTTCAGGCTTCCTGGTTCCTCTCTTCCTGTGGCTTCTCTTCAGGCTCAGCTGTTCATCTTTCTCCACAAGGCCAGCTGTAGACTTTCAGGCAAACGGCTCGTCTCTCTTCCCAGGGCCTCTGCTGTGTCTAATTGAGCCTTCTCTCTGTTCCTACGTGTGCTTACTTCCTGGGCTCCAGCATTAAAACTCCAAACTCCCTTTTCTGTGGTGCGGTTTCTCTGTGTGTCCCTGCTGACCAAGGGAGCAGGGATGCAATGTCCTACTGATGTGGCCCATTCAAAGCCTTAACCATTATTTAGTCAAGTAAAAGTGAAACCTCTGAATCCCATATAATCTAATATGCCTGGAGGGACAGACCAGTTTACAAACATAATCCAATATCTACTTTTGAAATTCATAAACAATATCAAACTGCCACAGTAACTTCTCTTAAGCTTGCATATGCAAGGTTATTTATTACAGCATGTATTAATTAGCTTTTAATGTATAACAAACAATCCCAAAACTTAGAGCAGCCATGTAATTAGTCCATGGTTCTGTGCATCATCTGGATAGTTCTTCTCAACTGGGCCAGCCTGGCTGATGCCAGCTGGTCTCTCTCCAGGGCCTATGGTCAGCTGGAAAGCTGGCTAGCAGTTACATGTTCTGGGATGGCCACACTCATAGGTCTGATGGTTGGCAAGCTGTGGCCAAGGAAGATGGGAGAGGATTTGGGGCCATATATCTCATCATCTAGCAAGCTAGCCCGGGCTTCTTCACATGGTGGCAGTTGTGGGGTTCCCAAGAACAGTAAGAGAGCTAGTCCCAGGAGGCAAGTACATTTCAAGCCTCTGCTTATGTACATTTGCTAATGTCTCATTGGCTAAAGCCAATCACCTGGCCAACCCAGATTTGAAGAGTGGAGAAAGAGACTCCACCTCTTCATGAGAGAAAAAGAATATGAGGCCAAATTTTGCCTCCTGCCACAAAACATTATTTATAAGCATGAAAGATTGGAAATCACCTAAAGTCAAAAAATGGGAATGGTCAAATAAAACATAATTCCACCATACAATGGGCAATGAATGATATTATAGAAAAATATTTTTATATGAAAGCATGCTTTATGGAAATACTACTATATAAAACAAAACTATGCCTAACATCATTTCAGTGAAAAAAAATGCATGAAAAAAAAAATGACTGGAAGGACAAAATCTCAAAAGTTATCACCCCAATGTCTGAATAGAAGGGTTACAAGAGATCTTCCTCTTTGTACTTTCCAGTTTTCTAAATTTTCATCATAAAGCCCATGAGGCAGTATTGTGTGGTAATTAAAAGTATAGGTTTGTTTGGCTTCAAGTCCTGGTTCTATCACTCATTGCCTGTGTAACCATAGGTACATTATCTGAACTCTTCAAGCATCTATTTCTTTATCTACAAAATGAAAGATATGGAAATCCTGTAAAGTTGTCATGAGGATTAAATGAGATAATTCATACAAAGGGCTTCACTCATTGCTGGGCACATAGTAATTGGTCAAAAAATATTAGGTATGAATTCATTATTTGTGTATTTGAGAAAAGTAACTATCAATATTGTTTTTAAGCCCTTTGAAAAATACAAATTTATAATGGCATTTGTATTTATTTAGTCCTCATTGATTGAAGAAATACATGACAGAAAAGGGTCAATAACTTTTATAACACTTTTTATTAGATTTATATTTTATTGATCCCATCAATACCAGTATGAAAAATAATTATATATAACAAAGGAGAGTTATTTGCCAAATCTGCAGGCAATGCATGCTGCACAAAGGGATTTGAAGCCCTGCCAATGATTTTTGTCTTGCAGGTTGGGAGCCAATTATTTGAGACAACTAAAGAAAAGATGTAACAAAGCAGGACCTGATCAATTACCAATTAAATTGTCTAGGCAATAAGTGGATAATGCTGGTAGTCTAATAATTCTTAAACTGCATTAAAGACTGTTTCTCTATTACAAATGACACTGGAATTTTTTTATGACCCCCTAAATATGACCAGCTGCAGTTCGGTCTTCCTTGTCTTCCTTTCTTGGTTCAGATTCACTGTCCCCAGGGTATCATAAGAAGCACAACCCTCATAGGGTCGATGCTTTCTGGATGCTGTCTACTATTTTTTTTTAATCTCACATATGACTTTCAGAGTTTGATTAGTACGACATCTACAACAAATATTCCAGGTTATTTGCTCCCCAGCATCCTTTCAAATGTGTTTTACTCCCTGAATCACATTAAAACAAAACAAAACAAAATGTCAATGTAGGTGAGATCCATGCTTCTTTCAACAACTCAGTGGAAGAATCTCTTCCTGAAAGCAGTGGCACCAGGGAAGGTTTTGAGAAGGTATGACTGTCTTTAATGACAGGTGTGTTAAGTAACCTCAACCATTCCTCTGGAAGCAGTAGGTGTTGGAGCCACCATGGAGGCCTTCCTGAATCTTCTGTATTGGAAGCACTTTCAACCCACCACATCTTAAAATTCTACAAGTTTATTTCTTGCTATATTAAAACAGTACTTCTCTCTCTTTTCCCTCCAATGAATTCTTATAAAATTGTATGATTTTCCCTCTCTGTCTGGACAGAAGAGACTGTATTTTTGTTTAGTCGTTCCTTTTAATGAAGGCCATCCATCATTTTAATTAATTTAGTTACCTCTACTTGGACCTTCTCAAGAACCCTGTAAAGCATCAACACAATTAGGGCAATAAATATTCTGTCAGCTGAGCCACATTTTCTGAGTACAACCTATCTTAACAGGCAGAATCTTGTCTTAGTTTGTATTCTCTTTGCTAATAGTTTCCCCCACTCCACATCCAACACGCAGCTCCACCTCCCCCCGCTTTTTTTGTCTTTGTTGGCCACATTGAGTAAGCAGTTTTAGAGAAGAGTCTACAAGACCTCAAGGTCCTTTTCCCAGACAGCAATGAACCCGACACTCTGTCTGGATGTCATAGGTTGTTAAGACTGAATGTATTAAATCCCACTTTTCTACCTGTAGCCCGATGGCTTCATTTCTGCCCTCCTCTATTACCCCATTTGATTATCCTTGTGGTAGATTAAGTTATGAACTCCCCCCACCCAAAGAACATGTTCTTAATCTTAATCTGCCTACCTGTGGGTGTGAACCCATTGTAAATAGGATCTTTTGAAGATGCTATTTTAGTTAAGGTATGACCCAACAGAGTTGGACTCAGTTGTGACTTCTCTACACATGCCTCTTCTGCCCCTTCTACTTGAACCTATAATTGGTGCTGGAGTTGGTAGGTGTACAACCAAAAGACTTGAATCTTTGGGCTGTCCATGTGTCCATGAGGCCCTGAGCCTCAGCAGAGTTGCAACACCTACTCTCCAGTTCATTGGACTCACCCAGGACAATTAACAAGGAGGTGAGGATGGACAACCACCATACCAAGGAACCAAGAGAGTCTACAACTGCAAGCAAGAGAGTCCCATCCATCAGCTGTATGGGATCAATACCCCTCTCAAATAGAGGTGGAGTGGGCATCACTATCCCACAATCCTCAGGGTTGAGTAATAAATATGGACTAGAGTGGAGTTACTGGTATTCTACTATAGACTTATTGTGATTCTAGTAATGGAAGAAATTATATCATTGATGTGGAGGCAGTGGCCACTGGGGGTGCTAAGGGCAGGGAGAGGGAGGGTGAGGTGTAATTATGGGGGTACTTTCGGGACTTGGAATTGTCCTGAATGACATTGCAACAACAGATATAGGCCATTATATACCCTGCCATAACCTACAGAATTGAGTGGGAGAGAGTGTAAACGGCAATGTAAACTATAATCCATCCTTAGTGGCAATGCTCCAAAATGTGTTCATCAATTTCAATGAACATACCACACCAATGAAAGAAGTTGTTAATGTGGGAAAATGTCGGAGCTATTGGGGAGTGACATATATATGGGGAATCCCTTATATTTTTATATATATTTTTAATGTAACATTTTATATAATCTAAGTACCTTTTAGAAAAAATAAAAACTATATTAAAAAAGAGAGAGAGAGAGAACCTGGAAGTCACAGAAGCCAAAGAGGAGAGGGTATCACCCTGTGACTTGGGGGCTGAGATACAAACCAAGGGTCCCAGCAGCCAGCACCAGAAAGCCACAGACTGCCAGAGAGAGCAAGCCTGGACGATATCTTGATTTCGGACTCCTTCTCATCTCAAACCCGTGAGCCAATAAATTCCTGTTGTTTTAGCCAACCTATTGTGTGATGTTTATGGTGGCAGCTCATGCAAACTAAGACAGTCCTATGGTTTGCTTTTACTCTGACCTCTCAGAAGCACACACTGTCTTGTCCTTTGTGTTTCTGGGTAGAGATCTTTCCTCCATCCACCTCCCTTGGGAATTTTAGGGCTACAAGATGAAATGTTTCAGGATGCTCCCCCTGCTTCTGCAGCTAAATGGATATATTTATGTAGCCAGCATGGCTTAGGCTTCCCAGCCTTTGGGTATAAATGAGGCCATGCTACGTCAATCCCTACGACTCAGCTCTGCAGAACCCCTACTACTTGTGTATGTGAGGCTCCCAGAGCTGTTTCCATGTACTCTCAAATCAATTCCAGTCTGCGCTCACTGATGGCCAAATGAAAGCTCCCTTGGGTCCCATAACTTGAACTGACCTTGAACTTGAATTTGAATGTAGCTTGCTCCCTGGCAGTGTTTTGGAGAAGGCACACCCATCACATCACTCAAAACCCCTGAATGCAAGCCCCTCAAGCACCACTGTCCCTGCTAGTAGCAGGACCAGGACCCAGTTCTGTGCCTAACACGGCCATGGAGACAACCCAGAGAGCTGGAGAGCTACAGCCACCAACCAGGAGAGACCTCTGACCACAAGGTGCTTCTCTCAGCCATACCAGGGCTTGGCAGCCAAACTCCCATGGCCCCTCACGGCAGTGGTTCCAGCTTAGCCACCTGCTCCTGCTGGCCTCAGCCCAAACTTTCTTAATTCACCGTGGCTTTGGAGAACTGAGGGTGAGAAAAGTGTGATCCACATCAAGATTGCCAGTGTCCAAAACTGTAATAGTGCTTGGTTGTACAGCTTTGTAAACTCACACAAACCTGCAGCCATTTTTCTCCAGATACACTGGGCACCAGGATGGTTGGCTCAAGGTAAATTCCAGTATAAGGAGTCCAGTATATGCTACCAAATCAATTCTCTTCTCTTATCCTTATACTCTGCAGCCATCTAAGGTTCTTAGGCAATGCACAAATCTAAAAAGAGATTAGAAAGTGAATAGTGACCCCCCCCCGCCCAGAGTGGTTCCCAATCTGCACAACGGCTCACAGTATCCCTGCATTTCTCCTGATGATGAGTGTCCTCATTGCAATATGCCCATGCATCAGAACTGCTTTTCAATTCTTGACCCACGGTAGGGCCAGCGACCTGCTTCCTGTTTTGTTTTCTCCTCCTGGGTACTAATTAAACTTTCTGAAAATTTGCAAAGGCAAAGAAATGCTGCCAGAACTACTCAGCAGCAGCATTCTGAGCCCTAACCAGGGCCCCAGCAAAATGCCTTCTCCTGCTCGTTAGAAACTCTCATATCTTCAGATAGTTGGGAAGAGTAGAGATTAGTGGATCTCGACAACAAATAAGTATTCTTCTTACCAGTACTCCTGCCAAATAATCTGGAAGAGGAAATGGAGCTATCATTAGGGTCACAGCCTTTGCTTCTCCTTGACGTCAGTGTCTCTTCTGCTACTCCCTGGAAGGGGAACCATCTGCTGCAACTGTCTTCTCCGTCTGAGTTTCCTTTTGTCACTGATACAAGGACTTCTAGTGGGAATCTAGGAATAGCTCTGCAGCTCTATTATTCTCTGCAGCTCTCGTGGGCTTTGTCTCAGCAATATAGTCCATCTCTGGTTACTGCCATTCAGGTGGCTGCCATTAGATCATCGCACCTTTAGTTGTTTGAATAGACTCACGGTGGAGCTGCCTTCAGGCAAGGAGACGTTGGATGTGTTTAATGGGTCAGCACCCACAGATATTTGCGGCACAGTGCATGGCACCCAACGTGAAAGCAGACCTTTAAAGAGTTTGCAAGGTTGCTCAGACAAGCTGGTTGAAAATGCAGGGGAACAATGATATCTATATATAGAAATGACCTGGATCTACCCCTGGCTGTGGCTTTGATTCCATTTTTTTCAGGCATTTTGAAGTCCCAGGCTTCCTTCAATACTTTGTTCTACTAAATGTTGGAGCTGCTTGTAAAGAACTAACCGGGCCCCTCATTACAGTCTTGTTTGATTTCAGGGCAGCAGTGGTTGGATAATAGCATGGCCCCATATCTGCAGGATGTACTGGGTCAGATTCTGGTCTCAGCTTTTCCTCTCATCGGCTGTGTGATCCCATGAGTCACTTAACCCCTTGGGTCTTCGTTTTCTCATATCTAATATATAAAAAATGAGATCAGCAGAGAGGGAAAAAGTTTGGCTTTGGAGTAGGTAGAACTGGGTTTTAACCCCATGCCCCAGCCCCTCCTCGTTGGTCAAATTGTTGAATGCTGAGTTTGCTTCCTCTTCAGTAAAATGGGGGCAGAACTGAAAGGATTAAATAAGAAAAACAATGTGATAAGTATAAAGTAGGTTTCCTTGCTCTCTTTGAAGATGGTGTCCAGCTTTGCTAAGAACTCAGGATTTGGAGTCAGAAAACCTGGAAAGAAGTCTCAGTAGTATCAGGTGGGCAAGTTGCATGCTGTCTCTGAGCCTCAGTTTCCTCACCTGGGCCCTGGGATTATTGCTTCCACGATCAAATGGGATAATACATGTGAACACAAAATACATGAAACCAGAGAAGGCTGTACAAATCAGGATGTGAGGGTAGTAGCTTGTCCAAGCTTGTCCAGTTTACACTCAGCCGTAGTTATCTTTTGTCCCCTCCACTCCCCACACTAGACCCTCCATTCCACATATTTGAAAAGTCCACGCAGGATATATGTGTGAGATATGCCTTCCCAAACAGTTCGAATTTGCATATCCATTTCTCAGCTTGTCCCTCAAGAAAGCATTCTAGAAACACTGGAACCATCACCACACATCACAGGAGATTCCCAGAAACCCACTGCCAAGTGAGTAGGCTTTGAAGGATGGTCCATTCCTTCGGGTGCTCCAGGAACATGGAAAATTGAAGCTAGCAAGTTTCCAAAAGAAATGGATGATCTTTCTATCAGAAGTCCAGCTAGTTGGATACTCAGATTTCTGGGTTCTGGATAACGTGGTGTAAAAACAGAGCATGTTGCTTGCTAAACTTTGGAGGTGAGGGGGCCATGCCATTTCCCAAATTTCCTTCACAGGCCTTTTGGAGTGTCACATTCCCTAACACACATGGCCACTCTTCATGATGGAACAAAGCACACTTTGTGTTCACACTTGCTTCTCCCTCACCTTTCTCCTTCTCCCTAAATAAATTTTCCTCAACCACTAATCGTTTCCCATTACAGCCAGTTAGTCACTTGGATATGCTGCCAGGAGCCTGATATCTAGCACTTTGGGTATCTGGATACATATTCTTATAAATGGCTATTTTAACATAATAGAATCAAGGGTAAATTTCCCCTTGTGAAGCTTGCCAGCACACCAGACAGATTACCAGAAAGGCATTTAATTAGATGGAATAGACTTTAAAAACGGCTCTTTACTGCTGGCCTTTATACTGAGTACAAGGTATTCATTTTACAGCAACGCTTGGTAATAGTACCCTAAGAATTTTCTTAGAAGCCAAAAAAAAAAAAAAAGGATGTACAAAATGAAAATGCTTTCTAGATGCTTATGAAGGTCTGTATGAATCATTCTATTTAGTCTTCATGGAAATGGTTTCTTGTCTCAAAGACTTGCTTATACCCTCAGCCAAGGGACCTTGTTATTTTGGCTTTATGACAATCAGAGAGAATGTCTGCTATACAGTGGCAATTAGGTTGTGACAAGACAGATGTGCTCCCCCTGGAGGGGTGGTCACAGTCTTCAGGGGAGAGAGAAAGGAGAAACACCTGTTTCAGCAATGGCTCGTCTTAAAAGATAAAGGCGTTTTCCCTCTTGGAGAGGAGGTCCAACAAGAGACAACCAACCAGATTGGGGCACTACATTTTCAGTTACAATAACTTCCACTTACATTAACGAGTTGGAGCAGGTATTTGGGTGGGAGGTTAGTGGAGACCTAGACTCTTTCTGTGGATATGTGGAGGTCATTCACAGGTAGAAGGGCTCATGTTATTCTATAAGCTGGAATGGCAACCAGTGGAAGGTCATCAATATTGAAGCAAGGCTGGGGTGAAGAATCTCCTAAAGAGAAAAGCATATTTGCTTGTAATGGGCTGGACTTTCCTGCCTCAAGGGCATCTCTCAGTGGGTGTTTCAGCTCCCCTGACTTTGGTGTGAGAGGTGGGAGCCTTGGGCTTGTGGGATTCTGAGTCTTTGCAAGGGGCTGGTCGACAGAGACAAGCTTCACCTTGGGGCACAGAAAGGCAACATTGTCCTTGGACATTCTGCCTGCAGGTTCTGGCTGCCGTCTCAGGACCATTGTCCTCAAGCAGGATGGTCGGATGACTTGGCCCCTGGGTGTAGCTGGCAATGATGCTGTGGGACTGGGCAAAGGTTAGGCAAGGACTGCCCCTTGGCTCTTTGCTGATCCCCATGGGGCTAATGGTGAAGGTGCTCATCCAAGGCCAGGCTGGGCAGTCTGAGGTTCCCAGTGGCTCTTTGCTGAAGCCCCTCATTCCTCACCCAGTTTGGCTCACTCCCTCTGAACTTCACCAGCCTCTGCTCTCATCTCTGTCCCGCTCTCTCCCTTGATTTCTGGGACAAATGCCATTATCCTAAAATCCCACTTCTAATCTCTTTGTCCTTGCCCAGGGCAAGGACTTTTCCCTTTGGAAACCAAAGCCAGGAAAAGATTTGCATGCTATTTTTTGCTCTCTGCCCTCAGCTCATTCCTTCCCTGGGGCAATAAGCCCAGGAGGCATAGCTGCTTGGATGGGAGGAGGGCAGAAAGGAGGAGATCACTGATCTACATCTACTCTCCAATGAGGGTTTTTTTTTTTTTTTTTTTTTCTTCACTCGTTTGTTTTTAGGAGACACTGGAGATCTAACCCTAGGCCTCATACATGGGAAGCAGGCGCTCAACCACTTGAGCTAACAGATTAACGTGTCCACAATAGATGCTCAAAAAGCATAGCAAATATTGTTTATAGGTAAAATGCTACTTTAAGAAATGGCATTATTGAAAAAGAAAAAATAAGACTCCACTCAGAAGTTTCTTTTTTTAGGGATAATGACAAGACTTTACTGATTTCATAAAATGGATGAAGAAATCAGAGTGAAAAACGAAGTTTCTGTAGTATTGACTCAACACAGCAAAGGGATCAAAATGGAGTCCCTGATCGTTATGTTGAATGAAGCCAGCCAGATACAAAAGGATGAATATTGTATGATTGTGCTATTATGAACTATATATATTATGTAAACTCATGGAGTTAATAATTAGCATATAGGTCACCAGAAAATAGAAGGAGGGTAGAGAATGGAAAGCTGAGGGTTAATCTGTGCAGAACTGGTAAAAAAGGATGTTTGTAAATATTTGGAAATGAATAGAAATGGTGAAAGCACATCATAGTGTCTGTAACTAGCAGAGTTATTATATGGGTATGACAGTGGTTGAAAGGGAAAGTCCAAGGACATGTATATTACTAGAAGGAAAGCTAAAAACTGTAACACAGGACTGTATAACATACTGAAACCTCATGTAAACTATGAATATGGGTGATATTGCATATATCAGACTGATTTTACAAAATATAAATACAAATAAACTAGAGAGATGGAAACAGAATAGCAGCTATGTACAGCAGGGAAATTGAGAGGTGATAAGGTTTTTTTGTTTGTTAATTTTTGTTTATTATTATTATGAGAATAAAGAAAATGTTCTAAAAATGATTGAAGTGAATGTACAACTATGTGATTATACCAAATACCATTGATTGTACACTTTGGATGGAGTTATGCTTTATTAATATGTGTTAATAAAATTGATTTGTTAAAAAAAATATTATCCCTGCACGCTTATATGAAGTACTATTCTGTGATAGTACTATGCCAAGGACTTTACATATACTGCTTTATTTCATTCATTCATTTGCTCTTTTAAGAGGCATTTATTGTTTGTGCCAGTCACTATTCTGAAGGCAATGAATAAACAGATGAAAACCATGGAACTTGAGTTCTGTGAGTATTAGTATTCCCATTTTTAAGATGAAGAATTTGGGACACATGATTCAAATGGGGGTCCATCTGATTCCCAAAACCATGTTTTTTCCAGCAGAGAATATAATCAGCAAAGACCACAGCAGAATGAGCTCTTCAGGAGGGGGTGAGCAAAAGAGATGCTCAAGAAGATAAGAAGATGACCTCCCGACTCTCTTTGAAGTCTCTTAGCCACTTGAACTCATTTTTCTTTACCATTTCCCCCTTTTATTCAAGGTCTTTTTCCAGTTGTGTTGCCAGTTGGCACTTGGTATTAATCCCTCGTTGCCAGGGAGGCTCATCCCCAGGAGTCATGTTCCACGTTGGGGGGAAGGTAATGCAATCATATGCTGAGTTTGGCTTAGAGAGAGGCCACATTTGAGCAACTAGGAGGCTCTCAGGTGGCAACCCTTAGACACCCCACAACTGCAGGCTAAGTCTCATTTACAAGAGCAAAGACTCACAAGGGTAGTCATCAATAAAAAAAAACACATCAGTGGGTCATCCTATTTTGACAGGCACTGTCCCTACACTCAGAGGACTATTGCTGCTCCCTTGGAGACTGTGGGAGAGCTCTCCAGGCTAGGAATTCAGATTCCCTCATTTATTGTGTGATTATCCACCCATCGTGACCATGCCCCATCCCCCGATCCTTTGAATGATTTTGTATATCTTTTATGTATATTCGGATGAACCAATCCCCACGAAACCCCCCCCCCAGACACCCCCCCAATAATCCCCCACAGTACCCATTGTAACCCTTCTGTGATCCAAATCCTCCATGAACTTTTAGTCCAAAAAATAATCAAATACACTTACTAGGAAAAAGAAACAAGTGTGATAAGCTTACATGCAAGAGACAAACATAAGGAAACTCAGGGGAAAAAAAAAGGGGGGGGGAGAAGGAAAAAAAACAAATAATCAAACAAAGAACAAAACAAAAGAGTTACCAGAGGTAACTCTTACGCACACCTCAGTAGGAGCTCATAGAACATCTAAGTGCCTATCACCCCACTCAGAGGGGTTCCTGAGAGCTCCGGAGACACCCTGGTCCTATATAAGGGGGGATAGCCCCAGAGACTGATGCCTTATCAGTGGGTTCTATTTTGGAATCTGTGCTCCTGAGAGTGACAGAATTAGACTCAAATAAGTCCTCCCTGCACATGGTTCACCAGTCCCTTCTATTCAAAACTATATGTGATGCTGGAGTTTTTAGGTATACTTCCAGAGACTGGAGCCTCCCGCCTACCTATGTGCCAGGTGTGCATGAAATCTCGGTGGAGCTGCAACTCCTACCCTACAGCTCAATGGACTCATCCAAGTCACCTGGCGAGGAGACAACGATGGGCAATGGCCATCCCAGGGAATGGAGAGGGCCTGCATCTGCAGGCAGGATCATCCCACCCACCATATCCATGGGATATAAGCCCTCTCTCACTTGGAGTTGGAGTGGACATCACCATCCCAGTCCCCTCAGGATTGGGGGAAGAACTATGGACTAGAGTGGACTTGATGATATTCTCTTGTTCACATATGGTGATTCTAGCAATGGTAGAAATTATAACAATGAGGTGGAGCCAGTGGCCACTTGACACTTTTGGGGTAGGGAGGTGTATTAGTCAGCCAAAGGGGTGCTAATGTGAAATACCAAATATGGGTTGGTCTTTATAAGGGGTATTTATTTGGGGTATAAGTTCACAGATACCAGGCCATAAAGCATTAAGTTTCTTCTCTCACCACAGTCCATTGCCATGTGTTAGAGCAAGACAGCTGCCGGCATTTGCCAGGGTTCAGGCTTCTGGGGTTCCTCTCTTCCCGGGGCTGCGTTTCTCTCCGGGCTTAGCTTCTGTTTCCTCCATGAGGTCAGCTGCAGACGATCAGGCGAACGGCTTGCTTCTCTTCCCCTGGGGCCTTCTTTCCAACATCAAAACTGCTTCTCAAAAGACTGCTTCAACTGTCCTTTGCCTTGCCTTTTATATTCAATTCCCCACCCACCAAGGGGTGGGGCTCAACGCCCTAATCCTAACCTAATCATGCCCAGATTAACAGATCAGTTTACAAGCATGATTCAATTATATTTTTGGAATTCATAATTACATCAAATTCCCCAACGGTTACAGGAGGGGATGAGCAGTTGAAATACAGGGGCTTCTTTGGGAGTTGGAGGTTGTCCTGAGTACTGTTGTGGCAACGGATGTAGGCCATTTTAAATCAGCACGCACCACTCAGAACTGAGTGGGAGAGAGTGTGGTCTACAGTGTGAACTGTGGTCTATGGTTGGTGGCAAGGCTCCAGGATGTGTAAGTTCATTGAGGGTGGTGGGCCACACTTGTGGGAGATGTTTGTGTGGGATGTGGTGAGAGGTGTGGGAGGTGGGCAACATGGGAATCCCAGTGGGTTCCGTGTAATATTTTGGGTAATCTAAGCACCTCTTAAAATATATGTATATATATATATATATATAAAAATAACATTTTTGTAAGCAAAACACATATATGCATATATATTTATATATCATTTTGCAAATGTTTGTATGTATTGTGAGAATTTTGATTTTTACCCACAATAAAAATAAATTAAAAAAAAAAAAAAAAGAAGATAAGAAGAATGTCAGGGAAGCCACTTAAGAGACCCTGTGGTAGTGGGGAGTGAACGAGAGGGCATTTGAGGACACTGGACTCAGAAAGAGTCTAGGTTCTCCACTAATCTCAGGAAGCCACAGTGGGAGGGTCAGCTTGATTTGGAAGGAAGGAGGAAGGAAGAAAACTGGGGCTATAGACTGTAACAGGGCAGCCTTAAAGATAAGGGGGCGGACTGTAATTGTGGATATAGTCCAGCAGCCCCCAAGGAATCCCAGCTTAATGACTCAATCATCAAAGCCCTGCTGGGTTACCTACCTATTTCTGTAGGTAACCCATTCCCTGACATTCAAACTCAGGGGTTCTCAGCCTGGGCTCTGCATTACAGTCACAGGAGCTTTGGTGCCCAGGCCCTGCCTCCAGAGATTTTGCTGTAATTGGTCTGGGGATTGGGGACAGAGATACAAACAGAAACAAAATGATAAGTGCCACTAGGAAGGGGTGTTTGGAGTGCTGTGGGAAACACTGCCAAGGAGGGTGGTGAGATTAGCTCTGCCAGGTAAAATCAGGCTTGGCTGAAGAGGTGGCATAAAAGCCATATCTTGAGGCTTCAGTAGGCACCAGTGGGTGGAGCAGGAAGGAAGGCATCCCGCCAGGAGGCCCAGTTGGTGCAGACCCCAGAGAGTGGGGAGAATGAGGTTAGGAAGCTGATGAATATAAAGACTGCCTACGGGGCTGCAAGGAAGCATGATGCTCCTCTAGCATCACAAGAGCCCCACCTCTGTCCCCATTCCTGGAACCTGCTGACCCAGATCCTTGCTGGGCTTTTGCCTTCCTCACCCATCCCTCATATCCTCCCTGGCACCAAATATTTTTTACTCTTATGCTCTGGTCCTTGGCTGGCTGCAGCTCTGGGAACTTGGCCCTGGGATAGACATTTGAACTGTGCTATGAGCTAACTTCAGGCTATAGGCTGGTGTTTTCAAACAGACCCCAGAGAGCTGTGGTCAGGCCCATGAGAGGGGAGGGGATACTAAGTGGACATGGCTTGGAGTCCTGAGTCTCTTTGAAGCATCAGCTTTGTTGTATTGACTTCACATGCCATTCTAGGGTTGCACATGACTTTTTGTTTGAAAATAGAAAGGGACCATTGGAAGAAACAAAAGATGGCAACAACATTGTAATGCTTTTATAGCAAAGGCAAAATTGGTACTATATTAATTCTAAAGGTTAAAAAAAAAAAAAAAAGACTATGGGGCTTGGCTTTGCAAGATATGAATATGATTAAACATTTTTTTTCCATTACTAAGGAAACCTTAGCTATGTCATTTAACTAATTTGTGTTCATCTGTGTATCCTTCTGAAGACCAGAGAAGCAGCAGAGTTAGCAGTTGGAATTACATGAGGTAAAAATGACTGAAAAAGAACTTTTTAAGAGTAATATTTTCATAACTTGTTGAGCTGCCTTTTTCTGTTCTTTGATTTTTGTGAATTTGAAATAGAGTTGCTAATAAAAAAATTAAAAATCTCTTTTTGGAGAATGATTAGAGAATGGGTTGGGACAAGAGTGCTAAGACTAAAGAGAGATTATTATAGAAAGTTATTACAGTCTTCTAAATGATAAAGGTAAAGGGTGAACCAGGATGCAGGAGAGCTATAAATATTAAGGAGACTCACCAGGACTTGGTGACCAGTTGGCTGTGGGGAAGCCTTAGAGGAGAAAGAGGGAGGAGATACTCTCAACCCATTTTGGGTGAGCACAATCTGGCTGTTTAGGAACAGAAGAGGGCTTTTGGTTATCTCTTGACTGTGAGACTTCTGTGCCTTCACTTGGTGCAGGTGGCTAGCAAAGGGCAGGTGGATCTATAGATCTGGAGAACTTATCAGTACTCAGGTGGGAGGGAGTTGAAGATATGGGAGTGAAAGAGTTTCCCCCAGCGAGAGGGTATGGCATGAGAAGAGCTCACCGAGGTTTGAATCCTGCAGTTTAGGGAATGGGCAGAGAAGGGGAAGCCAATGAGGTAGACCTTGTCCCCATGAGGCTGCCTGGTCATGTTCTCAGCTGCTGGGCAGTCAGAGCTGGGCAAGGCAGGCCCATGGATAAACAGACTGGAGGCACTGGGATGCTCCTGAGGACAATCCCTGAGCAGTTTAAAGAGGACAGGAGCCTGGCTGGAGATCAGAGAAGAGGGCTTGGCTCAGCCTCTAGGAGGCAACAGCCGGTGGGAAACTGTGTCACTCTCAGTGTGTCCCCTCAACAGCCAAGATGAAATCTGCAGAGAAGCTGGAAGAATGTTAAATTAAATAGGCAGCAGGTACTCTCTGATGACAGTCTACCTAAGTGACAGCTTAGCACACTGCCCAGGTGGGACGAGCAGGAGGCTGGGGGAAGGCTGGCCTTCCATCATCAGAGTGAGCAGAGAAATGAGGAGCTGAGCCAAATCAACTCCTCCATGGAGGGGGACTGCCTCCCCCTTGTGTAATACTCAAGTCTCAAGGCCCTGAACTTGGAGCTGGGACACAGTGGGAATGCAAGAGATGGACACAGAATTGGAGTGAATGTATACCGCAGACAAAAATATAATTTCCCTTGCTTCAGTTACCTGAGAGCTGTCACATGGAAGATGAAATGAATGAACATCGCCTCAATTCTCTGAATTGTCCCTTAAGGTAGCACCACATTTTGGAGCTCCATTTTAGCTTAAAGGAGAGGTCATTGAAATAAAATCTTGGCAGTGCAGGGACAGTGCTCATCAAAGCCATTGTCAAGGACCATTTCCCTGGTCAACCGTGGGGGCAAGGAGGCAAGTAAGAAATGCAGGGTAGGTGTTGCATTTCTTAGCTCGGTGTTTTGTGGGGAGCAACCGGCTGTGGTTTCTGGGTTACTGGCAGCATACGTGGGGGACCAAGGTTAGAAAAGGGTAGTGTTTCTGCTAAGAGTTTCCTGTGATAGTGCCCTTTCAGGCTTTTGGTAGAAACCGCCTGTAGTTCGCTATCTTAGAGCACCAGGTTGCTCCCATTCTCCAAGTGCTTTCAGAAAAAGAAATTGGGAGTGGATTTCTCCAAACTTCAGCACAACGTTAATTGTTTGTCCATAGGGGAGATTTTGTTTTAGAAATCTAACATTGCACATGGGCTACAAGGAATGTTGCAAAAGAATGGTTTCATTCATTCATTCTACCATTCATTTGTGGGGTCTTCATTTATCCATGAAATGTTTGTTGAACACTTTAAAGTACAAGCATCAGGAATGGAGATGAGCAAAATAAGGTGTCTGGAAGAACTGGGAAACAGCTAAGTTAAAAAATGTATATGTAGTAAAATGGGGGTGATAAGTGGTAGGATAGAAGTAATATTCATGCAAATACATGTGGTCTGTACAGATAGAATGTAAGCACTCCGAGGGCAGAATTTCTTTGGGTCTGTCTGCTTACAGTATCACCTAGCACATACCAAATGCTCCACACATTTGTGTCAAAAGACTAATTAATCGTAGGATCCTTCAAAATTAACCATCTTTTTTATTTTAAGCTTTTGTTCTTTTGTAATATTTTAGATATTTATTTAGATTTCAATAACCCAGTTAAAATAACTTTTAGCCTTTTTATATCTGGGGCAGGGGGTGGTGGAGAGGAGCAGTAAAAGAAGTGGATGGCTCTAACAATTCTGAAAATTTCAGAATAAATAGAGAACTTTTACTACGGCAACCTGGAAAGAAAAATGAGGGTTATGTTAAAGAATGATTAGTGGCAATTAAAATATAACCCAGAAAGCACCAGTCTCTAGCTAGGTATTTGTATTCTTTTTAAATGACTCTGTAATGTGTTTATACCTATGTAATATAATGAATCAATGTTTAGCAAATAACTTCTGGTGCTGCTTTTTAAAAGAAATGCCCTTTACTATGTTAGCAAAAGCACAATTTTGCCAAACTAGAATTATAACAAATGATAATATTTTTTGAGAACTTATTAATGTATCAAACACTTTTCTAACACATTCAGTTAATTTTCCCAACAACTCTACAAGGTATATGCTAGTATTCTCTCCACTGATCCTTAGAAGCAAAATGACTTGGCCATATGGATAATAAGTGGATGGGCCAGGGATTTAAATTCAGTCTGATGTCTGATCTGATATTGATCACTAATATTCTCTATAATTTTCTATTGAAGAAATTTGGAGTATTTAGCCTGTGGAAGAAATAGCTTACAAGCATCAGGGCAGTATCTTCAAATATTTAAAGGGCTGTTATAGAAGACATCACCCTTCTATTCCTTTATTTTTTGGTTAGTTTTTTTTTTGTTTTGTTTTGTTTTTAGACTTAATTTCATCTCATTGTGTGCAATCTTGATGGGAATCAATTGGGATGCCCTCTTCTTCTCCAGCCAAGGGGTGGGCATGCAAACTGAGCAGGGCCATTTCATCTTCCTCTCCTGCAAATACCATTCATAAGGAAAGTGACACAAAGGCCAAGCATGGTCAGATCTGATCTACTGGAGCCCAAAGTCTCTCTCTGGTCATCTTAAACATTGAGATATTTGTGTGCCAGTCTTCCTGGTCAGCCAGCTTTTAGTCACTTGGTTCTGTGAGCTAACCCAGTTTGCATTTAGAGTGGGTTAACAGAATTGGTTACTGTTGCTGGTGATCCAAAAATACCACCTGAATTCTCCTCAAGCAGAAGAAGGATCAAAGTTTTCCATGTTGTTCCAGGAGGGAAAATCAAGACCAATAGTTGTGCATGTGCTAGACTCAGCATTAAGAGGACCAGTCTAACAATTACAGAGCATTGAAAAATGGCAGGAGCAGCCTTGAGAAGCAATGAAATTTCCTGTTACTGGAGGTGTTTTGGTAGAAATTGGTGTAGTAGAAGTGGTTTTCCCATGGATGGGAGCTTGGACTAAATGCCCTCCATATCTTTTTTCAGATATGAGATTCTACCATTCTAAATGTGCAATTTCCAATCCTCAGAATGACCCAAGATCAAGTTTATCTTCATCTTCCCCACCTGTTAACAGGAGCACTTTTCATCCATCAGCCTGTAGTAATAATGATATTTAACTTTTTTAGGGGCCCTATCTGTGCCGGGCATTATTTTATGTGCTTTATATTTTCTAACTAATTTAATCTTCGTAACCACCTATTATGGATTGAACTGTGTCCCCGAATCAGATATGATCAAAACCTAACCCCAGTCCCATGAATGCAACTCCATTTGCAAATAGAATCCTTGAAGATATTATCAGTTAAGGTGAGGCCAAATTGGATTAGGGTGGACCATAATCCCATATGACCAATGTCCTTATAAGCAGAGGAAATTTGGACACAGTCAGTAAGAGAGAGACACAGGGGAAGAGACAGCCAAATGACAGAGGCAGAGATTGAGTTGTACTGCCTCAAGCCAAGGAACACCATGGATTTTCTGTCTATTCACCAGAAACCTAGAGAGAGGCATTGAACAGATTCTCCCCTTTAAGAGGAAGCATGACTCAACACCTTGATTTCAAATTTCTAGCCTCTAGAACCATGAGACAATACACTTCTATTGCTTAAGCCAACTAGTTTGTGGTACTTTGTTATAGCAGCCCTAGCATACTAAGTCACAACCATGAGATCTGCATTATTATTATTGCCAATATTTGGGTGGGAAAACCAAGGCAGAGAGAAGTTAAGCATATGTCTGTAGTTACACAACCAGTAAGTACAAAACAAGAATTTGAACACAAACAGTTTCCTGCTTTTATCCTCTAAGTTGTACAGCAGATGTTGTAATGAAGGGCATAGTGCCTGTGAAGATAGTCCTGGGTTTATTTCTAGGTGTAATTCAACAAAGATAATACTCAAGCCCACTTCAGCCACCAGGGCATCAGCATCCTTCTTCATGGGGATGGGTGTCACCAGGATCAACTCTGGATAGAGTTTGATTGTCCTCATCTGAGTTAGGGTAATTATCATGCAATTGAGGAAGTGATCAGGCTACAAGAGGCAATAGCCATATGATGTCTTGATCTGGCCATGGGCCATCCAACATAAAAGGCTGCACCCTGCAATTCCTTCTCTGAGTATCACCCCTTTCGCCTCCCAGGGCAAGTTACTCCTCCTGTCAGGTGGTTGATGGCTTACTGCCCAGGTAAGGTGCACACTCAGCATTCAGTTTATCTCAGCAAACCTTGAACAAGTATCTCTCCAGAGTTGGGACTTTTTATAGCTACAGTGAGCCACGTGGTGCAAGGGGTCTTGTTATTGGGCCTCTACTCAGGAGCTTTGGGCTCTAACTCTGGAGCTCCTACAATGTGTCGCATGACTTTAACTAAGCCAGTAACCCACTCTTGGTCTGTTGTCTCCTTACCAAGGCAGAGACATCAATATGAAAAATAATAGAGAGCTTGGATAATAAGACTTGTTACATAAGTTTGCTTATGTAAATGCCAACGATCAGAGCCCATTAGGAAGATCTACCAGATGAGGGTCTGGAGGTGCTTTGGTAGTCTACATCCTGAAATAGAATATCTTTTAAACACAATGAGTCTTTGAAGACAGATTTGCCTGGGGGCGGGAGGCGGACTCAGATCCATGCTGACAGGAAAGGGGAAGAATGGGATATACAAGAAAGGAAGTGGACAAGGCAGGAAATATAGGGAAGAGAGTGATGGGGTGATTGATGTCACAAGTACTTAGAACATGGGACTGGTGGAGCTAATTCTGACCACTCAACCTCATTATGACCAATTTGTTTCCCTGGATTCCCTGGTCAAAGAAAGCCCTACTTCCTCCAGATAACAAATGAACAAATGCATCACAAGTATTGCAGTGGTTAGGGGCCTGTTTGCTCTCAGATCCATTGCTCACTTTCTCATTATCTGCTCTTTACAAAAAGAACTATATTTCCCAGGATCTGGGTAGGTGCAGCCAATGGGAACACAAGATTAGATATGGGAAGAGGGAGAACCCAGCATATTTCTCTTCTCTCTTTCTGATTTCCAAGGTGTCTCTGGCAGTGGTGACATCTTTTTCATCCTTCAGCCCACACTGAACTTCTAGACTATGGCAACTCCACCACCTCCCATTGTCTTTCCACAGAACTGGAATCCAGTTCCTTGGTTGCTAACCTGACCCCTATTTGCTTCTCATCTCTTCCATTCCCAGGTAACCAATTCACTAAATTAAATTCTTTCTGTTTGAAAGACCTAGAGTCATTTCTATTTCCTGGAAAACCTGAGTGAAAAAGAATAAGTGGAAAAGGGAGTGTGGATAAGGAGTCCTTGAAAATGCACTGCTACTATGGAAAACAAGTCATTTCCAGGTCTTGCACAGTACCCTGCTCAGAGTAGGGACCCCATAAATGCCCATCAAATGAACCAAGATTAAATGGCTTATGCTAAAGTTTCTAACTCATAGGATGCTTGATAAATATTAGTTTCCTGACTCTGAGACCCTACAATTTGATTATCTCTATTTATTCTCTTTTTTTGCATGATGGAATAAAGAAAACAACAGGAGACTCAAGTCTTCAGAGGCAGTTCTCTTACTTTTCAAATTTCAGTCCATGTCAGATTTATCTATTTGGTGGCATAACTTGGGTTGCATAGGTAGTGCCCAGGCATTCCAGGAGACAGACAGGAAAAGGCTCGGGTAGACCACTTGGCCATCTTCCCAGGATTCTATAGGAGGAAAAAACTAATCCATTTCCCCTGGGGCATCTTTGAGAAGCTCTTCTCTTCTTGATGCTTTCCCATTCTGGCAGGCTGAGAGGCTGTCCTGAATGGACTACCTCAATGGGTTCCCTTCTTTTCTGTCCTTCAGTTGGTTTTGGTCAATGGGGAGATCTGGCAGGAAGATCTGGGTCAGGGAGGAGTGAGTTTGGAGGCAGCATGTGCTGTTGCCTGTTCTACCAGCTCACAAGAGCTCATTGTATTCATTTCTTCCCAATTCTGTGTCTAGTGACTTCATGTTGGAAGATTGAGATAGGCTGTGGAGAGAGGCTTTACACCAAGGGAATTGACAAACACCACAAATAAAAAATATATTTTCCCTAGAGAGCTAGCTATTAAACATTTACCAGCATATCCCTGCTAAAATGGATGGGATATTTATTCTGTTAGTTCCCTCCTTGTGGGAAAGCTTCAGTCTGGCTCTGTCCTTGACCAAAAGTCATTGTTCTTCTCATAGTAGACATCTCTACATCATTCTCTCAGAATTCTGTTAACAGCTCCCTTTTCTTATCTATCCCTTGTGGTTTTCCAACTTGCCCATAGCCTTGTAAGTAGCCCCTTTATTGGACAATTCTCAGATTATCTGAATTTGAACAGGCCATATATTTCCTGCCTGGCATGACTGAAACAGGGAGGAAATAGTTGAGTCATAATCAATGGCCATGTCACACCTGGATGACTAATGATGCCTCAAGTGTGATAGCTCTAGAACTTGAGGCTATAACCTCAGGAAGGCCAGAAGAAAACAGTGTCCTGGAATGATAACCAAATTCTCCATTTTGAAAACAACTTCTCCCCAATGTCTTTCCTCATTAATGCCCCCCTGCCTTCCCCCACCTCCTCTAATCCCAGAATGTGAATAAAATCTCCTTTTCCAACAGATGACCTTGAAAACCCTCACATTCCACTACAGAATCCTGGGCAAGAATCCCCACAATGTGGGGGTCAATAGTCTTTTATTTTGGCAGCTGGTTAAAAGTGTAAAGTCCCAACCCTCACTGCACATTATAATTACCTGGAGAGCTATAAGAAATCAGATGGACACCAGCTGTGTAAACTTGAGAACTAACCTCTCTAAGCCAGCTTCCTTATCAGAAAAAATGGGAAAACCATACCTGTCTCATGGCTTATGGGGACAATTACATGAGTAGTACTTGGTGTTCACAACCTAATTCATGTCTTCCTGACTCATGATTCTCCTCCCTTCCACCCCTCAGCAGTCCTGGGTGCCATCCTGAGGACAGAAAGTGAATAGCCAGCCAGACACGGAGAGGTCTAAGCTGGTGGCTCTCAAAGAGAGGTTCCAGACCAGCACAACAGCATTAACTGGGAACTTGCTAGAAATGCAAATCTTCCAGCCTCATCCCAGACCCAATGAATGAGACACTCTGGGGTTGGGGCCAGCAATTGGAGTTTTACAAGCTCCTCAGGGGATTCTGATGTATGCCATGACTCAGCCCTCTAGATGTCCCTCTCTTGATCTGCTTATGACCTCTGGGGTAGCCATCTGCACTCTTCTTCCCCTTTCTTTGACCCTAGGTTTGTCCCTTTGGCTGACTCAACCCTCCCACCCCCACATCCCAGGCACCCCAGGCCTTATGTTCTTACCTTGAAGTTCAAGACTACCCTTGACACACCAGCACCTTCTACCAGCTCTGCGAGAGTTATTTGGCTTGTCTGAGCACAGGCTGGGAATCTAGTGTTCACTCTGGGAATGGGAGCAAACATAAGAGATGGGGTCTTCTCTTGCTACAGATATAGAGCCATCATTTGGGAGAAGAAATGACTTTCATGCTTTGCTTTGTAAATGGCCACCGTCTTTATAAATTGTCACTCTGTTGATCCTCTTCCCCATTAGACTGGTTTTATTGCGATAAAGCCATCCGTCTTGAGAAGTAGAGTCATGGAAAGCATTTTCCTCCTTTAAAGTACATAGGTGTATATGTGTGGTTGTCAGGGTGCACACGTGTGTTTGGGGTGGATATGGGTAGGATAGGGTCTGAGGAGAGAAGAAAGATGAGAATCTCTTTGTAATAAGCGTATCTCCCCACCTCATAGTTCTGCGAAAAGGCCTAGTTTAAGAGTTTTGGACCCAGAAGGGTGAGAAGAGGAGTGTGTTGCTATAGAGATTTCCCTGTTCAGGATGTTTGATTTCATTTGTGTGCTCATTTGCCGAGCACTGGAGAAATAAGGCCTCTCCCTCTGCTACCCAGCAGACCAGAGGGAGATTCTCTTTGCCTGGGCAGCAAGGAAAGGCAATGTTTTTGAGCTTCCTTGGGTCCAACAGTAGAATTAACCTATTGTTTAGTTAGATGTCGGGGGAAGTGTGAGGATTGGCTTTGGAGAGAAATTGATTAGAAGCCTGGAAAGAATCCCGATGTCCTTGGCCGGTGGGCCCTCAGCATTATAAAATGCCTCTTGCTTTTCCCTAAACTACTTTCATTGTCCATCTTAGTGAATTTTTTTATGATCCCACATGAAATGGAATCCTAGCACAGAATCTTGTTTACTAGCATGAATTCAACCACTCAGCCTCTTCATTTCATGGCCTCCTGCGAAGGCAAACTTAGCTACAGTGACCTATAGGTCACCTGAATAAATGGAGTGCTCCAAAAAATGAGTGGCCAAGAACATAGATGGTTTCCACTGGGCAACCTCATTAATCTCAGCTGTCACAATAGTTCAGCCACGAACTGTCTCTGATCGGTCCATTTAAAACTATAATATGGTGAATGGCAGTGGTGTCTGAGTAAATTTGCAGATGGGTTGACAGCACAAGAGCAGGCCGTGTAGACTGTACCCAACAAAAGTGCTCTGTCTTTTCAAAGAAAACTGATTGCTGCAGCATTGTCACACTCAGAGCTTCCATTTCCGTAAGAATCACACTGTGGGACAAGCCCATTACATACTTTCAACTCAGGTCTTGACACTCCACTGCACCCTTCAAATCTTTATCCCTGAAGAGTCTTCACATAGAATAGTTTTTCTTTCAATGTTTTTTTTATTATTATTATTGCGGGTAAAAATCAAATTTTTCACAACACAAGCCAAAATTTGTAAAATTATATATAAATATATATGTATATATGTGCGTTTGCTTACATAAATGTGATTTTTATATATATATATATATATGTATATATATATATATATATATGTATGTATATATATATATTTTTTTAAGATGCTTAGATTACATAAATGTTACACAAAAATTACAGGGATTCCTATGTTCCCCAACCCCCACACCTCCCATAACATCCCACATAAACATCCTTCATTAGTGTGGCACATCACCTGCAATGGATATACACATCCTGGGGCTTTGCCACTAAGCATGGACCATAGTTCACATTGTAGACCACACTCTCTCCCACACAGTTCTGCATGGGATATGCTGATGTAAAATGGCCTATATCTGTCATTGTAAGGTCACTCAGGATAATTCCCAAGTCCCGAAAAAGCCCCTGTATTACAACTGCTTTTCCCTTCTCCCTTCCCTTTTAACACCCCGAAAGCATCTAGTGGCCACTGGCTCCACCTCACTGTTATAATTTCTTCCATTGCTTGAATCTCAATATGTCTACAACAGAATACCATTAAGTCCACTCTAGACCATAGCTCTTCCCCCAGTCCTGAGGAGTCTGGGATGGTGATGTCCACTCCACCTCCAAGTGAGAGTGGGCTTATATCCCATGGATACAGTGGATGGGATTATCCTACCTGCAGCTGCAGGCTCTCTCCATTCCCTGGGATGGCCGTTGTCCATCATCATCTCCTTACCAGGTGACTTGGGTGAGTCCATTGAGCTGTAGAGTAAGAGTTGCAGCTCCACCGAGATTCCAGGCACAGCTGGCACATGGGCAGGCCAGAGGCTCCAGCCTCTGGATACCTACAAACTCCAGCATCACATATAGGTTTGAATAGAAGGGATTGATGGACCATGCGCAGGGAGGACTTATGTGAGTCTAACTCTGTCACTCTCAGGAGCACAGATTCCCAAGTAGAGCCCACTGATTAGGCATCAATCTCTGGAGCTATGCCCCCTTATATAGGACCTGGGTGTCTCCAGAGCCCTCAGGAGCCCCTTTGTGTGGGCTGGTATCCACTTTGGTGATCTATGAGATCCTACTGAGGTGTGCATAAGCGTTACCTCTGAGATGACCTCCCAACTCTCTTTGAAGTCTCCTAGTCACATGTACTCATTTGTCTTTACCTTTTCCCCCTTTTATTCAAGGTCTTTTTCCAGCCATATTGCCAGTTGGTGCTTGGTATTAATCCCTCATTGCCAGGGAAGTCTTTCAACGTTTTTGTATTATAAATATATAAATCTTCATATAGACCATATCATTATGATGATGATGATGATGATGATGATGATGATGATGATGATGATGAAGTAAATTAGGGACCATAATCATAAACTGGTTCATATTTATGAATCCCTGTAGTGAAACTACTTTATAGCTCTGTGTAAAGTCAATTCTACTTAATTGACAAATTCTACTTAAATGTGTCCTAAAAGGTAATGTTCTGGTACAAAATGAGATTTTTGTATCTGTAGTTAACAAAAGTGCTGGGCATCTGAGAAGAGGTAGCTAGGGTGCTTGTTGCTGTGGAGACTGTCAAATGCACATTTGGGTTCCTACCAGGGCATTACTAGTTCGGTCATAGACATGAGGCCAGGGGAGGGATTTTCTCCACTTAACTAGAATAAAATAGGAAAGACGGTTGGGTGTGGGGGAACTTTCTCTGATGGAGAAAGATTGCCCAGAGGAATCATGCCGCTGGGGTGAAGTGTGATGGGTTATGCTCTTCTTTTTACACCTCCCCACCACGTGAGTTTCCTCTGGGCACTGAGAAAAGGAGAGCCTAGGAGCTGAGTCTTGAACACCACCTGTGGAAGGGCAAGAGCAAGGCAATCTCTGACTAAGGAAGTTCAAGTTGACCTCCTGACACTTGAAGCACTGGTCTTGTATATAAATTTGGGTCCTGCATTAAAAGAAGTTACCAAATTATATTCTCATGAAGATTTATTAATAGGCAAATGGTAAAAACAAGAAGTACAACCATTAAAGATTTGTGAGAAAGGTATCTAATTGTACTTACCAGTGTATTTTCTTTAATTCTTGCCTCATATATGAATCTTTTATAATACTTGGGTTGTTTCGGAAAACTTGGTCTTAAAAAGAGAGAAGATGACTTTAGTAGTTGCTCTTGGAATTCCTATACCGTCTCAGGGCTGACCAAACTGTTACTCTAAGTTATTCAGTACCTTTTCTCTAACTATCAGTAAGCCATCCTATGTTCTACTTCCAAGAGATTCCACATTCTCCTCCATTTGCCACCCTCTTGCTGAGAATATATACTTTCTGATGACTCTTTTTAGGACAGATTTCTCATCCTCAGCACTTTTGATGCTTTGGGCTGGATAACCCTTAGTTGTAGGGGGGAGGCAGTAGCTGAGGCTGGTGAGATACTAGCGGCCCAGACTTTGACAGCCTTGAATGTCAAGGTCAGGAGCTTGGACTCTACCCTGTAAGCAGTGGGATCCGCTTAAGGATTTGAGATGGGGAATGACATAGTCAGATGTATGGCAAAGTGAGATGATGGATTTGAAAGCCCTTTGTACCTTGCAGAATCCTGTAGACATGTAAAGTTTTATGATCGTTGTTCTTGTTAAAATGACAACCGCAGGTGACATATGGTGCCCTGTGGCAGGAAGTGCTCTCTAGGCTGCGTGGATTATAGAAGGAAGTGCGGTCATGATTGTGTGGCTCACTGAGAGACGGCCCAGCCTGCAGGTGTAGGTCAGAACAGAGGGCCATAAATATGGACCAAAGACGTGATTGCAAGTAGCCACTAAGAGACACCTGGAAGAGAGCCTACAGAGTCTGACCAATGGATATTCAGTTATTCCATAAAGTTGGCAACGCCACATTTATGCAACCCCACAAGAATCTATACAGGAAAGCTAGATAAGCAAGGGAGTCTGTCGTGGCAGCGGAAAGAAATGTGATGTCTGGAAAACAGCAGAAGGGCATTGTCTTGGCTACTGGAACTCTTTGCAGAGAGAGGCTGGGTATTTTAAAAGAACCAGAAATGAGCTGTGCACTGGCATTGATTCAGAAATCGAGGGTCATATAGCTCCTGTACTTGGAAAGGAACTGTCCTATGCTTCCACTCAGATAACAAAGCTGCCTTGTTGGGAAATTCACCTGGCTTTAGGCAAGGGATCTATGACTCCAATTTTGCATGTAATTCAAAGTTTTGTGAATTGAATCTTATTTCCTCCCACTGACTTACATTATTAGAACCCCAGAGCCGTGGTCAATTCCTCCCTGATGGATTTTTCCCTTGGAGGGATGTGTTCACTGCATCCCGCCTTCTCTCCATAGCCCACAGGACATGCTGTCACACACGCACAGTCACACACAGTCTCACACTTGCACACACATATGCTTCCCCACTCCCCCCACGTATGTGGAGCCATGGGAAGCTGGTGACTTGGAAAAGAGCCTCGGCAAACCCTCTCCAGGCCCCACAGTCATTTCCCAGCATTTCTGTTTTGAAGGTTCCGACTTTCCTCTTTGGTAACACCTGGACTACGTTAACCTCAGGAAAAAAAAAAAAAAAAAAAAAGATTATCATGAAGGCATTTCACACCTTTCATCTAAAACTCCAAAGCTAAGAACTCGACAAATATTTATTTGGCACCTATTACACTTAACATTGTGTGGAGAAGTATTTTGTTTATTTTTCTCTTCCTGTCTCTAAAAAATATTTATGGCAGCTTTACAAAGGGGTAGAAGACAAGGTTACCTGTTAGGAACAGTACCTTTTTATCTGTGCATTCCTGGGGCTTATTAGCACAAAGTGTGGAACATAACTGACCTTCAGTGAAAAATTCTTTCAAAGAAGGAATGAAAAATATACAATCAATTAAGTTAGGGAGTCAGGGCATACACATAATAAAAGAATAATACAAGGGCTTTATCTGAATGATCGAAAAAGGGGGTGTGTGTGCAGGAGGTGGGGCCCCATGGATTTTGTCCCCACCACGTTCCCAGCATTCTGCAGATGCCACATGTTTGCTCACAGGACCCCTTGACTGTTTTTTACAGAAGCAGAAGCAGAATCCAAGGGGCTTGTATGAGTCAGAGAAGGGTCTGGAATTTGAGTTTAGATTTGTAGGTCTCAAAACCCCTATCCTTCCTCCACCCCCTACTTTGCTAATTAGTGCCACAAAAAGATTTGTAGATTGGAAAGAGACAGCGTGGGACTGGCCATCTGGGAAAACTTCAGGAAAAGGAGGGGGCTTGAGCTACATTTGAGGCTGGGCCTTAGGAATTGGAGAGTGGAGGACAGTGGGCCAGGCTGGGGAAAGAGTGTGACATGACTGGAGATGACCTGCAAGTAGGGCAGGAGAGAATTGTCCTGGGAAAGATGAGCCAGGCGTGAGAGGCCTCAGCTTGCAGGCCAGAACTGATCCCTGGACTTGATGCTTCTGTGGGTAGCCCACGTGGCAGAAGCACTTAAATGCCAGGCCAAGAAGCAGCAACTTTATCCTGTAGCCACAAAAGCCCATTGAGAGTCAAGCCTGAGGAATGCACAACAATCTTAAGGGGAGACTGAAATATTACAGAATACGTAGAAAAGACATGGGAAAAAAAAAAAAAAAGGTCCCTTGCCCAGATCTGAAGCACAAACATGTTCCTTTCCTTCTCCCAGAGCCAGAAAGCGTGATGCATAAAGGAAACGCGTGCTGGCTTCCGGGGCTCTTTACACACACCCCTGTTACAGCTCTGTGATTCCATCATCCTTGTGACTAAGGCACGATTGTAGAGGATGCAATCGCACACCCATTCATTCCTGCCAATAGAAATGGTCCCATTCAGACCACCTCCCACCCCAACCCTGCAGCCCTGGCAAGCTTTCTGCTGTCCATCCCTTCCCTCTGCATCATAGTGACATGTGAAAAAGGATGCAGAATGATCCATCTTCCCACACCCACAGGCTCGCAGGCTTTGGGCTCCACCTGGGATAGTCAGGGCAGAGCCTGGGAGGGCTGGCCTGACTTGGACAGCTGGCCCAGTAGGGTTGAGAAGGCAAGCAGGCTGCAGGCTCAGCTCCTAGCCCCGAGTTTAGAGGCAAACACCGAGGCCCTGAACTCTCCTCCTGCACGGCACTGGAGCTGAGAGCACATTCACGTGATTATCAGCAAAAGAATTTGCTTTTCAGTGACAGCATTGCAGAGAAGATGTTCGTTTAGCCGTATGGATTCAAGACAGAGTTGCCAGGGCCCAGCAAAAGCCAAGAGTTTCATCTTAAAACCTCATCATTTCATCTATGAGATTAACCTCTCTAATCTGGGGCATCTAAACCATGACAAATCAAACCTTTGTCCCCACCTCTGCATCCTCACCAAACCAGTTTTTCAGGATTCTGGAGGACTGCAGGTCTCTAGCACAGGCATTCATTTTCCTAAGAACGCTACCCAGCCCGCCTGGCTTCCCTTCTCTTTCACAGCTGAGTCCTTTGATGAGACTCTTTAAACACAAACACTGCTCATCCCCTCCCTCCCTTGTCCAGCCATGTCCCCTACCAACCTCGATCAATCTCACTCTTTCCTTTTCTCTGCATTTGCTCTTCTCCTGAGGAAGCCCGTGAACTCATGGGTGGCACTTGAAAGGTGGTTGTTTCTGCTTACAAATTGTCCCTACTGTTGGCAGCACTTTTATCCATCCCTGGTCAGATGTCTTTTTAATTCTCTGTGGCACTGATTGCCAGGGGCATCCAAGTCTGGCGGTGGAAGTCAGGATTAGACATCAGCAGGCACCCAATTGGAAAGGGCAGCTGGGCAGCAGAGCTGGACGTCTCACACAGCAAACCAGGGGCAATGGCGGTGCCCCGGCAAGAGGGCTGGGCTGGCACACGGTGAGACCCCTCTGGGGGCATCCAGGCTATTCGGGAGGAATCCAAGGGCTTCAGAGAGAAGCCGAGCAAAGGAGAGCTGTTTCATTTCTAGTCATGTCAGATTTCTTATCCCCCAAAGGGTAAGGCCTGGGAAACTCAGACAACACACAGGAAGAGGCTCTTCAGAAACTTGAACACAGACAAATGATTTCCTTCCTTCTTTGAAAAATCTCATATTCCGTATACTATGTTTTCAAAGGGGAAGAACTGATGATTCATCTTTAACTCAGAAGTCAGAGGGTGATCTCTGTAAATTGGTGTCTTGGACACAGCGAACATGGCTGACTTGTGCCAAAAGCCGACAGTTGATAGTGTTCCTATTTAATAAAAGTGTAATGCTTTTATAATTGAAATACAAAATATGAAAAAACCCTAGGGTCTCTGCCCTGCATCCAGGATGAAGTCTAAGTTCCTTAGGATGGTGTTTAGTGTCTTCATGACCAGAAACAAGCTGCTTTACTCCCTTGTGATGGGACAAGATGTCCCAAGCCTCTGTGATCCAGCACATTCTGGGAAAAGCCATGACTTCCCTGCCTCGCTTGTTCTTCCTTCCCTTTACTGAATATCCTCCCCCTGCACAATGTTTTCAGTAGGCAAACACCTTCTCAGCCTTGAAGATCCAGTTCAATTACTACTGCTCCCCAAAGCCCTCCTGAGAGCCTCAAGATAAAGCTCATCATCCTCTCTCTGTGCCATTAGAACACTCTGGTACCTCTGTAGCTCTTCTCCAATTTTATCATACCTGTTGGTTGGCTGAGAGGTCATGGATGGTAGGGCCATGTCTATTCATCTTTGTGTCATCACTCCCCCAGCCCAACTCAACCCATCACTATCTCCATGACTATCCTGTTGTGTAATTATTGTTTGATATAATAGTCTTTTGAATAAACAATTTCTTCTTATATCTCTGAATGCCTTGGTCATCACTGATATTATCACAGATAGCTTTCATTAGTAAAAGGAATAGCAAGTGGGAATATGTCTTAGTTTCCAGGCAGCTATGACAAATACCACACAATGGGTTAGCTTAAACAAGGGGAATTTATTGCTCACAGTTTCAGAGTCTGGAAGGCTGGCTTCCTCCCGGGTTTGGTAGCATTCCGGCTGGCCGGCAATCCTTGAGGTTCCTTAGATTTTTCTATCACATGGCAATGTCCTCTCCTTTCTCTTCTGGGTTCCTGCTGACTTCTGGCTTTGGCTCCTCCCTGAGGCTTTCTCTCTATTAAGCCTCCTGTAATACCATTAAGACCCATCCTGATTCAGTTGGCCAGACTTTAACTAAAAATAACATCTCCAAAAGGTCCTATTTACAATGGGACAGGAATGGGATTAAGATTAAGAACATTTTTTTTCTGGGCTACATAATTCATATAATGATCATAACATGGTATTTATGCAGCTCTATTCAGCATAGGTTCATGCAAGAGTTAAAGAGAATAGTTCTAAAAGAAAATTCAGACAATTATATAAACAGTAATAACCCATCAAGATATACTGAATATCCACTATGTCCCTAGAAATGAAGACATGGAAAACAATCCCTGGCATCAACAACCTTACAGTCTGGTCAGGGTGGCAAGACCTACACAGAAGAGAACCATGGAACATTGAGGTTGGGAGGGCGTAGTTTGATAAAGAAACAAGTAGCAAAAACAGGACAAGAGTCCAATTGGATTTTGATGTATCAGGTGCCTGCTCCAATTCCACACAATTATCTCCTCTAGGCATAGCTATTCTGCCAGCATGACTTCTGCAGGCCTAAGGGATGGATTTTCTACCACTACTCCTTCAGTTGCAGCAAATCTCCATGGGGACCACCTGAAGATTTTAGAGTTCAAGCTATGCTCTATGTCAGAGCTAGATAAAAATGTTCACCACCCCCATCCGGTAGAGCAGCACCCAATGCATCACAGAGACCAATGCAAGTTTTTATATGCCTCATCCTCTGACCTCAAAACTTAAACAGGAGTTCAGGGAGCCTAGCCAGGGATGGATTCAAATAAGGGAAGTCCTGCTACCCTTAGAATTCCTGCTTCTCTCTAGTGATGCTTCGTTCCTAGGTCAAGATGACCATAACGGTTTGGGGAGCCTCTTCATCCTCCTTTATTTCAGTTCAGTTCCTCTGAGAAGCAGGTGCCAAAACCAGATTAGATGTGCAAGAAATCTATTGGAGGAAATACTTGTGAAGGATATAGGGCAAAGGAGTAAGAGTAGGCAGGGAGAACCTTGAGACTGTGCTGTAGGTCTGACACATGTGAAAGAAGAGAGGGAAGGAAAGATTGGATGGGGGAGCCTCAGATCTCAGAGAAGTCCCAAGTCCCAGCTTAAATGATAAGGAGTCCCCAAGCCAAAGATACCCTTTGGAGGAATCCCCAGTGGAATGTCCTGGCTCCAACATCCCACTGTGCAGCCTGGAGAAGTGTGACCTGGAAAGTTTGCCATGGTGGCTCCACAAGCTGCCAATCAGCTGTGCCCCCCACAGTAGCTTCTCTTGAAGGGAGATCTAAGTGGGACCTTACAAATAAAATTTTGTTGGCTTGTGGAGCTATGTCATATTTCTAGCAGTCTACATGGCTTGACTTCCATCCCAGGAGGCTACTCAAGCCCCATGCAAATAGGATTCTGCCAGCCTTGTCCCACCAGCTTGCCAAGCATGCCCTGACATACTTTAACCCTAGCAATGGAAAGCAATAGAGCAGCTTTCCAACTGCAAACTCCACATAGTAGATATAAATTTCATAGTCACAAGTCTCAGGTGTGCAAAAAATAAATTCAGTGATTTCTCAGGTAATTAAGAAATTTCTCTGTCTATTCAAGGTTTCTCAGTCAGTTTGGGGTTGTCTTACTTAATTCAGGGTGTTCCTGCCCTTACCACTCCTAGGGCTGCACATTTATTCCAGGGTATCCTGTCATCATTGCTCTGGAGGAGGAGAGCCTGCTCTACCACCCCATTCTGGCTTTCTTGGAGATGTTCTCAGACCAGCGGTTCTGGGGTCATTGGCCTCTTGGCAGCATCTCTTGCTGCTGTCCTTGTTTCCCCCAAGGTCTGCAGCTCATACCATCCCATAATCACTGCTGATGTGATCTATCATGAACCCCAGGCCATTTCTGGTCTGTCTTCCCTCTCTCTGCCACATGCAAGGTATCTTTTGCTTCATGTTGGTATGCAGGCTGTCTCAGGAAGGGGGTATGAGTTTGGGCAAAGCAGCTTTCTGCAGGTAGGGCATTTCTGGAAGAGGCCTGGCCACTGAGGACTGTCTGCTGGAACACTTTTGGAAGCAGGGGGTTGGGGTATCAGATCTCATTCCTGAAGGGGGTTCTGAGAGAGACATTCCCAAGAATGTGCATTCTTGTATGCAAAGAGTGTGAGTGTTGACATTATGGCAGGTCCTAAGATCCTCCCCACATCCCAGGATGATGGGAAAGTAATATAATATGGAATCAATACGAATGGTAATTTTGACTTTCCATCCAGTCTTTTCTCTCAAGGGTCCCCTCATGGTAGAAGGGAGCATTCACTCATCCAAAGATGAATCACTCCAATGGGAGGATTTCTCAAGCCTTCCCTGTCCCTTTTGCTTTCTTTTTGGCTTCTGCTCTACTTGTCAACACTTCCACCAAAAGCTGTCAGGGGATATCAAAGGCAATGGAATGCAAACTAGTCCATGGTCATTGATTTGGAAGGATTTCCAATAGCTTCTTGCTCCTGTTTCCGTGCAGAGTCACAGAATCTTCTCAGGGCATTTTCCTAGCATTGCAGCTACAGAATCATAAAAAGATTAGTGGCCTGAGACAACTCCCTTGTTAAACATCTCCCACTCTGCCCGTAAATACCCCCAAAGGAGACTTCAAATGTTGAGACAATATAAAATCCATTGAGTGGACAATGGGATTCCTTATAACTTCTCCATGGATTCCATACAACAGTGCTAACTACTTCTCTGTTATGGCAACATATAGATGATTCATAGCTTGGAGAATCTTCTAGAATCCCCTAAAAGCTGCAGAAGCTGGGAAACAAGCCCAGGAAGGATCAGCCTCTCTTAAAATTTTTTTTTTTTTTTTTTTTTTTTTGCCAGACCCTCTCCTTTCCCAAACTCCATCACATATAGTATAATGCCTGAAATTCCCATCACAAGTGACTCACTCTTCTTGGCTAAGGAACAAGAGTCCTTCTCTTCCTTCATCTTTGTTTAAAATAAAGATTCCCCCGGGAGGGTGTAGCTTAAAACCACAGAATGTTACAGCTAGAAGAGATCTTAGAAAAACAGCCCAGTTCTGTGGACTTATCAAACTGCACATTGCATCACAGTGGGGGCCAAGAAGCCAAAGGAAAAACAGGGCAAACCAGGAATGGGGATTTTCCTGACTTTACAGAGTAGAATTCGACTTAAAGCTGGAATGTAATTTATAACATTATTTTTACATGAAAACAAATAAGGGTACAACATGGTTCAGGAAGCCAAATTTACATGAAGTTTTAAGATAGACCATGATATCTTGGCTGATTCGGGATAGCTACAAGCATTTGCATTCACTCCTAATGGCTGCTTTGGGTACTCTGTTGGAAAATTTGAGAAGGCGCTGCTTGAAAAGTGAATATTAGAGCAGGGGTGGAACTTCAAGATACGTTAGTCCAACCCTTTCCATTTACAGTAATGGAAGCTGAGGTCAGAGAGTTGCAGTAGCTTCCTAAGAGTGTACAGCTAGCTGGTGGTGGAGCCAGGCCCAGGTTTCCAAACTTTCAGGCCAATGCTCTTTTCTCTAAGTCATACTCTTTGTCATTGTTTTCCAAGCTGGTAGGAGAGGTGAAACCAGCAAGGGTCCTAGTCATTTGAGGTAAGTGTTGCAGTGTCCTTACACTAGCCACCCACTCCTACCTTTCCATTCTCTTTCCTACTGTCCTCGTCCTGGCCCTTCCCACCCAAATTTCTGCATCAGCCCCCTAATTGGTCTCCCTAATTCTGCACACACTGCTACTAGATAGCGCTTAGTGTGTCATCTCCCTGCCTCCAAATTGTCAATGGATTCCTATTTGCAAGAACAGAAACGACAAACAAAGGTTGCATCTTAAATGTAACTCATTCAGTTGGTAACAGGCATGTGTCAATTCAAGTCCCCTGAGAAGCAGATGCAAGAGACGGAATTAAAGGTGAAAGAAATTTGGGGGAAAATATCTGGGCAGGATAAGGGGGTGGAATTAGGATAGGTGGAGAGAGCCTCAGATGGTGGTGCTGGTCTGAGACTTGAAAGGAGGGAGGGAAGGAGGACTGGGCAGACCTAGAGCAGTCCTGAGAAAACCCCAGTCAGACTGATAGGGTCTCCTTGAGTCAATGCTGCTCATAAGAGGAATCCCCCATAGGGCAAGCATGGGCCAGTTCTGGTACCCTTGCCATGCTCAGTCATTGCACATTGCATCACAGTGGGGTGCACCTCTTCCTCTAGACAACTCCTCACCTCCTTCATCTTCATGGTGCTGTTTCTGTAATGGCCTTCATTGCTAGGAGCAGTGGGGGAAAGAACACCATGGTGGATCCAGAGGTGCAGCAGCTGGGGTCTGCCAAGCAGCTGTAATCCCACAGAAAATCCTCCTAAAGGGATATCTGAGTGGGGACCTCCATGGTTGCCACTGGACAGTGGGCATTCTTGTGCTTCTGTTCTAAGAATGGTTCTGAGGCCATATTCAGGCCAGGAAAAAGTGTCATGACCAAAGGCCCAGGTTCTCAGTGCTGCCGTAATACAGCACGTACCATAAACTGGAGGGTGGCTTACAGTGACAGAAATGTAATGTCTACTGAGCTGGAGGCTAGAAGTCTGAAATCAAGGTGTCAGCAGGCCATGCTCCCTCTGGAGTCTGTAGGGAAGAATCTCTTCCATGGGTTTCTCCTGGCTTGTGGTGGCCAGAAGTTCTTGGCGTTCCTTGGCTTGGAGATGCACTGCTCCAATCAACCTTCATCTCCATATGGTGATCTTCTCTTTGTCTGTCTGTCACTGTGTCCAAATTTCCTCTTCTTATGGGGACACCAGTCATATTGGATTAAGGGCCCACCTTACTCCAGTGTGACCTCATTTTAATTTAAATTCCATCTGCAATGACCCTATTTCCAAATAAGGTCACATTCTAGGTATTGGGGATTAAGACTTCAACATATATTTTTGCAGGGCATAAACAATCAATGGTATTTCCTTGGATTTTTGTAGTCACTGGTGGGTACAGGGATGAGCCGTGGTACATGTACAGTGTATTTGGCACCCATTATCTCAACCTATATAGATGGAGCCAAATTCTTAGTTTGCTGTTGAGATCATTCACAAGCTGGTCCTTCTGCTTGTTGAAGTATTATACATCCCTCAAGGCAAAAGTGACCTCCTCCTTAAGCCTTCCTTTTGTCACGTGTTCCTTTCTTGTGCATTGACTATCTTGTGCCTTGTATCTTTGAGGTGCCTAAGCCTCACCTCTTTCTCTAGACAACTCCTCACCTCCTTCATCTTCATGGTGCTGTTTCTGTTATGGCATATTCAGTCACCACATCAATGGCATCGATGTATAGCCCAGTCAAATTAAATGAACTTTCTCCTACCAATGGGCCTATCTGATGGGAATGAGTTCAATGCCAATGCTTGGGCTGATGCATAGGCTTCCTCCATCCAAGAACGCAGAGTATTCCATCATGTTTTCATGATGCAAAGCAGGGAAAAGCATAATGCTTTCCTTATTCTTCACGTGTTGACCTGTTATTCTAATTCACATGTGATGGCCATGGCAAAACAGCTACGTGTTTCAGTAAGAACAGACCTTAGGAGAGGCATTTTTACAATGTGTCACAATATGAAGTCCAGCATCTTACTTTTTAAAAATCATTTTGAAAAAACCCTAGCAATATGAAAGCAGTCGCTAATCAGTATCTTTTAAGGAAAGAATGCCAAAAGCAGAGGTTGTGGAGAGAGGCAGGGCAAGACTCTCAAGACAAAATTTGCCTGCTCTGCAATTTTGCCCTGACTTTGGACCCACAAGAGGATCCCAGGTCATTGCGTTGGATGTGAGTGTTCTGCTCACTCTATTTCATGTTGTACAGATGACTTCCTTTTCTGCAGAGATTTCTAACAGTACTCCATCTCCTCTGCCAAGAAAGGAGCTCTTTAACCCGTTTCCGTCATTGCCATGAAACACATCACTCTAAAATGGAAGTCCAGTAGACCCTTCCTAACTGTGTAGCAACAAGGATAATGAGCTAGCAAGTTATACTTCCTTTAAAATGCACAATAAAACAAAGAAAGAAATGAAAAAGAGCCAGAACCACTTCAGTAAGAAATGAGCTATCTTCATGGAAGCATGGGGCAGATTCTAGAAATAACTCCCAAAGTAGAAATTTGATGACTGCCTTATTCAAAATATTTACAGTGACTGAAAATACACTGTCAGGGTATTCTAGAGAAGACAGTGTACTTGGAGGAAAAATAAAGCTTCATGAATAGAAAAATATTTTTAAATGACATGCTTTTAATAAAACATAAGTGCTCATAATTTGTCACTGATTTCATTTAGTTTCATTTCACTGCCCTTATTTGCTGCTGATAGGAGCTTGGTATTTTCAAAGGATACTTTGACTGCCTGTTGGCTGCCTCAGCACCACTCAGTAAGCCAAATTTTTGCAAAGAGTTCTCCATGCGCTTGGATGATGGTCAGCCCTGCGTGGGGCACGCTTCAGTAACATGAAGTGCCCGCAGGGCTCTCTGAGCTTCCCCTACCCATTTCTCAGTGCTTGGAAACCAAGAGCAGCCACTCAGTTCTACCTACAAAAGGACATGGCACTCCACGCCATCCTACAGTGGTGGTGGTGAGGTTCCAGTACTTTCCATAGAGCAACCAAGCCTTCTTGAAAGCCAGAGGCAGTTCTTGTAGTTTTCTACAAAGCAGGAAGCCCAGCAGGTTGCTTCCTCCAGCCTCCAGCTTCTACTCACAGCCTTGGGGCGGGGTCCCCTCTCTGTTTCTGACACCCCTACCATTACCGCTTTTTACCCAAGGGTCAGCCCAGCAAGGATGCGTAAATCCAAGGATGTCACCAAGTAGTGGTGGGTGAGGTGGGTCTGGGCCCTGAGAAAACATCTGTGCAGCGTGCTGTGACCCCATGTGCTTCCCTCTCCTCAGCTACTGCCTATTGGAGATGCCTGGTGACTGGTAAGGTCTCAGAGACCTAGGTGGAGAGTCAGGCCAGTCCCTAACCCCAAAGGAAAGCCTAGATGAATGAGATAGAGACACAAATATTCAGAGATATACAGGGAGACCGAGAAACATGGAGAAACAGTAAAAGAGAAAGAGAGAGAGACACACACACATGGAAAGAGACACAGAGAAGAACCCATGGAGAGACAGAGAGAGGCAGAGACACAGAGAGAGATGGAGAAGGAGACAGAGAGAGACAGAGACACATGGAAAAACAGAAAAAGACGGAGAGATGACAAGATAGAGATGGAGACACATGGAGAGACAGAAAATGAGAAAGGCAGACACAGAGAGACAAAGAGAAAGAAGGAGACACATGGAGAGGGGGGCACAGAGAGAAAGAAGCACAGAGAGACAGAAACAGAAAAAGAAAAAGACAGACACACAGAGAGACAGTGGGATGGAAAGACAGAGGCCAAGAGAGAAAGTAAAATTATAGATTAGGGGGAAAGAGAAGATATTGGAAAAGGAAATGCACCCCCACCCCCGTCTTTTTTTCCTCCCTGCTGGCTTGAAAGGTCCTTTAAAATGATTCATTCTCTTTTCTCTCCAGAGAGCAGCTGACATGATGAATCAGTCTATGCTCATTTTCAACGTCAGACAGAATAGTCAGTCGCTGCTGGGGGGTCCATCTGACCCAGGGATGAGGAGCCCCACACCACCCAAGGAAGTAGGAGGACTACGGTGTCTGCTGCTGGGGGCAGGGTGCAGGAAGAGCAGCCCCTAAGGGCTCTGCCTGTCCACTTCATCACCACTCTGCTCAACAAGTGACCAGCCTCGGGTCCCACAGACACCAGGGCACACTTTTAGGAAGGTGTGAAGAGGTCTCCATTGAAGGCAAGCTCACCACTCCCTGCCTGACCCAGAGTTCCCACCATGAATTACAAGGCCCTCCTTGGGATTCGAGTGTCCAGACTGCTATGACTGAATGAGATATGGTGACCAAAGGGGATGGGAAGGAAGTGACTTTCCCGTTTGATGATCAGAGGTGGCAAGGATGTCCAGATGGCCACATCTGGTCTAGAATCAGATACACCAAGCTTTTGATACCCACTCGGCCACTTCCTATGGGGCCCCGGACAAATCACCTGTCCTCTCCTGGAAATTGTGTAGGAAGAATGTTATTTCCTATTTAATAGGGTTGCTGTGAGGATTAAAACTGCTGTGATATTATTAGCGGAACCCATTAGTGCTGGAGCACTTTATCTGGTGGCTAGAAACTACTTAGGAAAGCAAAGAGCTTAGTCTGAAGGGGATAGGTTGTAGCATTATGTGAGCGTTTGGGGCTTCAGGGAGGTGGGGAAGAGAAGATCAGTAGCTGAGCCCAGCTTGAAAAAGTGGCGTGTTCACAGCGCTGAGCCAGGTCTACTTCCCCCGCCAGAAGCCTGGAAGCTGACATCGAATTCACAGCCAAAAGGAGAGGAATCTCTGCAGCAGGCCAATTCTCTGAAAGCCAGTTTGTGAAAGAATAAATTCTTGCAATAACCCAATTGCCCAATTTACTCAACTTTCCTACTCACCATTAAATTTGTTTTAGAAAGTGAAAAGACAACCTACAGAAGGAGAGAAAAGAGTTGCAAATCATATAACTGATAAGGGTTTAATATCCAGACTATATAAAGAACTCCTATAACTCAACAACAAAAAGACAAATAATCCAATTTTTTTTAAAAAATGTACAAAGGACTCGAGTAGACAGTTCTCCAGAGAAGATATACAAATGGCCAATAAGCACATAAAAAGACGCTCAACATCATTAGCCATTAGGAAAATGCAAATCAAAACCCCAAAGAGATACCACCTCGCACCCTCACTGGAATGGTTATTATTTAAAAAACAGAAAAAAATAAGTTTTGGTGAGGATGTGGAGAAATTGGAACCCTCATACATTGTTAGTGGGAATGTAAATTGGTGCAGTCATTGGGGAAATCAGTTTGGCAGTTTCTCATGAAGTTAAATACAGAATTACCATATGAGTCAGCAATTCCACTCCTAGATATGTACCCAAAAGAATTGAAAACAGGGACTCAGATACTTATATCCCAATGTTCATAGTGGCATTATTCACAATTGCCAAAAGATGGAAGCAAACCAAGTGCCTCTCAACATATGGAGAAACAAAATGTGGTGTACACCTACAATGGAATATTAGTCAGCTGTAAAAAGGAGCAAAGGTCTGAAACATGCTACAATATGAAGTTATCGTGTTGAGTGAAATAAATCAGACTCAAATGTATAAATGTTACATTATCTCAGTTATATGAAATAATTAGAATAAGCAAACTCATAAAGTAAGATATCAGAAGACAAGTTATCAGGGCTGAGGTAGGGGTAGGGAACAGGAACTTAAGGCTTAATTGGTGCAGAATTTCTGCTTGGGGTGATGAAATATTTTGGTAATGGATGTTTGTGATGGTTGCACAACATTGTGAATGCAATTAATGCCAATGAATTGTGTACTTAAAAAAGGTTAAAATAGTAAAATTTGTGTTATGTTACCTTACCACAATAAATTTTTTAACATCAAGAATTTTTCTAAGGTATAGTCTTCCCGAATACATTCAATGAAGAATATTATGCATATTATCAAAACTTCAGACCTCTGTATGGGAATTTTTCAACTTTTACTGAGTTCTTTCTAACCCTTTGAAGAGCCATTTTCTGTTTTGCCAACATTTTTTCCCCATACATAGCTGCTATTCTGTTTCATTCTCTCTAGTATATTTGTATTTATATTTTAGCTTTCCTTCTACTAATATACATGACCTAAGACTTTCCCTTTCAACCACCATCATACCCATACAATAGCACTGCTAGTTACAAACACCATGATATACTTTAACCATTTATTGTCATTTCCAAAGATTTACAACCTTTTTACCAATTCTTCACAGATTAACCCTCAGCTTTCCATTCTCCACCCTCCTTCATTTTCTGGTGACCTATATTCTAATTATTAACTCCATGAGTTTACACAATCTATTTGGTTCATAATAGTGTAATCATACAGTATTTGTCCTTTTGTGTCTGGCTTGTTTCACTCAACATAGTGTCCTCCAGGTTCATCAATGTTGTCGTATGCTTCACGGCTCATTTCTTCTTACCACTGCATAGTATTTCATAATGTGTTTACACCACAATTTGTTTATCCATTCATCAGTTGATGGACACCTGGGTTGTTTCCAACTTTTGTGTTTTGCCAACATTTTAGCACTTTAAGGATCCTTTCCCCACTTTTACTGAAATTACTCATTTATTTTTTAAAAGTGTTCATTTTAGCTTTTTATAAAATTTCTAGCAATCGAATTGGAGTGGCTTCAATAGATTTGGCAATTTCTAAAAAGGCTTTAGTTGACTAGTTTTTATTTTAAAGGATGGCAGTTTGCTACCTCAATTCCCTCCTGCTATAGTTTTGAAAGGAAATGGATTGAGGAGATGACCTGATCTTGGGATGGAGTGGGGGCAGAGGGCCAGGAGTTGGAGAAGGGAATGGGCACAAGGCTCTGCCAGGCTGCTGAACCCAGAGAAAGGAGAGGCTGATGGGTAGAAAAAGAGAGGACTGAGAATTGGAGAAGAGGGAAGACTGGTGTGGGGGTGGGGGACAGAGAGAGGACAATGAAGATCGGGCTGAGGATCAGAGGGAAGAGGAGACTGAGAGGGGTGAAGAGGGGCAGCATGGAAACCAGCTTCCAATGAGCCCTACCTCCTGGCATTTGCCCATCACTTGTGTAGCTCCCTCCCACATTGAATAGGGATGATCTGAATTACCAATAGGATGTTGCAGAAATGACATTGCAGTTTTCACTTTGCTGTCTCTTAGATCACTTGCGCTAGGATAGCCGTGTGAGGACACTCAAGCAATCTTAGGGAGAGGTCCATGGGTGAGAGACTGAGGCCTCCTGCCAACAGCCGTATGAGGAAGCCATCTTGGAAATGAATGCTCCAGCTCCAGTCTTCAGATGACAAGGTACCTTGACTGTAACCTTATGATAGACCCCCAAGCCAGAATCTCCCAACTAATCTGTTCCTGAATTCCCGACCCTTATATATTGGGTGAGATAATAAATGTTCATTAGTACTTCAAGCCATTAAGATTGGGGATACTTGGTTATGTAGACAGAGGAGGAGACCGAAGAGAAGGAAAAGGGGAAACTGAGGAGCAAAGAAGAATTTGAGGACCTCAGATTCTTGGGGTCCTCACTCTCTACAGTTCTCTTGGGCCCTATCAATCCATCTGTAATGAATTTCTGTAAGCTTCATAAGCAGTTGAGAGGAAAACAGTTTTTATAAATTGGTAAACCCGATGCACTGGTCATTATGGAAATAGATCCTTAGATGAATTGCCTTTCAGTGAATTGATTTTCTGTGAATTAACCTACAGCTGGAAAATCTTGGGTTTTTATATATTGGAATCATAGAACCAAGGTTTTAGAAAACATTTCAAATGAGATATATTAAAGGGAAGTTGATATGAAATAATAATAAATATTAAAGTACTGGGCAGTTAGTGATAGAGGCTTGGGAAATCTCATATCATCTCTCCTCTCTCTCTCTCTCACTCACTCATTCTCTCTCTCTCTCTCTCTCTCTCTCTCTCTCTCTCTTTCCTCTCTCTCTCCACTTATCTGGGTGAAGGTAAAACAAATATAATAAATTTTCTACCCATATGTGACAATACTTGTACCTTTGATTTCTGGTAATCTGTGATTACATTGGGCTATAAATTTACCTCTACAGAATGATGACAAGAATGTATTTTGTGGATAGAATAAAAAGAGAAATTGGATGCATAAATATTGTCCCCACAGGTGATTGAAAGATGAAAATACTACTTTCACAAAGATGCCAAAGCCTAGTTCCCCTTGTAAATACCCTATAATTGCCAGTGAGCAAAGCCAACTACTATTGGAATGGAAGTTTCTGTGAGGCACAGTTTGGAGACTTCCTCACCCATGGAGGAAGAGGAAAGCAGGAGGGATGGTGTAAGTTCCCACCACGTGCCACCCAAAGCACTATGAGCAGTGAAAACATTACGTCCTTCAGTCCTGATGGGCACTTCCTAAGGAGAGTGTTACAAACCCCATTTTGGAGATGGGGCAAATTGGTCCTGAGAGAGGTTAAGCAAATTGCCACAAGTCACCCAGCTAATAAGAGGTAGAAGTGGGGCTTGAACCCACTTTTAGTTCTACAGCTCCTGGTAGCTCATGCTCTGCCTCTATGTGAGGTTTGAAGTCTTGGAGGAAAACTCTTCTCCATCATTTAATGTCTCTGTGGTCCTGGCCCTTAATTCCCTCTAAGATGCTATAGGCAATGTGCAATGCCAGAGTGGGACAAATGGGAGGAACAGGTGCATGGGAGACCCCTGCTCCCATCTCATCCCCAGCCTTCCCAGCAGAGATGGCCAAGCTGACTGTGCAGAGTTGGCAGCCAGGAGCAGGGCTGGCAAAAGTACAGTTGACCCTCATCCAATTGTATCCCTACAGGCCTCCAGATGTCTAGAAACGAACAACAGAAGATTTGACCAGTGCAATGGAGGAATAGGAAAGTCTATGAGCTTTGAGATTCAGCTCAGGTATTGGCTCCTGGAAGTCTTCCTTGGAAACCATGGGCTGGGCCCATCACCCAATATGTATTCTTGCAGCTTCTTTTTGAAATTCTCTCCCTCTGCTTCTGTCTTCCTGCTCCTTGAGGGCAGGGCCATGTCTTAATCACCTTTGTACCCCAGCACCCAGCCTAGGCTGACATCATGAAGGAGCTCATTAAATGTTTATTGAGCTGATGTGGACTGAAGCAGGGGGAGGGAAGCTAATTCATTGGCCCAGGGTGTGAGCACAGAGCATTTAGAATCAAAATTGTCCAGCTGCTTGAGAGACCACAGGCGGTTAGGGCCAAGTGGTGGTTGAGTGTGAATATGCGGCCTACTAAATGTCTCTCTTTTTTGAGTCAGACTGAGGCTCCCCTTAGTCTCCAGACTAACTGGAGACTTGTGGAGCATTGGTCTCTTCCTTTAAGGAGTTTCCATGAAAATGCTACCAGGGCTTTTCATCTTTTGAACCCCAACAAAAGGGTTATCCGTGCTACGAAAGGCAGGCATGGCATTTTGATATACAGACTCCTGCTGCCTGTTAACCAGTTGGTTAACACATTGTGGCCATCAGACATAAAAATACATGCCACTCACATCCCAGCTTATTGCCTGGTTAAGGAGAGAGGACAAATATAATAAAAGAACTGCCAACATAGGGATAGTATTTGGTTAATTCTTCCTTCCTTCCTCTCTCTCCCTCCCTTCTGTCTATTACCTTTCCTTTTCCATTTTTCTGTCTCTCCAGCTCTCCTTGCCTATCTTCCTTCCTTCATTCCTTCTGTCCTTCCATTTTTCCTGTCTACCTTGTCCGCCTTCCTTTCTCATCTCAGGTAAGTTCGTCACGCTCCTCAACTTTTGGCATACTATCTTGATCGGTCCCTGAGATTTTATTTTATTTATTAATTTTTTATTAGAGAAGTTGTAAGTTTACAGAAAAATCAAGCAGCTCCCATATACCCACTCCACATACAGTTTTCCCTATTATTAACACCTTGCATTACTCTGGTACCTTTGTTACAATTGATGAAACAATATTATTATAATTATACTATTAACTATTGACCATAGTTTACAGTAGAGATTCATCACTATGGTTTTTTAAGAAATCTTTATTCTAGTAACATACATACAACCTAAAATTTCCCCTATTAACCACATATAAATATATAATTTGGTGTTGTTAATTACATTCACAATGTTGTACAACCATCATCACTGTCTGTGGCAGTTTGAGATTTTATGAATCCCCAAAAGAGAAAAATTATGCTTTTGAACTAGTTTATTCTTGTGGTGTGAGACCCTTTGATTGCATTTAATTCGACTGAGGGTCCTTTGATTAGATTACTTGAAAAGATCGTTTTAGGGCTTTTAATTGAACTACACCAGTGAGTCGTGACTCAGGTTGAATCTTTCCCCCTTGCTGGGTCTGATATAAATGGAAACACAGACAGACAGAGACAGGAAAAGGAAGCCAGCATATTTGATTCTGCAATGTGAGAGAGAGGACTGCAGGAAAACGGAAGCCCCTGAGAGGCTCAAAGAGGCTGGGCCCATAGAACAGCTCAAGAGGAGATGAGCCTTGCCGTAATGCTGGTTGCCCTTAGCTGAGCTCAAACCTCAGCGGAGAATGGCGGCCATCTTGCGTCAACACATGGCAGCAGACTTTGGTGAGAAAGCACCTCTTATAATGCCTTGATTTGGACTTTTCACAGCCTTGGAACTGTAAGCTTTTACCCCAAATTACCCCCCCCCCTAAGCCAACCCATTTCTGGTACTTTGCATCAGCAGCCCTTTGGCAAACTAAAACACTGTCCATTACAAAAACTTTTCTATCACCCCAAATAGAAACTCTGCACCCATTAAGTAGTAACTCTCCATTCCCCCACCTCCACCCCCAACCCCTGGTAGCCTATGTTCTAATTTCTGACACTATTTCTTATTCTAATTATTTCATATCAGTGATCCCATACAGTATTTGCCCTTTTGTGTCTGGCTTACAGCACTCAGCATGATGTCAAGTTCATCCATGTTGCATGACTCTGAACTTCATTCCTTTTTATGACTGAATAATATTCCATGTATGTATATACCACATTATGTTTATCCATCCAAATATTGTTGGACAGTTGGGCTGCTTCTATCTTTTGGCAATTGTGAATAATGCATCACTGTGCAAATATCTGTTCAAGTCTCAGGTTTCAATTCTTTAGGTATATACCTGGAAGTGGGATTGACAGGTCATATGGTAATTCTGCACTCAACTTTCTGAGGAACCACCAAATTGTACTTCACAGTGAATGCACCATTTTACATTCCCATCAACAATGAATAAGTATTCCTGTTTCTCCATATCCTCTCAAATGCTTGTTATTTTCCATTTTTTAATAATAGCCATTCTAGTGGGCATGAAATGGTATTTAATTGTGGCTTTGATTTGCTTTTTCCTAATGGTTAATGATGTTGAGCATCTTGTCATGTGTTTTTTAGCCATTTGTATATCCTCTTTGGAGAAATGTCTATTCAAGTCTTCTACCCATTTTTAAATTGGGCTGTTTGTCTTTTTGTTGTTGAGTTGTAGGATTTCTTTATATATTCTGGATATTAAACCCTTATCAAATATGTGGTTTCCAAATATTTTTTCCATTCTGTAGATTGTATTTTCACTTTTGTGATGAAGTCTTTCGATGCATAAAATTTTTTAATTTTTACAAAGTCCCATGTATCTATTTTTTTCTTTTGTTGATAGTGCTATTGGTATAAAGCCTAAGAAATCATTGCTTAACACAAGATCTTAAAGATGCTTCCCTATGTTTTCTTCTAGGAGTTTTATAGTTTGGGTTCTTATAGTTAGGTCTTTGATCCATATTGAGTTGATTTTGTATATGGCATGAGGTAAGGTGTCCTCTCTCATTATTTTGCATATGGATATCCAGTGCTCCTAGCACCATTTGTTGAAGAGATTGCTCTTGTCCCATTGAATGGACTTGGCACCTTTGTCAAAAATCAATTGGCCAGAAATGCGATGGTTTATTTCTGAACTCTCAATTGGATTCCTTTGGTCTATATGTCTGTCCTTCTGCCAGTATCCTGTTGTTTTGATTACTGTAGCTTTGTAAAATGTTTTAAAACTGGAAAAAGTGAATATTCCTACTTTGCTCTTCTTCTTCAAGATGGTTTTGGCTATTTGGAGTCCCAACCTTTCCATATAAATTTGATGACTGGCTTTTCCATTTCTGCAAAAAAAGGCTTTTGGAATTTTGATTGTGTAGAATTGGCATCTTAACGATATTTAATCTTCCAGTTCATTAACACAGACTGTCCTACCATTTATTTAGGTCTTTTGAAAAAAAAATTTAGTGTTGTTTTGTAGTATTCTGTGTACAAGTCCTTTACTCATTTGGTTAAATTTATTCCTAGATATTTGATTATTTTAGTTGCTACTGTAAATGGAATTGTTTTTCTCAATTTTCTCTTCAGATTGTTCATTACTATTGTATAGAAAACACTAACAAATTTTGCTAGTTGATCTTGTACCCTGCCACTTTGCTGAATTTGTTTATTCGTTCTCATAGTTTTGTTGTGGGTTTTTTCAGGGGTTTCTATATATAGGATCATGTCATTTGCAAGTAAGGAAAGTTTTACTTCTTCCTTTCCAATTTGGATGCCTTTTATTTCTATTTCTTGCCTGATTGCTGTGGCTAGAATTTCCCATAAAATGTTGACTAATAGTGGTGACAGTGGACATCCTTGTCTTGTTCCTTGAATCTAGAGGGAAAGTTTGCAGTCTTTCATCATTGGGTATGATGTCAGCTGTGGGTTTTTCATATATGCCCTTTATCATGTTGAGGAAGTTTCCTTCTATTCCTAGATTTCTAAGTGTTTTTAACAAAATCAGGTGTTGGATTTCATCAAATGCCTTTTCTGCATCAATTGAGATAATCTTGTGTTTTTCCCCTTTGTTCTATTAATGTGGTGTACTACATTAATTGATTTTCTTACATTGAACCACTCTTGCATACCTGGGATAAATTCCACTTGATCATTGTGTATAAATCTTGTATTATGCTGTTGGATTTGGCTTGCTGGTATTTTATTGAGGATTTTTGCATCTATATTCAGAAAAGATATTGGTCTGTAATATTCTTTTCTTCTGGTATCTTTATTCAGCTTTGGTATTAGGGTGAATGTTGGCCTTATAGAATGAGTTAAGGAGTGTTCCCTTCTCTTCAGTTTTTCGGAAGAGTTTGAACAAGATTGGTGTCAATTCTTGGAATGTTTGGCAAAATTCTCCAGTGAAGCCATCTGGTCCTGGGCTTTTCTTTGTTGGGAGGTTTTGGCTACTGGATTCAATCCCTTTTTCTTGGTCTGTTGAGATCTTCTATTTCTTCTTGAGACAGTGTAGGTAATTTGTGTGTTTCTGGGAATTTGTCCATTTCATGTAGGTCAGGGGTTCTTAACAAGGAGTCTGTGAGTTTGAATTGAAATTCCAAAAAAACATTATTCTTGTGGGGACATGTTGGTGCAAGTGTGATATATTTATTAAATAATACACAGTATAGTGTGAATTTAGTAAGGGGTCCATTGTTTTCACCTGCCTGACAAAGGGGTCCATGGAACAAAAAACGTTAAGAACCCCTAATCTAGGTTATCTAATTTACTGGCATATAGTTGTTCATAGTATCCTCTTATAGTTCTTTTTATTTCAGTGGGGCTGGTAGTAATGTTCCTTTTTCTTTTTTTTTTTTTTTTTTTCATTTTTTATTTTAACTATTTGTTTTCTCTTTTTTTTTTCTTGTAAATCTTGCTAAAGGTTTGCTAATTTTATTGATCTTTTCATAAAAACAACTTTTGGTTTTGTTGATTCACTCTATTGTTTTATTTTTTATTCCTTATTTCATTTATTTCTACTCTAATCTTTGTTATTTTCTTCCTTCTTCTCAGTTTGGGTTTAAGTTTGCTCCTTTTTTCTAAATCTTCCAGTTGTGATGTTAGGTCTCTTATTTGAGATATTTCTTCTTTAACACCATGGTTGTTTAAGAATATTTTGTTTAATTTCCACATATTTGTAAATTTTCCAGTTCTCCTTCTGTTATTGATTCCTAGCTTCATTCCATTGTGGTTGGAGAAGATACATTATATGATTTTAATATTTTTTAATTTCTTGTGACTTGTTTGTGACCTAACATTTGATCTATCTTGGAGAATGATCTATGTGCACTAGAGAAGAATGTATATTCTGCTGCTAATGGTTAAGGTATTCTAGACATATGTTAGATCTAGTTGATTTATAGTATCATTCAAGTCTGCTAATTTATTTTTGATCTTCTAGCTAAATGTTCTATACATTATTGCAAGTGATGTATTGAAGTCTTCTACTATTAATGTAGAACCATCTATTTTTCCCTTCAAATCTGCCAAAATTTGCTTCATATATTTTGAGTCTCTGCCATTAGGTGCATATATATTTATAATTATAATGTCTTGTTGAATCGACCCTTTTATTAGTATATAATGACCTTCTGTGGCCTTTGTAATAATTTTTGATTTAAAGTCTATTTTATCTGATATTAGCATAGATACCTCAGCTCTTTTTTCCATCATTTCACTTTCAGCTTACTTGTGTCTTTGAATGTATAGTAATTCTCTTGGGTATATCTTATAATTGGGTCGTGCTTTTTATCCATTCTGCCAATTTCTGCCTTTGGTTGGAGAGTTGAATTCATTTACATTTAAAGAAACTTCTGATAATGCAAGACTTTCTTCTGTCATGTTACTATTTGGTCTCTGTAAGTCTTAGACCATTTTTGTTCCTCAATTCTTCCATTTATACATACATTCACATTTGTTTGATTTTTTATTGTACCATTTTGAATCTCTTCTCATTTCCTTCTGTATATATTTTCCAGGTATTTTCTTTGTGGTTATGTGACCAAAATTTAATATCATGAATATAAAATAATCGTATTTGATTTGATACCAACTTAACCTCAATAGTGTGCACAAACACTCTTCCTATATTCCTCTGCCCCCCACCTTTTTGTTGTGCCTGTTCCAAACTTTATCTTTATACATTGCATGTACAAAACCATAGATTTATTATTACTTTTATTACTTATGCATTTGCATTTTAGAACCCGTAAGAAGTAAAAAGTGGAGTTGTACACATATGGTGATTCTAGCAAGGGAAGAAATTATTACAATGAGGTGAAGCCAGTGGCCACTTGACACTTTTGGGGCAGGGAGGGGACGAGCAGTTGAAATACAGGGGCTTCTTTGGGATTTGGAGGTTGTCCTGAGTACCGTTGTGGCAACAGATGTAGGCCATTTTAAATCAGCACACACCACTCCGAACTGTGTGGGACAGAGTGTGGTCTACGATGTGAACTGTGGTCTATGGTTGGTGGCAAGGCCCCAGGATGTGTAAGTCCATTGAGGATGGTGGGCCACACTTGTGGGAGATGTTTGAGTGGGATGTGGTGGGAGGTGTGGGAGGTGGGCAACATGGGAATCCCAGTGGGTTCCGTGTAATATTTTAGGTAATCTAAGCACCTCTTAAAATATATTTATATATTTATAAATAACATTTTTGTAAGCAAATGCACATATATGCATATATATTTATATATCATTTTACAAATATTGGTATGTATTGTGAAAATTTTGATTTTTACCCACAATAAAAATAAATTAATAAAAAAAAAAAAAAGTGGAGTTATATACCAAAACAAAACAAAACAATAGTACTGGCATTTATAATTACCCATAAGGTTATCTTTACCAGAAGTCTTTATTTCCGTATGGCACTTCAATCCTCTAGTGTCCTTTCCTTTCGTTCTGAGTAGCTTGTAGGATAGGTCCAGTGGCGATGAACTCCCTCAGCTTTTGTTTATCTAGGAATGTCTTTATCTCTCCCTCATTTTTGAAATACAGTCTTGCTGGATATAAAATTCTTGGTTGGCAATTGTTTTCTTTCAGCATTTTAAATATTTCATTCCACTGCCTTCTTGCCTCCATGGTTTCTGATGAGAAATTGGTACTTAATCTTATTGAACTCCCTTGCACATAGCATGCTGCCTATCTCTTGCTGCTTTCAGAACACTCTTCTCATCCTTGGCATTCAACTGTTTGCCTCCTATGTGTCTGGGCATGGTTTTCTTTGAGTTTATCTTGTTTGGGGTTCATTGGGATTTTTGAATGTGCATATTCACATTTTTGCTAAGTTTGGGAAATTTTCTGTCATTATTTCTTTAACTATTCCTTATGCCCCCTTTTTTCTCTTCTCCTTCTGGGACCCCCATAATGCATATATTGGTATTCTTGATGATGTATTATAGGTTTCTTAAACTCTGTTCTCTCTTTTGTTTAATCTTTTTTCTTTCTGTTCCTTAACCTGGATCATTTCAATTGTCCTGTTTTTGAGTTCAGTGGTTCTTTCTTCTTTCAACTCCAATCTGCTGTTGAAACTCTCAAGGGAAATTTCTTATTTCAGTTGTTGTAGTTGCAACTACAGTATTCTGTTTTGTTCCTTTAAAATTTTTCTATCTCTTTACTGCAATTTTCATATTGTTCATTCATTATTTTCCTGATAGCTTTTGGTTCTCTCTGAGTGTTTTCTTTATCTCCTTGAACATACTGAGGATCACTTTTTAAAGAATCTTTGAATGATATGTCCAAAATCTGGTGGTTTCTAGATTTTTATCTTGTTCCTTTGGATAATCCATCATTTCCTGTTTCTTTGTTTCTCTTGTAATCTTTTGTTGCACATTCCATGTTTTAACATTTTAAAGTGTTAACTCTAGGATTTAGTCCCAGAGCTGTCTCTTCCTTAAATTTATATCCAGCTATCAATATGATAGAGAATTCCCTGAGTGCCAGGAGTTAACAAAAACCAACCAATGCAAAAAGAAAAACAAACAAACAAAAAAACAACCAATGCAAAAAATATCCTTCACAGGCTTTTCAAATCGGCTCTGTGTTGTCTGGTGTGCTTCTTCAGAGTTTAACTCTCCTAAGAAGATGTGTCCAAGGCAAATGTGAAGTACAGGGGTCTTTCTGTCTTTTCTGAAACTGTATCTTGTCCTGGGCTTATGTTTGCTCATTGCTTTACAAATTCCCCCATTTATAGGAATTTGTATGCCCTTCTACTCCCTATTTCATCTCTCCCGCCCCCATCCTGGGTGTTCTAATGTATGATTTAAAGCAGGTAATCCTTTGCCCCAAGCCATTTTGACTTAATTATTTCTAAGACTGCTTTAGCTGTCTGCAAGCTGCTTCTACATTCAAGGCAAGTCCTGGGAAGGTAAGCCTGAGATGACTTTCATACCTCAGTTTTTCAGGCTGCCACCTGACAGATTGACATAGACATACAGGTACCCCAGCACACTTCTCTCTCCAGAACAGGGCCAGGGATCCACAATAGGAGTGCAGGCTGGCTCCAAACTGCACGGTGAAGGGGTAGGGGAGCAGCCAGCAAGGGCACCATGAGATTTTCTTACCAAGTTTAAAGCTGTGGTTTCTTGATTTGGTGTTCACCCATTTACCACAATCCTTTAAAGATTTTCAAAAAATTTTTAGGAAGATAGCTTTGCCAGTTTTTGCTAATTATTCAAAGATTCTATGGGAGTATGGCACCCTGAAGTGTCTTACACCGATATCATTGTAGGATGATTGGATTTTTAATTTAAACTATTCTGGTGGGCGTGTAGTAATATCTCATTGTAGTTTTAATTGGCAAGTCCCTGGTGGAATGATATTGAGTCATTTTTCAGGTTAATATTGGCCATTTGTATGTCTTATAAAGAGCCCAAATCTTTACCCCACTTTAAAAATTTGATAGGCTATATTTAAAAAAATTTTTTTATAATAGACTTTATTTTTAGAGACATTTTAGGTTTACAGAAAAATTACACAGAAAGTACAGAGTTCCATATAGCCCTTCTTCCCCACTGTACACAGTTTCCCCTATTATTAACATCTTGCATTAGTGTGGTACATTTGTTACTGTTGATGACCCAAAATTGGTACATAATTATTTTTTATTAATTTTTTTACTGTTAAAGAAGCTTTAGATTATATAAATCTTACATAAAAAATATAAGGGATTCCCATATGCCCCACTCCCTCCCCCTCCCACACTTACCCACATTAATAACATCCTTCATTAGTGTGGTACATTTGTTATAATTGATAAACACTTATTGAAGCATTGCTACTAACCATGGACTACTGTTTACATTATAATTTACACTCTGTCCCACACAATTTTGTAAGTTATGACAAAATATACAATGGCCTGTATCCGTCACTGTAATGTCATGCAGGACAAATCCAATGACCCCAAAACACCCCCATATTACACCTATTCTTTCCTTTCCCTCCCCTCAGAACCTCTGGTGGCCACTGTTTTTATATCAATGATACAAGTTCTTCCATTCCTAGAATAATAATACATCTATAGTAGAATAATAATAAGTCCACTTTAGTCCATTGTTCATTCCCCAATCTTGAATATTTTGGGATGGTGATGCCCACTCTGCTTCTAATTGAGAGGGGGCTTAGATCCCATGAGACGGATGGAACTATCTTGCTTGAAGTTGCAGACACTCTCTGTTCCTTGGGATGGGCGTTGTCCATCATCATCTCCTTGTTAGTTGTCCTGGATGAGTCCAATGAACTGGAGAGTAGGTGCTGCAATTCTGCTGAGATTCAGGGCTCAACTGGCACATGGACAGACCAAAGATTTACGTCTCTGGGATTTATGTTTATCAAATATAGAGCTAATTATAGGTTCAAATAAAAGGGGCAGAAGAGCCATGTGTAGAGAACCTATAAATGAGTCTAACTCTGTTGCACTGGGGAGCATAAATTCCAAAGTAAGGCCCACTGACAGGGTGCCGAATTCCAGAGCTGTCTGTCCTGCTTATAGTTTCTGGATGTCTCTAGAGCCCTAGTATATTATTATTAATTGAAGTCCATAGTTTACATTAGGGTTGACTCTGAATTGTACAGTTCTATGGGTTTTAAAAACTGCATACTGTCATGTATCCATCATTACAGTATCATACCAATACTGCCGTAAAAATGTCCTGCACTCCACCTATTCATCCCCTTTCCCTCACACCAAACCCCTGGCAACCACTAATCTTTTTTTATTGTCTCTATAGTTTTACCTTTTCCAGAATATCATATAGTTGGAATCATATACTCTGTAACCTTTTCAAACTGGCTTCTTTCATTTAGAAATATGCATTTAAGATTCTTGCAATCCTTTTTGTGCCTTGATAGCTCATTTCCTTTTATCACTGAATAACATTCCATTGAAGGAATATACCACAGTTTGGTTATCCACTCACCTATTGAAGGACATGTTGGTTGTTTCCAAATTTTGTCAGCTATGAATAAAGCTGCTATAAACATTCGTAGGCAGGTAGCTTTCAACTCCTTTGGTTAAATACTTAGAAGTGTGACTTCTGGATCATATGGTAAGCCAATGTTTAGCTTTGTAAGAAACCACCAAACTGTCTTCCAAAGTGGCTACACCATTTTGCATTCTCACAGCAATGAATGAGAATTTCTGTGGTTCTAAAGCCTTGTCAGCATTTGGTGTTGTCAGTGATAGGATTTTAGCCATTTTAATAGGTGGTTGTTTATATTTTTCTAGTTGATTTTTTAGAAGTTCTTTACATATTCTAGATTTAGGAATTATAAATATTTTCTCTCAGTACATAGCTTGCCTTTTCATTTTATTAATAGTGTCCTTTGATAAGCAGACATTTTACATTTTAATGAAGTCTCTTTTACCAGGTTTTTTAAAAAAAATAATTGGTGCTTTGTTTCCTAAATTCATGAAGATATTCTTCTACTCACTCATTCCAAGTGAGTGAGTAAATACTCACTTGGTCAAAGAAAACACTCAGATTTTTCCCCCTGAGGAATAATGGTGTTTTTTAATGAAATGTGGTACATCCAGGAAGGAAGGGGCAGGCTTCAGAGGGGAATAAAGATTCAGTTTTGGACAGTTAGCATTAGAAGTACCGATTGGTGACACCAGTGGAGATGTCAAAGAGACAATTGTATATGTAAGTCTGGAAATCAGGGGAGAGGCGTGGGAGTCAGTAGTATACATATAATATTAAAAGCACAGACCAGGATGAGATCACTTAAGAAGTGAGTGTTGCTGGAGGAAGGTGTCTGAGGGATCATCACTGAGAAACTTCCATATTTCAAGGTCTAAAAAATAAGATCCAGCAGAGGAAGCTCAGAATGTGGCAGGCAAATTATTTATTTAAAATTTTGCTCTATTTGGTCAATTAATTCTTATTTGTCTGGTAAAATTTGTTCAGTTTATTGTGTTACTTTATATTATTTGTACCTTTTAAATATCTCATTATTTTTCATCTGTATTCATATTTCTTTGTTTTTATCAGAACAGGTAATTATCCTCCTGTATTAGTCAGCCAAAGGGGTGCTGATGCAAAGTACCAGAAATCTGTTGGCTTTTATAAAGGGTATTTATTTGGGGTAGAAGCTTTGTGACTATAGTCACAAAGCCCTAAAGAGTCAAACTCAAGGTTACTTCCTCACCCAAAGTCTGTTGCCACATGTTGAAGCAAGATGGCAGGCGACCTCTGTGAGGTTTCAGCCTTCCTCTTCCTCTTAAGGTTCCATGAGCCCAGCTTTTTCCCATCTCAGATGTAGGCTGGAGGGTTCGTTTCTTTCCGGGCACCATCAGCTGCTCTCTTCTCTTCACAGGGTCAACTGTAAACTATCAGGTGAATGCCTCATCTCTCCCCAGGGCTCCAGTGTCAAAACCAAGTTCTCTCCGCTGCCGTGTCTTTTTCTGTTCTCCTATGCATCTACTTCTGTCTGTCTCCCTGACTGAGTGTCCATTTATATAGCCCACAAAGGGGACAGGGACTCAGACTGAGTCACCCTAATGACGTGGTTGAATCAAAGCCCTAATCTTCACATAATTTAATCAAAGGTTGATTAAATCTCAGCGGAATCTAATACAATCAAAAGGTATCATGCCCAGAGGAACAGATCAGTTTATAAACAATCTATATCTCTTTTTGGAATTCATAAATAACACCAAACTGCCACACTTCCTATCATAAATAATTAGAAAAGAGAGAAAACAGCTGTGTTCAGACGTTGGACAACAGAACTGTGACCCCAGAGAGAAATGAAACAAATAAGGTAAGTCCTACAATTGTACCAGCTTACTGTGTAGAGGCAGTTTTAGGTTACAATATAGAGAAGGGCAGCTCAATAGAACCTAATAGTCTTGCTGAGTTGAAGGGATAGAGATCAGAGTTTCGGAGAGCAGAGGCAGCTAGGAGTTGCTGGGCAGACTACTGTAGAGGAGAAAGCTGCACAGAGTGAGAGCTCCGGACGGCAGAAGGGTCCCCTGGACTCTTTGACTGAATACTGATTTGAAACCCCATGAGTCCAGGAAAAGAACCATTGGAAAACCAGACAATTACTGAATTTCTCAAAGTTCTCAATTCAGTTTTCAAAAGTTCCAAAGTTAACAATCCCACCAATTATGAAATTATAGAGAAAGCATTGGATAGGGCATTGGGTAGAGTCCGTAGAAGAGCCACATCTTCTTAGTGAGGCTGAATTAGCCCTAGAGTAAAGGCTGTTCTGGAATGCAAGCCACAAAAGGATCAGTTTGATATACAAGCAACTAAAAGGCATGCAAGAACACAGCCCAACACTCTTCAAAGGGATACAACAAAATCCAGCATTCACCAATGTAATATTCTTGTTCAACATTTAAAATTTGTTTTTAATTTGTATCAATTGACCTTTCCTAAAGTCATGCAGCATTGAGCTATGTCTTATGTAAATTTAGTTTCTAAGCTGAATCTTCAACAATATATAAGACTTTAGAGAGTTGAGGTGACAAAATACTCAGCACAATACCTGTCTATTTATAATATCATACATCTCAGGAATTATGAATAACACTTCAAACCAGTGTTTCTCAAGCTTATTTCCCTCCTAACAAGCCATTTTAAACCCTTTTTTTTCCGTAATCACCCCTCCCATGAAATTTTAAAGCCTCAGATACATCATATATCTTTTTACATGCTATATATATGTTTTATACATTTAAAAGGCAAGATTTTTCCACTCCTTTTGGGGCCAATATCTCCTCCAATTGAGAACTTGTGCTCTAGACCTTACGTGATTTATTTCCTCAGTCACTTCAAACATTGGAAATAGAGCCTTAATGGTTATTTGCCTGCATTTCTATCTCCTAGCAACAAAATATTGGAAATTGAAATTTTCAGACAGCATTTCCAGTAGCATTTAAAAAAAGAAATATTTAGACATAAATCTGATCTTCTGAGGTATTGGAATTGTTCTATATCTTGATTGTGTTGGTGGTTACACAAATGTATCCTTTGGCCAAAAGTTATCTAACTGTACACTTAAAATAAGTAAATTTTATTTTATGTAAGTTATATTTCAATAAAGCTGACTTTAAAAATATATATGGGTCCTGGCTTTTGTGCCTATTCAGGTAAATTTGAGAATAAGGAGTAAGAGGTAGAGGTTGGGAAATATCTTCTGGTTTTACAATCTGGGCTCAACAACTATTTTCTATTTATTTGCTACAGATAAAACTGCACTGAGACACTTCTGTCTTCCAAGATCTGCTCCACAGAACACAGTTACTAGCCCCTGAGTAGAACCCTCCCACCTGTTGTTACTCATTCACTCCCTACCCAAGTCAGGCTCTATACTTCCCTAATATTATCTACCATCTTTGGCTGGCTTTAAGCTGCTGTTTTTCTTACTTTGCCCTTCCCTGTAAAAGTGTGAATAATGTGGGAGGAAAGAAAGGATGGGGTAAAACTAGAAAGCTTTCCTACAACACGTTGCCCAATCCCAAGGGCTTTCTCCTTCCTTTGTTTTCCCAGCACACCTGGAACCCACTCTATTTCTGACTTTCCAAGGGTTTCTCACAATTTTTGAACTAGATTCTGGGAACCATCAACTATCTTCTCATTTCTTGGATAGAGTTCCTGTGATAATCCTTTGTCATTGAATTCAGTGAATTTAAAACTACTTTTTGACCTTGAATCATTTTTCTTCAAATAAAATCTTGATCTGGATTGTAAATGTATAAAACAGCCAACTACAGGCTGGGCTGTGTCTCAGAGTGTTGCCGGCTAACAGGGTTCAGATAAGTTAAGGAAGCAAGAGAAGACCTTGAAGACTCAAAGAGCAGTGGGATTAAAGGTGCAGGAACAAAGATATGTGCAATGTGCTTGGGGTAACATGGGCAGACCAGTTTGGTGGAGCAGAGAGTCCACACAAGGGATAAATCATGAAGTTGGAAAGCTGGCTTGAAGTCAGTTGGGACTGAATCATGTCCCTCATGAAAACATGTTCAAGTCCTAAATCCCAGTCCTGTGAGTGTGGATTCATCTGTAAATAGGACCTCTATTAGTTAAGGTGTGAATTCATTTGTTATTAGAATCTTCAAAGATCCTATTTAGATGAGGTCAGTTTGACTTAATCCAATGTGGCAGAAGTTCTTATAGACAAAGGAACCCCTAGAAGCCAGAAGTCAATAGAAATCAGAGAAGCAGACACAGGAGAGAGAGATCGCCATGTGACAGAAGATTGCCAAATGCTACAGACTTAAGGAGAAAGCAAACCCTTCCAGTAACTTGATGTTGGACTTCTTGCCTCCAAAACAAGAACAGTGAAGACTATTGTGTGGTATGTGTCATAGCATCCCCAGAAAATTAAGACAGGGACTTTGGATGACAATGCAAGAAGTTTATATTCTGTAGGTTGTGAGGAGTGACTGAAGAGTTTTGATGAGCTGCGTAGCAGTATGAGCTAGTGTCTTTTCTTCAGACTTGAGAGTCAAAGCTTCCCAATGGAAAGGCAAAGAAGCTGATGGAGATAGGGGAGCATGGAGCACTGAGCTTTTGTTAAGAATGTTTGGTTACTGTAATGAGAAGTTAGGGAAAGATACAAACTTAGAACAAGAGCAGAATATACAGTTAATCTTGTCCAGCCTCCTCATTTTATAGTTGAAGAACAGAGGCCAAGCAGTGGTTTATAGTTGAGGAAGAGAGGCCAAGCACAGTTGGGGATTTGCCTGATGTCCTGGTGAGCTAGTGGCAGACCTGAGCCTAGAATCCTGTTCTCCTGACATTCAGTAAGGTGCTAGTGATGGCAGCAAGGCCAAATCATGGTTGTGCAGATTGGAAGTAAGAAGTTTTCTATGAGCTTCACCAATCTCAAGCCACCTGAAAATTTTGTACACATGGAGAAAGGACTGTGAAATGATCAGATCATGTGGAAATGACATCCCGGTTAGGTCTTTACAACCATTGTCTGTGTAGGAGAGGCTTCTCAGACAATGGGGACCCACCCAATGCCTTTTCAACAGGTTTTCAAACAGATTTTGAGAGTGAACAATCAATGTGGTCAACTCCCCCAAGCAAGCTGCTTCCTACCTTGAAAGAAGGTGAATATTCATTCCAGTTCAACACTTCAGCCCTGAAATAAGCAAACAGTGGCTTAACCTCTGCTCCCAGTTTCTCAATGTCAGGTTTAGTTGAGTGCATAAAGCACATAAGCGTTCCACCAATTTAGCAATAGATAAATTGCTCTGATAAAAGACTTTTGAGGAGTTCTCTGGCTCTTTGTCTATACTCTCTGACTGTTGCCTTATCATTTTTAGATCAGAAAGAAGGAGAGAGACAGAGAAAGAACTTAAGAAATTATTTTTCATTCTGAAACTGGGAACCAAGCAGTTAATAGATTAATAGTCTATTAATTGTCTTAGACTATTTTATTCTGCCCTTTCTCCCTCAACACATCATTTATTGTAACAAATTATTTATTGTAACCTGTAGAAATTACATACCAAATTCCCAGCTTGGCCATTAGTGTCAAATAATAGGCCACTTATAGACTTCTAGTAATTGAACGTAGATAAGACAGGCCAAGAACACCATCTGGGTCTCTTCGGGTCTGTTATAGAAATGGGTACAGAGATGGAACAGGCTGTCTTGATTCTGAGCCAGACAATGTGATGGATGACTTTATTGGACAGTGAACTTCTCATCTTCTTTAGCAAATGCATTTCCATTACCTATTCATTGATCTGATATCAATGCATTTAAAAAGCTCTCCTGAACTCAAAGTTTAAATATTGACTTTTCCAAATATTTGGAATGATTGGAGAAATAGAAATGAAATTTACTTTGAAAGCAGCAAATGTGAGTGGTATGTGTGCACGGACATGCACTAGCTTTATTAGGTAAAAAAAAAAAAAAAGTCCAAACACACTTTAAGATATGCTAATGCATGCCTCCACCACCCACAGCACACTTTCTGCCCAATGTGAAACATGAAAATATAGTGTAAATCACATTGGAAATGGGTGGTGGGAAGAAAATGTACATGCTGGTTGAGATAATCAACACATACTGATTACTGTTTTTCTAAATGCTTATGAGTCTTTTTTTTTTTTTTTATTTCTTCCATATAATGCAGCATCAGAGTTAATGACATATCCTAGTTCCCTCTGGTACAAAAGTAGCTCAATTTCTGAAAGTTTTTGCTCCCTTCAAGACTGCTTATCTGCTGCAATAATTACCAATAAATCTCTCAGCATGAGAAATAACAGGATTGAATGACTCTATGATGAATAAAGAGGGGTAGCTGGCTCCTCTCCATCCATCTTGATAATCTTCATTGCTATGTAAACAGTAAGAAACATTATCATGATTCATGTCCATCTCAATTCTCAGTTCAACACTGACTCCAGAGAAATTCTACCTAATAAACTGTTTATTAGGGTTGAAAGGCAACAACAGCAACAAAAATGGCCAAAGGCCATGTCAGTTTGAACTTGTAAGTGAACACGTGTGTGAGGGAGAGAGAGGAGTAAAGAGAAAGAGGATGCGTCTCTCTGTGATCAGAACACCTCATTGCATGACTAATAAACAAATGCTCCAGAGGATGGTGAAATTACTCACCATTTAATCATTCCCTTCAGAATCCATGTTGGCCTGTGTTAGCAGACACCAGGAATAAAAAGTAAATTCCAGATCAACGTTTCAAGTACTTCTTATTTTTTAACATTCTAAAACTTGTAAGTATGTGTTTAAGTCAACATGACCACTTTGAGGGTACTGAAGGCCTGGGGCTTGGTAGGTACTCCAAAATTACCTGAGAACCGATAGGACTATATTCCCAAACAAGTCCAAGCTTCTCTCACTTCTACCCAGTTAGGAGAAAACCCACATGGTATAAAAATAATCATCAGGCAGGTACCTGGATGGATATGTGGCTGCCAAAATGTTTCCAGAGAAGCAGGTTCCCTCCAGGATAGAAGTCACCAATCCATTTTGCATATTGTGCTGGTGCTGGAAACCCAACCAGTGTGGACGAGGTCTGCCTGTCCATCCCTCTCAAGCACAAAGGAATCCAAGCACTCTCCAAAGTTTCTGTACCCTTTGGAGTGCATCAGGTCTCACTGTTTGGGGTTATTTTTAAAAGTTGGATTCAATATATCATATTCCAGCTCTTCAATATTCCAACACAAGGTCAATTCTATATAGTTGTTCTTCCTGAACCACTAAACCTAAGTGACCCAAAAGGTCAATTTTCCCACTTATAAGGGTACTTGTTCTCAGAAAATTGCCGTTGTGATGGGAAATGTCCTTGTTTTATTAATGCAAAACATGGATTTGGGGAATATATTAGTGGATTTAATTTTTGTGACTTTTTGGGCTTGGGTTATAAGATACAAGCATGGAAAAAGGAGATTACAGAGGCAAAGGTGTCGGTTTAGGAGGGCACTCACTGACTAGCTTTCTGAGGATGGCTGATTGGGTACAGGGTCTTGCCCGGGGTCTGTGCTGTGGGCGCACGGAGTGAGAGGCTTGGGACATCTATCTGGAGGCAACTCGGTGGCGTGGATTGCTCGGTAAAGATTTTTGAGTTTTAACCCTGCCCGTGGAGGTTAACACAGATGGCTGAGCCCCACCCTCAGGGGAAAAGGCTGGTTTGAGCCACGACTCCCGGCAGCAACCCGGTGAGAGGGAGCATTCTCCGAGAGTGGGAGGATTCTGGTGGAGGGTCGAGAGGGCTTTCCTTTCTGTGGATTTTGCTGCCCGGAACCCCTTGCAGCTTTGGGAAACAAAATAGCTGGCTTGAAGCAGGACCAGGTTGAGGGGAGTGGCAAATCTGCGGAGGAAGATTGATTTACCTAGCTGCCCAGGGATACACCCCAACCACTGCCGGCAACCTGGTGAGAGGGAGCATTCTCCGAGAGGGGGAGGGTTCTGACAGAGGGTGGAGAGGGGTTTCCTTTCTGTCGATTTGGCTGCCTGGACCCCCTCATAGCTTTGGGGAGCAGATAAGCTGGCTTGAAGCAGCGCCAGGCTGAGGGGAGGGGCGAATCTACTGAGGAAGCCTGATTTACCCAACAGCCCGGTGACACCCAGGATTGGCTCCAGAGGGGGCGGAGTCAGCCATTTTAATCATTCTGCACTGACTAGCATCAGAGCTTCAGCTCCCCTGGGGAAGCCAGGAAGTGGGAAGTGCTTGATTAGTTTCCACGAGCCTAGTTAGGGTCTCCTCAGTGAAGGCAGTGGCCTAGAAGAGGGCATATTTTGGGTCACTTATTTTGCCAAAAAAAAAAAAAAAGACAGTCACTTTAAAAAATAAATTTTTCTTTTAAATTTAGTTTTATAGCTAAAATCTGCCTCAAAACCTGCAGATAGAACCTTGCAGGGCAATTGATTGATAAATACAAGCAGGCTGAGAGGTTCCACAAGGGCCCAAGAAGGAACACTGTTCTTCCTTAGATTTGTTTGACTGCTTGCTTGTGTGGTTGTTTGGTTTTTATCTGTTTATTTGTTGTCTCTTGCTTTTCTTTCCTCTTTCCTCCCTCTTTTCTTTTTTCTTTCATTTTTTTTAAATTAGGTGCTGCTAGCTTGTCTCTTCTTTGCTGTGCTTCTTCTTCAGTGATTTCCCATTCTCTGTCTGTATTGATTTTGTATCCCAAACTATCTCTTTTCCTTCCTTCATCTTTCTGCCTTCTGCTTTATGTTGTAGTTCTTATATACCACATTTTTTCATTAGCCCACAACTTAAGGGTGTCAATTTCTATTCTATCTATTCTGTTTTCTTCTTTTTTTTAATTAATATTAACTTTTTCCTTTCAACCCTTTCTTTACTCTTTCTCTCCCTCCTCATCATTCTAGCCTTCTAAATCATTATATACATATTCCTCTATTTGGTTTCCCAGTCCACTGTAGGTACCCCACTTTGTTTCCTATTACTCTATACTGCCTACATGAGCTAAATATTCATTTCACCAAGTCTTATACAGCCCCTCTTCTAACTTTTATCAATATTACTATTATCCTTCTTCCTTTCTCACATCTTTCAATTCTTCTGGCCTTAATCTTTTGTCTTCAAGGGAATATAGAAAGAAACAAGGAAATAAAATAAGAAGAAAAAGTGTCAAAGAGAAAACTTAACACACACACAGAACCACCAGCTAAATAAAACTCTAGAGCAGAGAGAGAAGCTAATCAACCAAATAAACCCATCAAGATAAAATGATGACTAGAGGGCAACAAAATATTACAAACTGCACTGAGAAACAGGAAGACATGGACCAGTCCAATAACAAACTAAAAAACAGGAAGAGATGCAGAACATCAAACAACTAATCAAAGCTTTCCAAACAAATACCATGGACCAACTTAATGAAGTGAAGGAAGAGATTAAGGATATTAAGAAGACACCAGGAGAACATACTGAAGAAATTGAAAACATACATAAAAAGATAACGGATATGATGGTGATCAATGGCACAACCCAAGAAATAAAAAAGATGCTGGATTCACATAACAGCAGATTTGAACAGGCAGAAGAAAGAATTAGTGAGGTGGAAGACAATACTTCTGAAATCAAACAGATAGTAGAACAGATAGACAAAAAGATAGAAAAAATCCAGCAGGGACTCAGGGATTTAACTGACAACACAAAATGCACAAACATATGCATTATGGGCATCCCTGAAGGAGAAGAGAAGGGAAAGGGAACAGAAGGAGTGTTGAAGGAAATAATGGCTGAAAACTTCCCAACCCTATTGAGAGAGATGGATGTGCAGATCTAGGAAGCACAGCGCACCCCAAATAGTATAAATCCCAATAGGCCAACTTCAAGACATATACTTGTCAAAATGTCCAATGTTCAAGACAAAGAGAAAATACTCAAGGCAGCAAGAGAAAAGAGAACCATCACATACAAGGGAAGCACAATAAGATTAAGTGCTGATTTCTCATCTGAAACCATGGAGGCAAGAAGACAGTGGTATGACATAGTCAAAACACTAAAAGAAAAAAACTTCCAGCCATGAATTCTCTATCCAGCAAAACTGGCATTCAAAAATGATGGAGAGTTCAATATATTCACAGATAAACAGAAATTAAGAGAGTATGCCAATAAGAAACCTGCACTTCAAGAAATACTAAAGGAAATTCTAAAAGTTGAGAGGAAAAAACAAGGGAGAGAGAGCTGGAGGGGAGTTTAAAAAACAACTAAAAAGACAAAAACAGAAACAAAACAACATATGACATACATTAACTCAAAGAAAATATGGCTGAAGTAAGAAATTTGTTACAAGTAATAACACTGAATGTTAATGGATTAAATTCACCACTCAAGAGACAAAGATTGGCAAAATGGATAAGGAAATATGATCCATCTATATGCTGTCTACAAAAAACCAACCTTCAACAGGAGTAGCTATTCTAATATCAGACAAAATAGACTTTAAATGCAAAACTATTTTAAGAGACAAAGGTGGACACTATATATTATAAAAGGGGTAATCTCTCAAGAAGAGAGAACAATCATAAACATTTATGCACCTAATCAGGGTGCCTCAAAATACATGAGGCAAACTCTGGAAAAACTAAGTGGAGAAATAAATGCCTCTACAATTATAGTGGGGGACTTTAATACACCATTATCATCATCAGACTGAACATCTAGACAGAGAATCAATAAAGAAACAAAGACTCTGAACAATACATTAGAGGAGCTGGACTTAATAGACATATACAGAACACTACACCCAAATACAGGAGGATTTACATTCTTCTCAAGTGCACATGGAACATACTCTAAGATAGACCACATGCTAGGCCACAGAACAACTCTCAATGAATTCAGAAAGATTGAGATTATACAAAGTAATTTCTCTGACCACAATGGAATGAAATTGGAAATCACTAAGGGCCAGAGAATCAGATTAGGCACAAAGATATGGAAGTTAAACAACACACTCTTAGACAAACAGTGGGTCAAGGAGGAAATCTCAAAAGAAATCAGTAAATACCTTGAAATTAACGAAAATGACAACACAACATATCAAAACCTATGGGATGTGGCAAAAGCTGTCCTGAGAGGGGAAAGTTCATAGCCATAAATACATATATTAAAAAAGAAGAAAGAGCTAAAATTGAAGACCTAACTGCACACTTGGAGGAATTGGAAAAAAAACAACAAACTAAACCTAAAAGAATTAAAAAGAAGGAAATAACAAAGATTAGAACAGAACTAAATGAAATAGAGAATAAGAAAGCACTAGAAAAAAAAAACAAAACCAAAAGCTGGTTCTTCGAGAAGATCAATAAAATTGACAAACCCTTAGCCAGACTAACAAAGAAAAAGAGAGGACAGATGCAAATACATAAAATAAGGAATGAGCAAGGGGCTATCACTACTGATCCCATGGAAATAAAAAGTATCATAAGAGGATACTTTGAAAAATTATATGCCAACAAGAATGATAATTTAGAGGAAATGGACAAGTTTCTAGAAACTCACAAACAGCCTACATTGATGAAAGAAGAAATAGATGAACTCAACAGTCCAATTACAAGTAAAGAGATAGACTCAGTCATCAAAAACATCCCAACTAAGAAGAGCCCAGGACCAGATGACTTCACAGCTGAATTCTACCAAACATTCCGGAAAGAGCTAACACCAATTCTGCTTAAGCTCTTCCAAAAAATAGAAGTAGAAGAAATATTGCCTAACTCATTCTATGGTGCCAACATTACCCTAATACCAAAACCAAACAAAGATACCACAAGAAAGGAAAATTACAGACCAATTTCTCTAATGAACCTAGATGCTAAAATCCTCAACAAAATATTTGCTAATCGCATTCAACAACATATCAAAAGGATTACACACCATGACCAAGTGGGTTTCATCCTGGGTATGCAAGGTTGGTTCAATATAAGAAAATCAATCAATGTAATACATCACATAAACAGATTAAAAGAAAAAAATCACATGATAATCTCTATAGATGCAGAAAAAGCATTCGACAAAATACAGCATCCTTTCCTGATAAAAACACTGCAAAAGATAGGAATAGAAGGAAACTTTCTGAATATGATAAAGGGTAAATATGAAAAACCCAAAGCTAACATCATCTCAATGGTGAAACCCTAAAAGCCTTCCCTTTGAGATCAGGAAAAAGACAAGGATGCCCCTTATCACCACTCCTATTTAACATTGTCTTAGAAGTACTTGCTTGAGCACTGAGGCAAGAAAAAGATATAAAAGGCATCCAAATTGGAAAAGAAGAATTAAAAATTTCATTATTTGCAGATGACATGATCCTATACATAGAAAGCCCTGAGAAATCTACAACAAAGCTTCTAGAACTTATAAAGGAGTTCAGTAATGTTGCAGGCTATAAGATCAATGCTCAAAAATCAGTAGCATTTCTGTACACTAATAACGAGCAATCTGAGGAGGAAATCAAGAAAAAAATAACATTTACAATAGTAACTAAAAGAATCAAATACCTAGGAATAAATTTAACTAAAGATGTAAAGGACTTATATACAGAAAACTATACAACACTGTTAAAGGAAATCTAAGAAGTCTTAAATAAATGGAAGAATATTCTCTGTTCATGGAAAGGAAGACTAAACATCATCAAGTTGTCTATCCTACCCAAACTAATCTACAGATTTAATGCAATCCCAATAAAAATCAACACTGTATTTTTTAAGAAGCTGGAAAACTAACTATAAAATATATTTGGAAAGGTAAGAGGCCCTGAATTGCCAAAGACATATTGAAAAAGAAAAATTAAGTTGGAGGTATCACATTACCTGACTTTAAAACATACTAGAAAGCTAGAGTGCTCAAAACTGCATGGTATTGGCATGAGGATAGATACATTGACCAATGTAACCGAATTGAGAGTTCTGATATAGATCCTCGCATATACAGTCATCTGGTATTCGACAAGGCCACCAAGCCCACTCAGTTGGGAGAGAATGGTCTCTTTAACAAGTGGTGCTTGGAAAACTAGATATCCATATCCAAAAGAATGAGAGAGGAATTCCATCTCACACCTTATACAAAAATCAACTTAAGATGGATCAAAGATTTAAATATAAGAGCCAAAACCATAAAGACCTTGGAAGATAATGTAGGGAAGCATCTACAGGACTTTGTAATAGGAAATAGTTTCATGAACTTCATACCCAAAGCACGAGCTACAAGAGAAAAAATGGATAAATGGGATCTTCTCAAAATTAAAAACTTTTGCACCTCAAAGGACATTATTAAGAAAATAAAAAGGCAGCCTACTCAATGGGAGAAAATATTTGGCAACCATATATCTGATAGGAGCCTAATATCCTGCATATATAAAGAGATCCTACACCTCGAAAATAAAAAGACAAACAACCCAATTAAAAAATGGGTAAGTGACCTGAAAAGACACTTCTCCAAGGAAGAAATACAAATAGCTAAAAAGCACATGAAAAAATGCTCAACATCGCTAGCTATTAGGGAAATGCAAATCAAAACTACAATGAGATACCATCTTTTAGAAAAACAGCAGACTATAAGTGTTGGAGAGGATGTGGAGGAATAGGAACCCTCATCCACTGCTGCTGGGATGTTGAAAGTGCAGGGGTGGGAATGCTCTTATGGCAGTATGACAAGGTAGTGTCACTGGTTTAGGATGTAGGTTGCGGGTGGGCGCATTCAGGAAGGGGTGCATCTGGAGTAGGCTTCTGGGGAGTGTGTGAGTGTTCATCCTGTCATAATGTGTTGTGTTGGGGAGTGGAGACCCACACGGTGAGCGGGAAGAAGATGGAACCCCATCTTTGGGAGGACCGATTCACCCAGAAACAGACAGGTGGGTGTCTCTTAGGCATGAAGGTGGATCCTAATAGGAGAGGATAATCAGCATGTCAAGACCTCTTGTTGCATGTAACTATGAATCTTGTCATCCAATGAGTCAAGACAGGGGAGTGTCCTGAGCCCCAGGGGGATGGGGAGGAAGGAACAGAAAAGATCAAACAGGGGGTATTTAGTGGTCATGGGAAATGTTTTTCATTACCTTACAGTAATGGACACGAGACATGGTAAATATCATCAAAAATTATTAAACTGTACCATCTAAATTGTAAACTATACTGTAAACCATTGACAATGTTTAGTAGCTATGCTTCACTATCTGTATAACAGTTATAACTATGCCACCATCCACATAAAAAAAGGTTTTAATATGGGGTGAGGAATGGGGAGGGAGGTTGGGTATATGGGAGTTTCTAGTATTCTGTGTGTGACTTTGCTGTGACCTAAAACTTCTTTGAAAATCAAATGAAAATTTGGGAGACACTGGGGAATGAGAGGGGGCAGGTGCCACAGTACAGACTGGACACCTGATAATACAGTGATAAAAGGAAAAATGTTTTTAAAAATTTTTTAACAATTTTTTTTTGTTTTTTCCCATTTTTTGAATATCCCAATCCTTTAATTTTATTTTATTTCTAGTGTTTTTTTAAGTTTCCATGTATTTTATCTCTTATATTTAAACTTATCTTTATTATTTCATTTTCCTATTAATTGTATTTGGCTATTATATGGGCTTCATCTTCAAGGAAGGTTTGGATCACAGAAGGGTTACAATGGGGGCGGAAGAGGATCATTGGTGGGGGGTGTCAGGGATAAGGGTTTCATGGGAGGAAGTTCACCTAAACAGACATAAAATATATATGAAATTGTTCAAATGATCAAGGGGTGGGGCATGGTAACAGTGGGTGGAGAATCACTCAGTAAATGAGGGAATACTGAATTCCCAGCCTGGAGAGCTCTGCCTTATTCTCCAAGGGAGCAGCAACAGTACCCCAAGTGCAGGGGCAGTGTCTGGCAAAGGAGGATGGTCCACTGATGGGTTCTTGTTATTGATGACTAGCCTTACAAGTCTTTGCTCTTGTAATTGAAATTTAGCCTACTGTTATGGAGTGCCTAAGGGTTGCCACCTGAGAGCCTCCTTGTTGCTCAAATGTGGCCTCTCTGTAAGCCAAACTCAGCTTATGAATGCATTACCTTCCCCCCAGCATGGGACATGACTCCTGGGATGAGCCTCCCTGACAACGAGGGATTAATACCAAGTGCCAACTGGCAATGCGACTGGAAAAAGACCTTGAATAAAAGGGGGAAAGGTAAAGACAAATGAGTTCATGTGGCTAAGAGACTTCAAAGAGAGTCGGAGGTCATCCCAGAGGTAACACTTAGGCACACCTCAGTAGGATCTCATAGAACACCAAAGTGGATATCACCCCACACAGAGGGACTCCTGAGGGCTGTGAAGACACCCAGGTCCTATATAAGGGGGGATAGACCCAGAGATTGATGCCTTATCAGTGGGCTCTACTTCGGAATCTGTGCTCCAGAGAGTGACAGAATTGGACTCAAATAAGTCCTCCCTGCACATGGTCCATCAGTCCCTTCTATTCAAATGTATATGTGATGCTGGAGTTTGTAGATGTACTTCCAGAGACTGGAGCCTCTGGCCTGCCCATGTGCCAGCTGTGCCTGGAATCTCAGTGGAGCTGCAGCTCCTACTCTACAGCTCAATGGACTCACCCAAGTCACCTGGTGAGGAGATGATGATGGACAACGGCCATCCCAGGGAATGGAGAGAGCCTGCAGTTGCAGGCAGGATAATCCCATCCACCATATCCATGGGATATAAGCCCCCTCTCACTTGGAGGTGGAGTGGACATCACCATCCCAAATTCCTTAGGATTGGGGGAAGAGCTATGGACTAGAGTGGACTTAATGGTATTCTGTTATAGACATAATGTGATTCAAGCAATAGATGAAATTACAACAGTGAGGTGGAGCCATTGGCCACTGGACGCTTTTGGGGCAGGGAAGGGAAAAGCAGTTGTTATACAGGTGCTTTTTTGGGACTTGGGAATTATCCTGAGTGACATTACAATGACAGATATAGGTCATTTTACATCAGCATATACCATGCAGAACTGTGTGGGCGAGAGTGTGGTCTACGATGTGAACTATGGTCCATGCTTAGTGGCAAAGCCCCAGGATGTGTATATCCATTGTAGGTGATGTGCCACACTAATGAAGGATGTTTATGTGGGATGTTATGGGAGGTGTGGGAGATGGGGAACATGGAAACCCCTGTAAATTTTTGTATAACATTTATGTAATCTAATCATAAGATTACATGATGGAGGACTACTGGCAGCCATTTTCTGTTCTTTTTGGTTCTCGGTATACATAGTTATGATGGGTTCTCATCAGATGAGCTGCAGTGTCTTGAATCCATATAATTATGAGTCATAACAGCATATGGTTCTAGCTTTATTATTTATATAGAATTAAGGAGTTTACATCTATGATTTCATTCATCATTTAAATTACAAAATATGTTTGAATTTAAAAAAAAGAAAAGAAAAGAAAGATAGAACCACGTCTCAATTATACCCATTAAAAAGAAACTGGATAAATAAAACCCACTGAAAATCCTAGAATTGCATAAAGCCCAACTTTAGCCAACTGCACTCCTTTAAAAGGGGGCTTGGAAACTTAAAAACTGTCAGAATTAGCATCTCACCTGTGAAATTGTCAAAAGAGGGACCATTATTGCAAAAGGATGACAAATAAGGGAGGGGACCAATCCAGACCCAGCATCCAGATTCCCGTGTGTTCACATTCAAGCTTTGGCACTTATTGGCTTAGCTGAGGCACAGCACCTCAGTCTTCTCCTCTTTAAAATGGGTATGGAGCTTACTTGACAGGACTGCAGTGAAGACTAGATGAGTTCATGTATGCAGAGCTCCTAGAAAAGTGTTTGCCTATGATGAGCTCTGCATGATGTTTGCACATCACAAAGAGACATAAACTCTTTCTTGTTGATCCTTGCAAAAATTCCCATGAAGTGAGACCTGTTAAATAGATGAGAAAGCTGAGTCTTGGAAAGGTTAAATTATTTATTCAGGGTCACAAGATCTGAAAGGCAGAGCCAGGAGTGTCTATTTGCTCGTTCACTTTTTTGTGCTGTCGCTATTAATAGCGGATATTCTATTTCACTTCTTTGGGAGCTGACCAAAATACTTATTTCAAGTGCTTTGAATCATTCCTTCTTCTCTCCTCCGCTTCACCTCTTTTTTCCCTTCTTCCTTCCTCCCAAGTATTTTTTTAGCTTCTCCTGTGGGCAAAATGCTCTCCCAGCCCCCATTAAACAAGTACGCATCATTGGCTAAAGAAAGCTTTTTGGTCGCCCTGTCTCCCAAAGGGAGTGAAGGCTCTTGTGGGGGGGCAGAGGGGGGAGAGCCTGCTTGCTCTCCATACTTCTTAGATGTGTCCTGAAAGCTTTCAAGCTCGCTTTTCCCCAAGGCTTCTTCAGGGTTCCCTCACTAGGAACCATTCCTCAAGCACGTACCGTCCACAACGGATCTGACACTGAGTCTCTGCCAGTGATCTCATCTACACTGGAGCCTCCCGAGTTCCAAAGGATACACTCCCAAATGGTCCACTCCCTAAAAAGGGATTAGAACGATACACAAAACCCTGCAGTGTTGTTGGTGGATCCCAGATTTCCGCAGACAGTGCGAATTTCAATGTCATTTTATTCTTCTGAAGGAAGAGAGTTCATTGAATGTAAACCCAAAATGTAATTTTAAAAATATGTGCAACTGTTATCTCTTTAATAGAGAAAACAAAACAGATTTACCTCACCAGAAACTACGATCAGGATAGGGTCGCTTCCCTGTCCCAACCAAGACACCACCTCCAGCCTCAGTATTGGCCCAGAACTCAAACCGCTCAACATTTCAGAACCCTGACTTCAGTCTGACCAAAACAAACTAAGCTCATGTTATCACTTGGTTTTACTACACACGTGTGCGTGTGTGCAAATGTGCATACCGCATGTGTCCTGTGTACCACATATATGTGTGAGTGTGTATTTCTGTGTGTATATGTGTGCATATGTGTATGTGCATGTGATCACGTCAGCTTTTCTTCCAGGGCAGTGAGCCACAGAGACTAGTCTTATAAAAAGCCTGGGTTCCCGTGACATCGGGGCCATCTAATTAGACTCCCTGGACAAGCCGTGTTCACAGATGTGGCTTTGAACCTGGATGTAGCTTTCCAAGCTAACGTGCTTAGTGTGTCTTTGTTTGAAGGCAGATTCTGACTGAATCAGTGAGACATCAGAGCCCACTATACCCTACCTTACAACCCCCAGCAGGGCTGGAGAGGCTGAAGGAGAAGGAAGGCAATGGACCCTGGCCACCTAACTCCCTGGCCCTGTTCCTCAGCTGCGGGGTGGACGCTCAGCCAGGTCCTGGAAAGGAACGCCACCCTTAGGGGATGTGGAGCTACTGGCCAGTCTGGTTTTTCATCCTTCGCTCCTCTCTCCCACCCCACTGTCCTCCCCAGCAGATGTCTAGCAGGAAATAGAAGGCAATGAAGCAAGCAGCTGTTTGGCTTTCTGTACCCAGAGAAAAGCAGCCTGAAGCCATCAGAAATGGTTTAGAGCAACCCCAGGAACTGGGTTATATGTCCTGGGGGGGCCAGAGCAGAAGGGGCCTCAGAGGTGGCCTTTGTCAGCTCTCTTTTCCCCAGAAGAAGGGTGGAGGCACCAGAGCTGGCTCGCCTCCCTCGCCCAGTGGAGCAGGGACAGAGCGGCGCTTGTTTCACTGTGCTGCACAGAGGACTAGATGACTCTTTACAACCGATGGGTGTTGAAAAGAAGAGGGAAGAAAATGCTTTAGGATGGGAGAGGAGCCAGGAGAGGCTTTTAAAAGCCACCGCCCAAAGCTCCAGGACAAATACGGGTGGAGTGTGGTGTGGCCGTGCCACCAGACACTCGGACCCTTTAGGCTGAAGTGGTCAGCCCCGCAGGTTCCATCCAGAAACCCTCCTGGCAAAACCAAGTCTTTTGAAACACCTGATGTACAAACCTGCCGTATATCACCATCCCCTAGGGAATTGGTTTAAATTGCCAATGCCTGGTCCCACCTCAGAGATTTTGATTTAATAAGGTTGGGGAAAGCCTGAGAGTTTGGATTTGTTTTCAGTCCCTCCCCAATGATGCGGATGTGCAGCAAAACATGAGAACTGTTGTTCCAATGTGGGCTTCCCCCCTCCCCCTTTAGGCAAGAGAACTTGTCACCTCCAGGTGTCACAGAGCTCACACTATCTCCAAGCTCCACCTATTCCTACCACTTATGGCAACACATCGCTGTGGCTCAAGTCTCTGGGTATGAGCCGTGCCTCCAGCAGGATCCTTGGATCTGTGGCAGGGAGAGTGGATCCGGTGAAAGTACAAAACGACTCCCTGAAAACAGTTCTTCTCTTTGAAACAAAACCCAAAGAACCAAAGGGGAGGAATGTTCTCTAGGCAGTCTGTGAAGTTTTTCTCTCGCCCTCTCACCCTCACTGCCTGGTGTGAAATTGCAGAGGATCAAACACCATCGTAGTCCCCCTACTAAATAAATCCAGATACATCACAGAGACTAGTCTTCAAGTGAGGGAGGGACAGGCTCAGGTTTGTTTCCAGGAAAATGACTTGTGTGTCAGTGTGGGAGATGGATGATAGAAAGAGGACCGGAGGCCAGTTTGAAGGCTGTTGGGGTGGGAAAGAAGAGAGAAGATGGGATCCTGGGCTAAGACTACCAGTGATGAGGCAGAGAAAGGGCCTGATATGAAAGACCTGCCTAGAGTCAAATCAATGGATTTGGTGATGGAGTTGGGGAAGGGGGGAGATGATGGAAAATTTTAGGGAAATTTTATCATCTGCACTGGACAATTGAGAATATTATGATCCAAGAAAGGTTAAGAAGCACTGGTCTAAGGAAATCAATGAGCAAAAGGGAGAGAGGTGCCTTGGAAACTGAGGGATGTTTTGAAGCTTTTTTTTAGATGCCCCTGTTACTGACCTGGAATTTTATTTCTAACTCTCAACAAACCCTAAGGGCTATTAAGGAGAAAGAGCAAAATAAGTATATTTGATGGTTTTTAGTTTGATACTTGGCAATGGGGCTTGTGGCTTTAGCTAAACTAAAGAGTTGGATGATTGTCAAGGGGAAAACAAGTTAGTCCTGACCTCTTACTTGTATTTCCTAAAAATCTTTATTGTAATGATTCTATTAAAGAAACAGCTTTATAAATGCTTCAAAATTATGGTTGCCATAGTTGTTAATTTACCAAGTGGCAGAAACTATGGCAGTTTGCTTAGTCCCTCAAAGGCCAAGCACAGCGAAGTGCAGAAGGTACTGCTATTTGGTAGAAAAAGCTAAAAACCTGTAATGGTTTTTATTAGAACCCAAGAAAATAATGCGGGTACTGTTTTTAGACCTGTAAAGGAGGCAAAGAGAATAGGTAAAGAATTTCCCTCCTTTTCAAAAGTAATGTTTATTCTGATTGTAAAAATCATGCATGGCCATCGTGCAAAGTTTTTAAATATAAAAAGGTAAAAAGAAGAAAATAAAAGCCCCACAATCCTCCCAGCCTACATCCCACCGAGAATTATGACATTTTGACATATTTTACCATCTTTTTCTATAAATAAATAGAGTGTTGGTTTTACATGTTTGGGATCATATTGTATAGAATGCTTTGTATCTTAAGTTTTTTTTCGTTTACTGTTGGGGATTGAATCATGACTCCCATAAAAGGCAAGTTCAGGTCCCAACCCCTGGTCCTGTGGATGTAAACCCACTTATAAACAGTCCTTTGAAGACGTGATTAGTTAAGGTGCGCCCAAACGGAAGGAGGATGGGTCTTAATCCAACATGGCACAGGAAAAAAAAGCCCTGGGGAGCAGCCAGAAGCTGGAAATCAATGGAACCCAGAAAAGAAGATGTTGCCATGTACATTGTCATGTGATGGAAAAGCCAAGGAACCCCAAAGATTTCCAGAGAGACAGAAGATACGGACCCCAGAGCAAGCAAGCCTTCCAGCTTCTGAAACCATGAACTAATAAATTCCTGGTATTACACTGGCCCTTTGTATGATATTTGTTTTAGCAGTCAGGAAACCAAAACACTTACTATTATAATTAAGATCTTTTCCACTATCATTAAATATTCTTCAAAAACATGATAGTAATAGGTCTTTACCCATCTTTAAAATGTTCCTTCAGTAGAAATATTGCAGTGAGTGTAAAAGACATGGCTTATGTTCTCCAGATATATCATTAGTTGTATATTTAGATGCAATAATAAAGTCTGGGCCTTCTTGTCTCTTTCTTATCTTTTTTATGTGGGTTTTTCAGTAGATATTCTCTTAAATGACCCCTACTTAACTAACTCTGCAGATTAACCAACTCTCTATTTACTGATATGTCCATCCATGGGCATGATGAATGCTTGCAACTACTAGACAGTGTTGGTATACTAACACACTTTCTGTTCTCTCTGATTCATTTGTATGCTTACCAAGAGCTGGTTGTGTTTGTTTCCAAACCTGTTTTTGCCACTTGTACATATTATAATAATTACATAATTTAATTATATGTTACACAAACAGATAAAATCTCAGTATGAAAGACTTGTTATTTCCATGCATATAAACTAAAATGCTTTGGATAGAGTCCATAAAGGCAAGCCACTTAAATTTTTTCAATTTAAAATTAGATGTGAGTAAAAACCAGGCATTTCTGTATACTAGAAACATACAATTGGGGACAAATTTTTTTTAATGCCATTTACAGTAACTCACAGAAAATGAAATACTGGATCTGTATGCTAAAAATTACAAAACATTATGAAAGAAATCAAAGCTCTAAATCAAAGGGGAGGTGCCCCATGTTTATGGATTAGAAGACTCAACATAATAAAGGTGTCAATTTTCTCCAAATAGATCTATAGATTTAATGCAATTCTTATCAAAATTCCAGCAGAAGAGTTTATAGATACAGATAAGCTGATTCTAAAATTTAGTTGGAAAAGCAAAAGACAGCTAAAATGATTTTGAAAAAGAAGAATAAAGTTGGAGGAGTCACACATATCCAGCAAAGGACTTTATTTGGAATATAAAAATAACTTTGAAAACTCAACTATAAGAAAATAACAACCCAGTTTAAAAATGGGTAAAAGACAAACAGGCACTTCACCAAAGATGATATAAGGATGATAAATAAACACATGAAAAGATTACTACACCATTAGCCATTAGGGAAACCCAAATTTAAACCACAATGAGATACCATGGCACACCTATCAAAATAGTTAAAATTAAAAATATTGGTGTGGATCAGAGCAATTGGAACCCTTATTTATTACTGGTGGGAATGCACCCAGGAAACTGGTTTGGCAGTTGCTTATAAGTTAAACAGATACTTAATGCGTGACTCAGCAATCACATTCTTACAGAAATGAAAACTTATGTTCACACAAAAACCTGTACATGATTGTTTATAGACGCTCTATTCATAATAGCCAAAAATTGAAAGCAACCCAAATGTCCTTCAATGGGTGAAGGGGTAAACAAACTGCTGAATCATACGCTAGAATATTACTCAGCAGTAAAACGGAGGGAACTACTGATACAAACAACAATTTGGATGACTCTCAGCATTAGGCTAAAAAAAAGAAGCCAGACTCAAAAGGTAGGTTACATACATTATGATTCTATTTATTTGACATTCTCAAAAAGACAAAACTATAGGGATGGAGAGCAGATCAGTGGTTGCCAGGGGTTATGGCGTTGGGAGAAGGGGTTTTGTGGGGTGATGGAATTGTTCTGTATCCTGGTTATAGTGGTGGTTACATGAATTTATACATGTGTTAAAATTTATAGAACTTGTACACAACAATGAAAAAGTCAGTTTTCCTGTATCATAATTTTTTTAAAAATTAAAAATTAAGGTATGGTCAAGATAACTATCAAAGATTGAAAGAAAATCTTACAAATCTAGACTGTTCCTTCACTCAGATTGCCTTGAAACTGCTTTAATTTCTAGCTTCACTTGAAAGATAGAGAAATCAACCATGAAAAACACATTATGGGAAGGATTTATTCAGGAAAGATAATGAGGAACTACAATTAGTAGAATATACAAACAAAAAAAGTCATATTGGCCCTACATCAAAAGATGATTGAATTTGCATTCAGATATTTAAGTTAAAGCAGATTATTAAGTATCTTTGCTCCAAAATAGGGTTTCTTCACTGTATTTTTGTTACATCTCATGGTTCATCTCAAGACAAATATATTTGGATTTTAGGTGTAAACCATATGCCTTTGGTGCAAATGGATTCTGTGGATAAGACATAATACTGTCCAGAAATATATGGTTATGGTAGACAGGAGTCAGTGAAGATCTCAGGATGTTTGTTCCTAATTTAGTGACTTTGTTACTATGGAATAAGATTAAAAGACAATAACAATAAGATTATTTATTGATTTAATTTCCCAATGTTTAGCCTTTGAATTAGGGCAATTCTTTCCACCCCCTTTCCATTAAATTATCTCCTAATATAAATAGTTAAATAATTAACACAAAATACAATGTACTGTGATTACATCACTAGGCAGAACTGAAAGGAAAGAGAAACTTCAAAAGGGCAGATGAAGAAGATGAAGTCAAGGAAGATGGTGGCAGATTAGGCAGGCAACTCTCAGCTCTCTCATAAAAATGGAGAAAGAGCCAAAAGCTGTCCACGGGACATGGTTTGGAGGCCAGCAAACCAGTACAGTGCTTCACAAATCCCAGGAGGGTGAGAGACTGAGAGAAGAAGAACCCCAAAACAACAAACTATTAGTTACTAAACCTCCTGGCCACAGGGAAGGGCTCTGTTCCCCCATCCCCAAGCTATTAAACAGGGGTAAAAACCCTGGCTCGTTGCAGTTGACTGAGAGGGGAGCAGACATCTTACTGTCAGCTGTTACAAAGGAAAAGGGAGGGGTAGTCAGGGGGCTTTTCTTCAGTGAATTTGGCCAGCAGTGTCCTCTTTGAGTATTGGCTCTGGCCAGACCAAAGCAAGGGAAAACAGAGAGAGACAACTCCATGGAAAGGTGTGTCAATGAGCGCCATCTGCTGGCTGTTCTGGAAATTGTATGGACAAAAACTGCACTTGGGTCTCTCTAACTTCTAGGAGAAAATCTGCACCCCATTAGTGAGTCCCTGGCATAATTTTGACAACTTAAGCTGGGCAATTTTAAAGACAGGATAATTTGTACCAAATATCAAAGATGAGCTGTGAAAAAATAATAACAATAGGCAAGAGAGAGAAATTGGCCACCAGAGTAAATTCACCTAGACATCAGCAAATAATTACAAGCCATACTAGGAAACAGAAAGAGATGGCCCAGACAAAGGAACAAACCATATATCCCAAAGAGATACAAGATTTAAAACAATTAATCAATGATAATCACACAATTCTCCTAAATCAATTTAAAGAAATGAAAGAAAATATTACTAAAGAGATAAAAGATATTAAGAAGACACTGAGTGAACATAAAGAACAATTTGAAAGTCTGCAAAGAAAAATAACGGACCTTATGGGAATGAAAGACATGGATGAGATTGAAAATACATTAGAGGCACATGAAAGCAGATTTGAATTGCTTGAAGACAGAATTAGATTTTAAAGACAGAACATCTGAACTGGAAAAGACAGGAGAACAGGAAGAGAAGAGACTTTATCAAAAGAGTGAAAAGGCAGCCGATTCAATGGGAGAAAATATGTGGCAATCACATATCTGATAAGGGTCTAATCACAAGTGAAGAGATTGAAACAGTCATCAAAAACCTCCCAAAGATGAAAAGCCCGGGACAAGATGGCTTCAGAGGTGAATTCTACCAATCATTCAAAGACATCCTAATACCAGTCTTGCTCAAGCTCTTCCAAAAAATAGAACAGGAAAGAATGCTAACAACTCATTCTATGAAGTCAACATCACTCTAATACCCAAACCAAATAAAGATACCACAAAAAAAGAAAATTACAGACCAATATCACTAATGAATATAGGTGCAAAAATCCTCAACAAAATAATTGCAAACCAAATCCAAAAGCACATTAAAAGAATTATACACCACGATCAACTGGGTTTTATCCCAGGTATGAAAGGGTGGTTCAACACAAGAAAATCAATTAGTGTAATAAACCACATTGATAATTTGAAGAAGAAAAATCACATGATCTTCTCTATTGATACATTTGGCAGTTTGGCATTGTTTAAGAATTCCAAAAAGAGATATTGGATTGTGTTTGTAAACTGGTCTGTTCTTCTGGGCATATTAGATTGTATTAGATTCAGAGGTTTCACTTTTACTTGATTAAATTATGATTAAGGCTTGGATTCGGCCACATCAGTAGGATGTCAAGTCCCCACCCCTTGGTGGGTGGAGACTCACAGAGAAAATGACACTGCAGAGGAGAGAGTTTGGGTTTTGATGCTGGAACCCAGGAAGTAAATACAAAGAGAAGAAGAACACAAAGCAAGAGACACAGCTCATTAGATATGGCAGAGGCCCCAGGAAGAGAGATGAGCCTGATAGTCTATAGTGGAGATTGGAAGAAGCTGGAACAATGGAGTCTTAAGAGGAAGGAGGAAGGCTGAACCCTCGCAGACATCGCCTGCCATCTTGTGTCAACACATGGCAACAGACTTTGGGTGAGAAAATACCTCTTATGGTACTTTGAGTTGGACTCTTTAGGGCCTGGTAACTGTGAGCTTCTACCCCACAGAGTACTGGTACTTTGCATCAGCACCCCTTTGGCTGACTAGTAAAATGCAGAAAAGGCATTTGACAAAATACAGCACCCTTTCTTGATAAAACCACTCCAAATGCTAGGAATAGAAGAAAACTTTCTCAATATGGAAAAGTGCATATATGAAAAACCTACAGCTAGCCTTGTACACAATGGTAAAAGACTGAAAGCTTTCCCACTAAGATCAGGAAACGATAAGGGTGCCCATTGTCACCATTATTATTCAATAGTGTGCTACAAGTTCTAGCTAGAGCAATTAGGCTAGATAAAGAAATAAAAGGTACCCAAATAGGAAAGGAAGAAGTAAAACTTCACTATTCACTGATGACATGACTCTGTATCTAGAAAATCCTGAAAAATCTACAACAAAGCTACTAGAATTAATAGACGAGCTCAGCAAAGTGGTGGGATACAAGATTAACACGCAAAATTCAATAGCATTTCTATACACTACTGATGTGCAATCTGAGGAGGAAACCAGAAAAAAATTCCATTTAAAATACCAAATAAAACAATCAAATATTTAGGAATAAACTTAACCAAAGACATAAAGGACCTCTTTTCAGAAAACTACAAAACTGCTAAAAGAAACTGAAGAAGACTTAAATAAATGGAAGGATATTCCATGTTCATGGGTTGGAAGACTAAATATCATTAAAATGTCAATTCTACCCAAACTGATTTACAGATTCAACGCAATCTCAATAAAAATCCCAACAGCCTTTTTTTTTCCAGAAATTGAAAAGTCAATAAACAAATTTATTTGGAAGGGTAAGGGGCCCCAAATAGCCAAAAATATCTTTAAAAAGAAGAACAAAATTGGAGGACTCTCGCTTTCTGACTTTAAGTGATATTACTTAGCTACAGTGGTAAAAACAGCATGGTATGGGCATAAAGACAGACATATTGGTCAAAGGAACTGAATCGAGAACTCAGAAATCAACCTTCACATCTACAGTCAAGTGATTCTTGACAAGACTGTTAAGCCCACCCAGCTGGGCCAGAACAATCTATTCAACAAATGATGCTGGGTGAACTGGATAGCCATATCAAAAAAAAATAAAGAAGAGCCCTATCTCACACCTTGTACAAAAATTAATTCAAAATAGATCAAGAACCTAAATATAAAAACAACAACCATAAAACTCCTAGAAGAAAATGTAGGAAAACATCTTCAAGATCCTGTGGTAGGCGGTAGTTTCTTAAACCTTAAACCCAAAGCATGAGCAACAAAAGAAAAAATAGATAAATGGGATCTCTTCAAAATTCAACACTTTTGCACCTCAAAGGACTTTATCAAAAGAGTGAAAAGGCAGCCGATTCAATGGGAGAAAATATGTGGCAATCACATATCTGATAAGGGTCTAATACCCATGATATATAAGGAGATCATACAATTCAGCAATGAAAAGACAAACTATCTGATTAAAAAATGGGCAAAAGACTTGAAAAGAAAACTGCAAAGAAGGAATATAAATGGCAAAGAAACACATGAAAAAATGTTCAACATCACTAGCAATTAAAGAAATGCAAAACAAAACTACAATAAGATATCATTTCACACCTATTAGAGTGGCTGCTATTAAGAAGTCGGAAAACTGTAAATGTTGGAGAGGATGTGGAGGGATAGGAGTACTTATTCACTATTGGTGGGAATGTAGAATGGTACAGCCACTATGGAGAACTGTTTGGCAGTTCTTAAGGAAGTTGAATATAAACTTGCCATGGGACCTGGCAATACCATTGCTAGGTATATACCCAGAAGAACTGAGAGCAGTGACATGAATAGACATCTGCACACCAACATTCATAGCAGCATTATTCACGATAGCCAAAAGTTGGAAACAACCCAAGTGTCCGTCAACTGATGAATGGATAAACAAATTGTGGAGTGTATACACATGATGGAATATTATGCAACAGTAAGAAGAAATGAAGTCGTGAAACATATGACAACATGGATAAACCTGAAGGACATGTTGAGTGAAGCAAGCCAGAGTCAAAGGGACAAATACTGTATGATTGCACTATTATGAACTAAATATATTATGTGAAATATGAATATGGATAAAATTCCATATATGATTGTTTTTCTTTGAAGCTGAACAAATATAGGTTAATACTACAAAATGTTAATATCAAACCAAAAAAAAACATTATACTAAGTGAAGGAGACTAGACACAGTGTACTACATATTGAATGATTCCTTTTATTTAAAATGTAAATATCAATCAATTTTAAAGATGAAATCAGATTAGTGGTTATGTAGGGCTGGGGAAGGCATGCTAAGGGGTGAGGAGTCTTTGTTTTTGGAGTTATGACATTGTTCTAAAATTTTTGAGATGATGAATGTACAACATTGTGATCATACTAAATGCCATTGATTATACACTTTGAATTGATCATATGGTATGTGAATATATCTCAATAAAACTGTTTCATAAACAAATAAATAATTGTGCAAGAATAGCCAGAAATAGCAGCTATGCACAGCAGGGGAAATAAAGAGATTGACAGGTGAGGAATTCTCTTGCTTGATTTTTGTTTATTGTTATTATTGAAATAATGGAAATGCTTTAATAATGATTGAAGTGTTGAATGCACAAATATGTGATTATAACAACTACCATTGATTGTACACTTTGGATGAACTGTATGTGTTATTAATATGTATCAATAAAATTGATTTGTTTAAAAAAGAAGAAGAAAATGAAGTTACTTATAGTCTTCAAAATCATGTCCACATGCACACAGCCATCCCAGGGTACAGGCTATCTTGTAGCTATTGCAATAGCAAAGCCTAGAGGTTTAGGTAGTGTTTCCATGCAGGAATTCCTTCCCAGCATTTCTCAGGAAATGTATTTGTTTTTCCAAATCCTGATTTCTCAGGCAAGAATCTGGGAAAACTGAAAAAAGTATAACTCTCCTGCAATAATTAAAGCTTAACAACCAACATAGAGAGAAATGTAGTTTGTATGAAGGAATCCACTGACATCAAGTTGAAAGCAAGAGGTGATATGCAGAGTCAAAGGCTAAGGAAGGAAGGGAACGGAGGGAGGGAAGAGGGAAGAGGTAGAGGAGGAGAAGGGAAGGAAAAACTATGCAGACCTGGAATGAAACTGCCTTATTTGAATCCAGGCATTGCCACTCACTAACTGGATTACCTTGAATAAGTTAATTAACTTCTCTGAGCCTCATGATAGGGGAATAAAATGATATAGTCAGGGACCAGAAGATTGGAAGAGGGCTCAGCAGAAATTTGGAATAAATATGATTAGTTGGCCTACCATTGCTGTGGGACCTGAAAATTATTTTTCATCACAAAATTGAATTTGCTCTGAATATCATCATCCATGGGAGTGGTTTCCAAAGTGTAGTCTCCGACCAGCTTTATCTGGGGACCTGTTAGAAATGCAAATTCTCAGGCCCCACCCCAGATCTGAAGCTCTGGGTATAGGACACGACAGCCTGTGTTAACAAACACTCCAAGTGACAATGTTGCCTACCAAAGTTTGAGAACCATCCTGTTCTTAATGAATACACACTACGTGCCGGGCGAGTGGAATTTTTTGCACAAAGCGTCATTGCATAGAAACCAAAAATGTTTATTGACTATTTTTTAATTCAAAATCCGATCTCTCTATTAAATAAACATAGAGTCTCTCTCATACATACACGCACACACATACATACACACACAAAAGAAGCATGCCATTATAACTTAGCTTACCTACTTCATTAGAAAAAGCATGGAGGTACTTTTGTGAAATTTTACCCTTCACAATGGTGCAGTGCTGTTGAGTTCATCTTGTAAATTTGCTGCATAATGTCAACTGATTTATTTAAAAAAAAAAAACTCAGGAGGTAAGTATCCCTAACATCCCCATTTTACAAATGGGAATGCTGATTTGTCCAAGATCCACAGGGTCCTTGGTAATGTGCAGGGACTAGAACCCAACACTGGAGAATTTCTTGCATTTTGTGAGGTCCATGCTGAGCTCCTGGGACAGAGAAGAATGTCCTCCTGCTACCCACAGTCTCCCACCTGAGCTCCTTTCCTCTGCATCAACTGTGTCTCCCCCCAGCCTGGGCTGTAGAGAGCAAGTTACCACCAGTTTCATGCCAGGGCCCAATGACCACACAGCATGTAAAAAAAAAAAATATTTACTTATGCCGTACCTTTGACATAAAATTAAGGTTACCCATAATAAAGTTTGAATTGGCAGGAGGACAAATGAAAGGTAAAGAAATTACAGGTTGACGCAACCATGACTTAGCCCAAGAAAACTTTCGTGCTCAGGATCCTACCTGGGGACTCAATACTGTAAGCTTATTTTGGAAAAAAAAAAAAAAATGTGAAAAACTACCTGAAGATAAAATGCTACAACATGAAACAAAAATCTCAACATCATTCGAATTGGGAAGAAGCCCTACTTTCAACATGTGTGTATCTCATTGGAAATCAGGAGGTTGAAAAATGTTTCCCAGGTTATTGATGGCCTGTGCAGTGAAAAACAAAAGCAAGGAAAACAAAGCAAGGGCACCCAAAATAAGGTGAAACTTTTAGGTTGGGATTATCATAGTTGTACTCATCTTTCTCATCTTTACCGTCTTTATAACAAACACTGTCATCAGAGCTTCCGCTGCATGAGCTTTCCGTGTATGCTCCTGATATATTTTTCCAAATACTGTTAAGAATGCGCAGTAGATCTTATTGTCCTTGCATATGAGGAAATCTAGTACCAGAGAAGTCAGTGGAGTGGAACAGAAATGTGAATACAATTTCAACCCGGTGCCCCTAACTAGTGCTTCTAAATTCCTGAATCTGGGATCTCAAATTCATCTTTGGAAATTTGGAATTCCTGAAATCATGTTATGGTTAAAATGATTCTAACATTTTCCCTACTCTTTACTCCTAAAGGATATCTTAAAAAAAATTTTTAAGAAAAAAATTAAATTTAATCACATTTACAAAGAACTGTATGTAGCCTTCTGACCTGCACTGTGCAATACAAATATAATGTGAGACACGTGTGTATTTTTAAATGGTCTTGCAGTCACAATTTAAAAAATTAAAAAGGGGGAGCAGATGTGGCGGAAGTGGTTGAGTGCCTGTTTTCCACATGGGGAGGTGTCGGTTTCGGTTCCCAATGCCTCCTAAAACAAACCAAAACAAGAACAAAAAACAAACACCAAGCAAAACAAATGAAAAACACAACTCAGGGGAGCCCATGTGGCTCAGCGGTTGAGTGCCAGCTTCCCACATATGAGGTCCCAGGTTCATTCCCTGGCCCCTGGTATTTCGAAAAAAAAAAAAAGTAAAAATAAATAGGTGAAATGAATTTTAATGATATGTTTTATTTAAATAAATATATCTAAAATGTTATCATTTCTTACATATGTCTCATTCAGTATTAACAACTACTAATGAGATATTTTACTTTCTTTTCATTCGTGCGGATTCTACAAAATCCAGCACAACTCAATTTGAACCAGCCACATTTCAAGTGTTCAGTAGCAACATGTGGCTAGCAGCTGCCATATCGGGTAGCGCAGGTATAGAAAATATTCAAACACTGGAAAATGCCAGAAAACATTGGGGAGTATTTGAATAATGTAATCTTTGGATTTCCTAGCAAGATTAATAGCAATAGACTGAATCACTTTTTCAAAATTGAAATTGGCTTAAGAACTAATTTTGCTTGTAAAACTTAATTCTTGGAACACCTCTCATAGTTTGTGCATGAAGTATGCAAAACATATAAACCATTAATATTTATTTTATTTGCAAGAATGACATACCACTTGCAACAGACTGGGCTCTGATGAGATCGTGAAAGCTCTGTGCTCCTTTCCCAGGTCCTGGAAATGTCAGCCCTAACCTTCGACTCCACATATCATCTCTTGCTTTCAACTTGAAACAAGCTATGTCCCTCACAATAATTAATTATTGTTAATTATTACATCTATAAATTATATTTATAATATATTTCATAGAGAGAGATCTTTAATTATTGCAGGAGAATAATGCTTTCTCCAGTTTTACCAGGGTTTTATCTGATTTTTCTCAGGATTCGGAAAGATGTATACATTTCCTAAGAAATGCCAGGAAGGAACTCCTGCATGGAAACACTTAACCGCTAGGCTTTATATTACAATAGCTACAGCAACGATGGCCTGGTATCCTGGGATGGTTTGGAAAACTATAAGGGACTTCATCTTCTTTATCTGCCATGTTTTATGCTTCCTTTCCATTCAGTTCTGCCTACTGACATAATCACAGTACATTGTATTTTGTGTTAATTACCTATCTGTTTATACTAGGTGATAATTAAGGGAAGTTTAATGGCATAATTAAGCAAATCATCCTACTAACAAAGGTTAAACATTGTGAAATTAAATCAATAAATAACCTCACTGTCTAGGTATTGATCCTTCATTCTAGATACAAATATCTTCTGTCATGCTACCTTCTGTCTTTGATCGGGGTGCCCTTCTTTAAAGAGAACCCCATCTGCACACTTAGTCACTAAACCAAGCTGCGTCATTAGTCACTGTTCCTGTCATAGGGTCTGGACAGATTGGATCCTTTGTCCAGGGAACACTTCCTCCTAGGCAGCCCTTTAAGGGTTACTTCTAATGCTCATTCGTTTGACCCTTTGTATTGTTTGACTCTCATTCATTAATTTATGCCTTCAATAAATATGCATTGAGCAGTTATCATTCTAGTATTCTAGGCATTTGAGCATGTAAGAGTGAGCAAACATAGTCCCCATGCTTAGAATGCTTGAGGGAGGGGGGCAAATATGAAACACAAAATAGAAAGCAAAATACATTGTATGTCAGTCAGTGATAAATGTTATGGGGGAAAAAATAAACAGGAAAAGAGATGAAGAGTGATGGAATGCTTTTTTAGATAGCTTAGTCTGGGAGGGCCTCTCTGAGGAAGTGATAGTTGAGCAGAGACCTGAATGAAGCGAGCCATGGGAATATCAGGGGCTACAGCATTTGCAAAGATCCTGAGGCAGGAAGGAGCTTTGTATGTGTTTCAGGAGCAGCAAGCGAGACAGTGTAACTAGGGCTGAGTATGTAGGAGAAAGTGTGGCAGAAAGCGAGACTGGAGAAATAGGCAAGGGCTAAATCATGTGGGAGCTTGCAGACCATTCTGATGGATGCAAAACATTCTTTCTTTAGATAACACTATAAGGTCACGCAATCTCTCCTTTTGAGGTGACTGCACATATCAGCTTTACTTCATTATGCACCCATTTTATAGTTTAAAGTGTAAGGCAATCAATCTTATTTTACCGTTCTTGGAAATTACCCCCTTCGCACCAACCACCAATTATAGGATGTTGGGAAGCTTAAAAGTAAGATGAGAATCTGCGAATGTGACATATGAGCTCCTGAAAATATATGGGCCATGTTCATTATTTGAATGGTGTACACTGACATAAAGAAGCCGGAGAGAATTTTATGTTTAGTTAGTAGAGAAAAGTCATTTGTAGCTGACCAAGAGGTCAATAATTTTCTGTAGATTGTTGTAAGAGTTTAGAGAAATTAATCTTTAGAAAGCTGGGATTAAAAAGAAGAAGAAGATTCCTGAGCTCTATCCCTGCCATTTTCTGAATAATTCAGTGCAGTATTCTATTGGTTCAAAAATATTTTCAATTAAGAAACACAAAACTTCCTTTCCCAGATTAATCAAAATTCACTTTTAAGTGACTTAAATTAGGAACAGGAAAGGAAGCTTCATCAACTTGAAAATTAAACTAAGCAACATGTGGTTTAGTATTTGGAAGTGCAAATCAGAGGAAAAGTTAATAGAGATTTCTTAATAAAACAGCATGTGCTTTAAATTTCCGGCGGGAAAATTCAAAAACAATTCTCATATTAGACTGTTTATCAGACAGCAAGGTTCAGACGACACTGCTAAGACAATCCCTTCATCCTTGCCAAGGCAGGTAGGTGGTGATTTGCCCTCTCCCTTTGTCGAAAGGGGAAACAACTTGCAATTTCTTCACGACAGCACTTTTTTCAGTAGCTGCACCAACCCGTTCTTTCCTGCCACATGGCTTTGCACATGCTGTTCTCTCTACCTGGAACAGCCTCTCTCCCTCTTCATCCAGTTCTCTCCCACTGGTCCTCAAATACCAGCTCCTCATCAGTCCTCTGGAAAGGTTCCCCTGACCTCCCCATCCAGAACACATGGTCATTTTGTTTGTAGCCCTCATGGGAGCGGCAAAGCGCAATGCAGAGCCCACATCTGTTCTGTCCACACTGCATTGCTGGTGCCTGACACTGCGTAGACACTCACTGAGTATTTGTTGAATGAATGAATGACATGGGGAATTTGTACAATGACTAGGAGAGCAATTGCTATTGAGATACTTGAACTAGCAGGTGCAAAGATCTAAAATGTTTTATCTGGGAATTCTGGCTTTATTGTGGAGAGAGCTGGGATACTCAACTATTTCCTGATGATCAGATGCTTTTGATTTTCCTTAAGTCAGGTCCAAGGCTGGATGCTGTCTGAGTAAGTTAAAACTGCTGGGGGCCCCTCACCTTTCTGATGGAAATTCCTAAAAGTCATGGATGCTTCACAGTGGCATCAACTATGTAAATCAATCCAATTGTGCTTTGAGATTAACCTTTGGGGAGCCCTGAATCCATGCTTCTGCTTTGCTTTTATATTTGGCAGCAGCTGTTTTCCTTATAGCCTTCATCATCTCTTATCCAGGGAACCTAAAAATAAAACCTGGGGTAGATGAAGGAGAAAATAAAATATGCAAATAGGAGAATGACTTTTAAGTATAGTTTTCCTCTAGAACATGTTGTTTAGAACAACTGATAAAACGCCAACTCATCACCTGTTTCCTTTGTATATTTTAAGATCTTTTTGCCCCAAAAAACTCACCTCAGAACTATTACTCTCTTAAATGTTTCCAAATGTAATTTTGATAGACTGCAAATTCCCTGACAGTTTTTTAAAAATTGTTTATGTAGATGGCTGTGATGGTTTGAAGCTGTATATACCCCCAGAAAACCATGTTCTTAAAGCTAATCCATTCCTGTGCCTGTAAACCTATTGTAAATAGGAACTTTTGATTAAGTTACTTCAGCTAAGGCATGGCCCAGGGTGGGTCTTAATCCTTTTACTAGAGAAACACAGGGAAGAAAAGAGAAAGCCACAGAAGGAAGAAACTAAAACCAAAAAAAAAAAAAAAAAAAAAACAGAAGAGAAGGGAAAGCCCAGTAGATGTCACCGTGTGCTTTACCATGTGACAGAGGAGTCCAGAATCACCTGCAGCAAGTCTTCGGGAAGAAAGCATCTCCTGAAGATGTCTTGATTTGGACATTTGTCTCAGCCTCAAAACTTTAAGATTGTAAACTAATAAATTTCCATTTTCAAAAGCCAACCCATTTTATGGTATCTGCTTGAGTGGCTTTGGGAAACTAAAACAAAGATAGTAAATGGAACTCTAAAGCCAGCCAGACAGATTAAAATGTAATATGGCGGCAAGGGTCCATCAGAGACTTTTGGGGCCAGAAGGCTTCTGTCTGGCCCAGCATTTCCTCAATGGTTCACCAGCATCAGCATCAACGGGGAGCTCTCAGAATCAGAGTTTCTGGGAGTCACCTGTCACCCAGATTTGAGAATCACTGATCTAGTCTGACCCTCTTCTAGATAAGGAGTATTAGGCTAGCCTTGGGATTGCCTAGCCAGGGAAAAGCAGGGAGGAGTCTGAAACTCTGCCTGGGTGGCCTTCCTCTGTGCCACCCTCAGTCCTGGAGTGTTCAGCAAGACCTGCTGGTGTTAAAAGTAAAAGTATATTTCCTGAAGTCCTGCAGTATAACTGCTTCTGATCCACACCATTCTCAAATCCCCGAGAGTTGAAAATCACAACCTCAAAGGCTGGAGTTGCAGTAGGGCTTTGACAATGTGCCCCAATATGTTCCTGCTCAATCCCTCATGACCCAGGACAGCCCTTGGGACAGAAGGACAACTCACATATATGGACCCTGAAGTACCACGTGTCCAGTAAGGCCATGGACACTCGAGCCTTTGGGCGGCAATTTCCCTACATGTTCAAAGTAACACCTGCTCTGTCACTGGAGTCAAGAGTGTTTTCCTCAGATTTACTGCAAAGTGGCCCAGCCTGCCTGGAATGTCACCCATGATTTTAACGCTCAGGCTCTGTGCCGTCTTGGGGGTGTGCAGTCCTCCCAGAGGTCAATGGAAACTACCCAGAAGTGAAAGCCTGCATGATCAACAAAGGCAACCAAAGTCCCACTGCCCTTTAGAAAGCAATTTATTTATTTTTTCTAGAATGGAGAGTTATGTTTACTGAACGTGAAGTCACAAGTAGGAAGTATCACCTTTTCATCGTGGAGGCCCAGAGGGAAGGAAATAGTTATTACTCAGAATAACATTCCTGTCTTAACCAAGAGTTTCACTTTAAAGGCCGAACTTTAAAAGTCTCCCCACTGGGAGTTGAACTATGCATAATTCTCTAGAAAGTACACCAAGAGCCCTGCAAAGGTCACTTCTTTCCCAGTCCTGACCTCCATCACTGACAAAATTGGTATATCAAACCCGCCTCTGGGTTGCGGCTGAGGAAGACAGCAGGGCCAGGAGATTTGTTTTAGTTGAGATGAGATTACGTGTGAAGTCAAGCCATCCTGGAGGCTAGCAAGTTGGCACAAGGGTCAGTGGGGAGCTGAATGGCATGGAGGGGGGGATGTGGGCAGGGCCACCTTGTTAATGGCAGAGTCCAAGCCGCTCAGTAAAATATCCAGGCCAAGCATCCGCTTGCCTTTCTGTCTGAGAAGAGACGCTCATGGGACCAAAGCCAGGTAGCCAAAGCCTGGCCCTTTACCCTCTCAGCTGGGCTGCTGGATCTGGGGGAGCCTGGCGGTGAGGGGCTTGAGTCAAAGCTTTGGAATTGGAGGAAGGTCGCTTTTGTTTTATTCGGTGTCCTCCTCTTCCTTGGCTCCCCACTTTTCTCCTCATTCCTACCCCATCCCACACCCCAAAAAATCACCCCAGTCACCTCTATTGTGATCCCTTTACCTCATGTCTCCAGTTCTGGGACCTCAATTTTTATTTCTATTTATTTATTTTATTTTTAGTGTTAAAGGATGCACTAAGATAGATCCTGGAGCAACTTTAAAGAAGACAGAGATTGGCAACATCTGGGAAGATGTCACTGGTAGTGTGACACCTATTCGAACAAGTGTGTCTCCAAGTTTACTCCAAAACACACTTACTGAACAAAGCTTGCACAAGAAAAACCCTCTTTTTCACTTCCTAGTGCCCTCTAGATTCAACCGCCTCCCCACACGATGATGACCCACAGGGAACAACATGGATTGGGAGGAATATAATTATAAGGAAAGGTGGAAAAGGCATTACACTATGGCCACCTTTATTCAATGGTTTTGTTTCTGAATCTCCTTTCTTACCTTCTCTGATGAGTATTTGCCCTTGTGAGGCCCTCTATCCACAAGCTCTGGTGGAATCTGAGCCCTATGGGATACTGGGTACCAGTAGGATTACAAAAGCCAAAAAAGTCAGGTTAAAAATCAAGGGATCACTACTTCACACACACTAGGATGGCTATTATTTTGAAAATGGAAACTAACAAGTGTCGGTGTTTTAGTTTCCTCACTGCCAGTGCAAATACCAATGCCATGGGTTGGCTTAAACAATGAGAATTTTTTGGTTCACAGTTTTGAGGCTAGGAGAAGTCCAAAGTAAAGAGCCATCAAGGTGATGCTTTCTCCCAAAAGACTGTGATGTTCTGGGGCCAGCTGCTGACAATCCTTGGTCCTTGGCTTTTCTGTCACATGGCAATGCACATGGTGGCCTCTTCTGGCTTCTCCTTTCTCTTATGGATTCCATTGCTTTCCAGCTTCTGGGTGCCCCCTCTGGCTTTTTTTTTTTTTCCTCTCTCTCTCTCTGTGACCTCCCCTATAGTATACAGGCTTCAGTAATAGGATTAAGACCTATCCTGGGCCACCTTAACTAAGGTAACCTCATCAAAGGGTTTTATTTACAAGGATTCATGCCCACAGGAATGGATTACGTTTCAGAACATGTGTGTCTGGGGTACCTAGCTCCAAACCACCACAGAAGATGCGGAGAAATTGGAACACTCATGCATTATTGCTTAGAATGTAACATGGTACAGCCACTGTAGAAAACAGTTCAGCAATTTCTCAGAAAGTTTAATGTACAATTACCTTATGTCCCGCAATCCCTCTTGTAGGTATATACCCCTGAAAACTGAAAGCAGGGTCTTGAACAGATTTCTGTTCATTGATATTCATAGAGGCACTACTCACAACAGCCAAAAGGCAGAAACAACTCAAGTGGCCATCAACAGATAAATGGATAAACAAAATGTTATATATTCATGCAATGGAATATTTTTCAGCCACGAAAAGGAATGCAGTTCCGATGCATGCAACAACATGGATGAATCTTGATGACATCATGTTAGTGAAATACGCCAAACACGAAAGAACAAATACTTTATGATCTCACTGATATGAAATAATTAGAATAAGGAAATTTATAGAAACAAGAACTAGAATATTGGCTCTCAGGGGCTGGGGTGGAGGGGCTGGGGAATGGGGAATTAATGCTTAATGGGCGCAGAGTTTCTGTTTGGGATGATATAAAATTTTGGAAATGGTGGTGGTGACGGTGACACAACATTGTGAATGTAATTGATATAACTGAATTGTACATATATAAGTGATTACAATGGGAAACTTTGTGTTGTATATATGTTGCCACAAAAAAAATGTTTTTAAATCAGGGGATCAGATGATTAATGCAATTCCTTTGGTACTACAATTGATTAGAAGAGAGGAAAAGGCAAAATACTTTAAGAGAAAAGGGAATGCATGTATCAGCTTATGGCTCTATGTAAGGAAATGCAGGGGTCTAGGATAACCATATAGAAAAAAAAAAACCACATTAACTTCAAGAGATTTGCATGAGAGCCCCACCTCTGAAGCACAGAGCCAGAAAATCCCTCCAATCTCCACTGAAGTCCTGGTTAATATCTGTTCTTCCTGCAGTTTGCTTGTAACAGTTACCACCCCTTCCAGGAGGAGCTTTGGATACCCCAATGCTTTGAAATACTAGGGTGTGAATGACATTGCAATGACAGATACAGGTCATTATGTATCTTGCCATAAGTTACAAAATTGTGTGGGAGAGAGTGTAAACTACAATGTAAACTATAGTCCATGCTTAGTAGCGATGCTCCAAAATGTGTTCATCAATTGTAACAAATGTACCACACTCATGAAGGATGTTGTTAGTGTGAGAAAACGTGGGAGGGCCACTAGGGTGGATGACAGGCAGTGGTGGTGTGTCAGGGGCTGGGTGTCCGTTCTGAAACCAAACAGATCCCACCACAGCATTGAAGTTGGCTGGGATAGTCTTGTGCTCCTGAGGGTGCTACAGTAAAGACCTAGGGTCTGTTGTGATTTCTTTCCCTGAGTCTTTCATTGACTAATCGCATAAATATTCAGGGGTCCTATGAGGTTCTCGGTGTTATGTTGGGGAAGTCTTGCCCAGGCTAAGTTTTCTCCACCATATCTTACATAACCTACTTGTTTCAATATCTGTGCAAACCTGGTGGCTTCTTGTCTTCATTTGCCTGGCCTGGTATAACTAGTACCAGAGACTGCAGGAATTCATTGCCTCACAGTTTTGGAGGCTAGAAGTCCAAAATCAAGGTGTTGGCAGGCTCATGTCTTCACAGAAATCTGTAGCATTCTGGTGGTGGCTCAGTCACCACCTCCGCCACATGGCTGGCTGCTTCCCATCTCCTCCTCCAGTTTCTCCTCCTCCTGCTCAGTCATCTGTGTCTCTGGATTCCCTCTCTTTAGAAGGACTTCAGTCCTGTTAGATGAAGGCCCATCCTCATTCGGTTTGGCTTCACCTTAATAGGATCTTCAAAGATCCTATTCTCAAATGAGTTCACATGCATGGGACCAAGGGTTAGGACTTGAATGTGTCTCTTGGAGGACATGGTTCAATCTGCACACCTCTCCTATGGCTCTCTCGTTCATCAAGATCTCAGGACACGAAAGGGCAAATGTCCATTGCACCAGCACGGAATCCAATTACAAGAGGCCCGCACCCTGGGCAGCACCTTTCAGGTGCCACAGTAAGGCTTAGACAAGCAATTTTGAAGTTCCTTCCCATGATGACACACTCTAGAGTCCATCTTTGCCCCCAGAACCCTAGATTTTCTTTAAAGAATCACTTTCTTAAAAAGATTATTATTGAGGGGGTTAGCACCAGATCCCACCAAAAGGATAAGGGATCTTCTGGGGGTGAAGGGGAGGGATGCAAAGTCCTATGCAAATCACACAGAGGACCTGAGCTCCCCTAACCTATCCCAACATTTTCATCCTCGTGATATCAAGTTAAAAATGGAGGGGGCGGATATGGCTCAGATGGTTGGGCGTCTGTCTCCCATATGGAGGGACCTGGGTTCGATCCCCGAGGCCTCCCGGTAAAAGAAAAAAGAAAAAAAAGAAAAAGGAAACTTCGAGTTTAGGAAAAAATAGAAAATTACTGTTTCTTTAACCCTTAATGGTACATGAATGGCTTGGAATGCAGCCGCAGATATTATGAGATAGAATGTTCTTGTTGATTTGCACAGGACCTACTATGCATTATAATAGTACAGCATTTATAGTTTATATATAAACAGTTTATATATACTATATATATAAAACTTAGTCTTTCTATCAGCACAACCAGGATGCAAACCTGAATCTTTTAATTCCTGAGGCTGCTGCTGGTAGAAAGAGTAAGTGCTTTAGATAAAAGAGGTCTGACCATCACTGCCAAACTTCACGCCTTAAAGAAGAGGAAAAGTATTCGTGTTGAGAAGCAGCATGGACACCTGTTCTGGCAGGGTGCAATGCAGCCTAGGAAGGTGTTACTATCATTGTGGATTTTTCTTGCTCCTTAGCCCCAAGGATCTGGGATTCCCAGAACGATGCAGTTTCAAATGTGGAGACAAACTGCACATCCCCCATTGGTTGAGGGCTCTAGTCTGAAATGCTAATCCTTCAGCAGTATTCGCCAAACAAGGAAACATGCCTCAAAAGAGGACTAGTTTATCCACAAACATCCTTATTTTATGTAAAGTTGAAGGTAGACCAACTACGTCCTTGGATAAGCCTCACTTCAGGGGACACCTCCCTGCTTATGATAACCCCATGGCAAAGGAAATGCCACTTAAATGAAATGCCCCCACCCTGGAGCCACGCAGTGAAATTGTCTTACGGAGTCCACTTTAGTGGTTGAGGGATGGCCCTTCATTAACGCATTATTTAAGGTAAGTGGATTTTGAAGGCTCTCTTAAATTCTTGACAAATTTTCTTTAATTCAGGGTGGAGATTTGAAACGATTTAGAAATTATGTTGCAAGGAAATGTGACGGACACATTGAGATGCCCTCTTGTTTCCTGATCTGTTATAGTCTAAGTATAAACAGGACCATTAAGAGGGGACTAATTATTTTTCCCCATGGAAAATGAACTGACAGCTATAATACAAATAGTGACACCTGCATCAAGACATTGAGGGGTTTTTTTTTTTAGCTTCAGCATCCCACATAGTCTCAAAACACTATTATCTAAGAAGAGATTAGAAGGCATGAAAAGGTGATGGGAGACTAAATCACAGATACCACTGATTTTGTCATTTTTATGTTTTCCCATCTTGTTCATTGTGATGGTTAAGTTCATCTGTCAGTGGCCGTTGGAGATGCTGTAATCAGGGAGAGGGAAAAAGAGGTGCAATATTGGAGTTGATCTGAGTGACATTGCGATGACAGATACAGGCCATTATATATCCTGCCATAACCTACAGAATTGAGTGGGAGAGAGTGTAAACTACAATGTGAATGAACTATAATCCACGCTTCAGTGGCAATGCTCCAAAATGTGTTCATCAATTGCAATGAACGTACCACACTAATGAAAGAAGTTGTTAATGTGGGGGAAAGTGGGAGGTGTGGGGAGTAGGGTATATGGGAATCCCTTATATTTTTTTAATGTAATCTAAGTATCATTTAAAAATAAATAATATATTTAAAAAAAATAAAGATGACCACAACCATTAAAAAAAAAAAAAAAAGTTCATCTGTCAAACTTGGCCAGGTTTTGGTGTCCAATTTGTTTGGTCAGGCAAGCACTGGCCTGATTTTTACTGTAAGGACATCTTGTGAACTTGAAATCATCAATAAATTGATTGCATCTATGGCTGATTACATCTACAATCAACTGAGGAGATCGCCTTCAGCAAAAAGAGAAAGCTCGTGCAATCAGTTGAAGGCCTTTAAAGGAGAACTGATGACATCATCAGCCAGAAGACAGAATTTCCAACTCTACTTCAGCCAGCCACCTTCTCCTGGGGAAGTCACTGAAACTTTCATCGGAGTTTCCAGCTTGCAGCCTGCCCTGTGGAAACTGGACTTGTGCATCCCCACAGTCACGTAAGATAGTTTTTATTTTAAAAATCTCATAATATTTACAGATGTCTCCTGTCAGTTCTGTTTCCCTAGAGAACCCAACTAATATACTCATAATAGCCTAGGCATGGTTTAATCTTCCCGTGATGGCTCAGAGTTCTTATCCAGCTCAATGCTTACACCTTTACGGACTTTTGCCAAGTTTGGTCTCATTAATGTGTATACATTGCCTCTTTATTTTCACTCTACCTGGTACATTTGCTCCTAAATGAATTGCTGAGCCCAGTAGCAGCTGATAGAAGAACTGACATATTTGAAAGGACCATCCATTACTGAATTTCTTCTCAATTATTCAGTTTACTCTTTTTTTTTTTTAAAGATTTATTTATTTACTTTTCTCCATTTTTACCCCACCCCCATTTTTGCTGTTTTTGTGTCCATTCGCTGGGCAATTCTATGTGTCTGTTTCCTGCCCTCTCTTCTCATCCTTCTCCTCCTGTCTTCACCAGGATTCGATCCTCGGAATCTCTGATGTGGGAGAGAGGCGTCCTACTGCCTGTGCCACCTTAGTTCCTGGTATTTCAGTGCGTCTCATCCTGGCTCTCCCTTGTGTCACTCTCCTGTTACGTCATCATCTTGCTGCGTGGCTCGGCGGGGCCTGAGGGCGCACCCGCACGCGGGGCCTGGGGGGCTCACCCACTCACGGAGCCTGACGGCACATCCGCTAGTGGGCCCGTGTGCCTTCTATATCCCTCTTTTTAAAATTTTTACCAGGAGGTTCCGGGGATCGAACCCAGATCCCTCCCTATGGGAGACGGATGCTCAACCATTTGAGCCATATCCGTCCCCCTCAGTTTACTCTTATTTCTTCAGACTGTCTTTAAGTATGAACTATTAGTGAGCAACAAATAGAAAACTGTGTTGCATCAACATTGGCTTTGGATATGTCAATAAAACCAAATGCTTAAGGAAGATCCCCTACAGGTGTCTGCCCCCCACCTGGCCCTGGTGCTAACAGTTGTGGGCATGTGTGGACCTTTGTCTTTTCGCCCCTCTGCCCCTTGACAGTACCTCAGCTCAGCCTCTTGAGGGGTAATCTAGAGTGTAGGCTCCAGAAGGGCAGCAGTGATATCAGTCTTATTTACTCTCTTTATTAGTCAGGGTTCTCCAAAGAAATAGAGCCAACAGGATGTGTGTGTGTGTGTGTGTGTGTACATATAAAGAGATTTATTATAAGGAATTGGCTCAGTTGATTGTGGGGACTGGCAAGTCTGAATTTGCTATGACAGACAAGAGGCTGGAAATTCTGGAAGGAATGATGTTGCAGTCTTTAGTTTGAGTCTGTAGGGAAAGCCAAAGGTACGGAGTATAGTCTAGAGGCAGAATTCCTTCTGATTCTTGGAACCTTCCATTCTTTGCTCATAAGCCCTCCGACTGATTGGATGAGGCCCATCCCTCTGATGGAAGGTCATCTCCTGTACTTAAAGCCAACTGCCTGTAGATGCTAATCCCATCCATGAAACATCTCCACGGCAACATATAGGACAATGTTTTGACCAAACAACTGGACACCATAGCCTAGCTAAATTGACACATGAAATTAACCATCACACGCTGAATCCTCAGGCTGAGAGTATTACCTTGCTCATAATCAGTGTCCAAAAAATATTTGTTGAATGAATGAATGAGCAGATGGTAGGTGTACCCAAAGGAGGCTGTGTCACCAAATCCAGGTCCCGGCTAGCTACTCCCATCGTCTAGCTGCTTCTGCCTTTCCACTGCTTACCTCCCCACTGTGTTCAAGAAGCTACCCAATCACATTCTTTGGATTCTAGAATACCCTGCTTCCATTCTCCTTGCATACATCATTCCTTTCCTGGGTTCATAGGCACTCAAGTGGAGGCCAGCCATGGCCAATTCAACTTTCAACATAGTTTCTCACTATTCCAACACCCAGACCCTGCTGTGGGTCCACTGTGGACCAAGTCCAAATTTCCATCTTCTGGACTCCTGGGCCCTGGGCAAATCACAAGGTATGTGTAGACACCCTCTCTCCCCCCAAGTTGCCCTAAAGTACCTTCTTCAGTGAGCATCAGACTCACCTGTAAATCTTGTTAAAACACAAACTGCTAGGCTCTTGTCTGATTCAGCAGGTCAGGGGTGGAACCTTTGCTAATCTGCATTTCTAACAAGTTTCCAAGTTACGATGTTGGTCAGGGGATTCCACCTTGAGAATTCCTGCTCTAACTTAACCCCAGGGGCCCTGAGTTCAAGTCTCAGCTCTGTCTCAACTGGTTCATGCCACTACATTTATATATACCTTTTTCTATCTTAGACAATGAATATGCCTTAATTTATAGCCAACCAGAGTCCTGAAGCAGCTTATTATGTTACCCATTCGAGTTTGAGGCTGCTGGGGCACCAGAAGCTCCAGCGCACGCTGAGATTGCAGCTTGCTGTGGGCTGAGATTTCATGCACCTTCCTAAGTGGGGGACGGCATCTGGATAACCCTGCAGCACTAAAGCCACCCGTTTCTGAAGAAATCCCTCCAACTCAGATAAGAAGCTGGTCACCCATGAAACGCAATCTTCCCTAGGAAATGAGACTCTAGCTAGGAGCCCGCCTGGCATACATGCTGCCTTGTTTGCAAGCAGTCAGAGGACACGAGCTGCATTCTTCTCGGGCCACGGAGAAACCCAGGGTTGCTGCAGTCGAAGCAGCCGGTGGGCATTTGTTGGCGTAACTGAGTGTTCGAGTTGACCTTTCCTCCCACTCTTGGGCTGAGGCCTCTGTGACCTCATCCCGCAAACTCTGAAGCACGGGCAGTACCCACGGGCGCTGGTGAACTGGTTCTGCCAGCATCAGCATCGTGTGTAAAGAGGCTGAGGTGAGGGCCACTAAGAGTTGCAGCTTCCTCTGGAAAGAAATGTTGGAGTGCGCAGTCCACAGCCCTTTACCACTCACCACTCCACAGGGGGTACCTGGGATGTGCTCAAGATGTACCCCCACTGGGTTAGGGTGCAGAGAGCCCAGCCTGTGTGCCCCCCACAGGTCTGGGGCTCAGAACAGAGGACAGGATGTCACCTGTGAAGGACAGGGCTGAGAGGGTGCAGCAGCATGGAAATGCAATGTGCCCCCTGCCCCAGAGGACTGCCTGGAGGGATAGAATGACCCCTAGAGGGCTGGACACCAAGGCCCAGGTGCCAAAGGAGCCTTTGAAAGCAACCACAGAAAAAGCAAACGGCCCCTGCCTCCTGGGACCTGCAGTGGGGGCATCATGGAGAAACTCACCAAAGCAACCCCCTTCCAAGAAGAATGGCTTTGGACATTGGCCAAGCACAGAGGACATGAAAGCCAAGCAGACAGTGCCAGCCATAGAAGGCTTTTCCCCTCCTTGCATAGGGGGGAACCTGGACAGGGGAAAGAGGGAAGAAGGTGAGGGAGAAAGATGCCCCGCCAGGCTGCTTCCCCCACTGCAGGCTTCCAGGCTGAAGCAGGCCCACCTGGGATGGGAGAGCATTAATTTCCAATCAAGTTTGGAGTTAGATACGGTGGTAGTTTCCTGGAGCTGTGGGAAACAAAGAACCACAAACTTGGTTGCTTGAAACAACAGACAGTATTGTCTCTCAGTTATGGAGGGTGGAAGTCCAGAATGGTGGCACTGGCAGGGGCAGGCGTCCTCCGAGTCTGTCCGACGCCTCTCTTCTGCCTTCTGCTGGTGGTGGCCACCTGTGGAGCTCTCCAGCTTTGTTGGAACGTGGCCTTCTTGCCAATGTCCAGTTCTCCCCTTCTCATAAGGACCTCGGTCATATTGGAAAGGGCCTACCCTATCCGGTTTGGCCTCATCTTAACTAAGAACGTCTTCAAAGACCCTTTTTCCAAATAATGTCACATTCCCAGGACCAGGGGTGAGGACTCGAATGTGTCTTTTGCCTGGACACAATTCAACCCATAACATATCCATTAGGCTCAACAGTCTAATGATTGAAATGAAACTGTTCTGGTGGTGAAGGGACCAGGAAAAGTTTGGGAGGGGCGGCTAAGACTTCGGCCAGGTCACGTGGAAGAACCGGCCCACAGAGTAAGTGGGAAAAGAATCAAACCCCTTTGTGACAGCTGACTACACATTCCAGCATCTGTTGCACCAGGCTCATGATCAATTTATAATGCTTTCATATACATGCCTTAGGGATAGATTTTTCTCTTTTGATAACCAATGCCCACATTCATTGCTCATTTTACTACATGCCAGGAACTGTGCTAATCATTTCAGTGGACATTTTCTAATTTACTTCTCTACCAGGTGCCGTCATCCATCTCACAAACAGAGATCTGGAGCACAGAAACTGGATCCAGTTACTCATGCAGACTGGCAGGGGCATGGCTCAGTTAGAACCTAGGCAGCAGCATGCCCTACCCGTGCTTTTAAGCTGTCTGTAACATGGTTCGCCAATGGGCAGGGGGTCGATTTTGCCCATAGAGGACATGTAGCAATGTCTAGAGACAGTTTTAGTCATCATCGCTGAGGGGAGGGATGCTACTGGCATCTATTGGGTAGCAGCCAAAGACGCTGCTAAACATCCCACAATGCACAAGATCGCACTTGTCGCAAAGGATTATCCAGCCCATAATGTCAGCATTGCTGAAAACTGAGAAACCTTGCTCAAAAAGAAGCCATGTTACTGGCATGTGCACGACTATGTTATTAGAAGCCACTTTATCATTTTCCTGCTTTAAATAGAAATGTCTATTTATGAATTCTGCTTGTAGTTTTTTCACAAATAAAATAGTAAAATTAAAAAAAAAAAAAAAAAAAGAAGCCATGAACCCTGCCTTCAACTTTCCTTTGTATGCCAAATAGAATTTTTTTTTTCTGATTATAAAAGTAGTACATGATGTTTTTTCAAAAAATTAGCCAATATGGAGAAATGGAAATTGGAAAAGGAAAATCACCCATAATCCCACCCACCCGAGGTAGCTACAATTAATGTTTGTTTATCTACGTTCAGATTGCTTCCTCTGTAAATAAGTACATGCACACACATGCCCATTTTTTTTTTCACACTATCTCCCTCTTTCTACGCTTTTCCTTTTCCAAACGTTATAAATAATGGTTCTTCAGCCACATTTTTACTTAACCATCTGTGGCAGTTGGGGATATTTATGAACCCCCAAAAAGATAAGGATTATGTTTGTAAACTGGTCTGTTCCTCTGAGCATGATCCCCTTTGATTGTATTAGATTCGGCTGAGACGTCCTTGATTAAACTATGTTACGATTGGGGCTTTGATTAGACCACGTCAGTAGAGTGTAACTCAGGTTAAGTCTCCGCCCCCTTGGTGGGCTACATAAATGGACACTCACTCAAGAAGACACACAGGAAGAAAGAGAGCTCTATAGAAATGGAAGAGGAGAGAACTCAGAAAGGAGAAGGCTCAAACAGCTAAAGCCACAGTAAGAGAGATGAGCCCTATGCCATCCTGTGTCTGAGAGAGGGGAAGGCTGAACCCTCACAGAGATCACCCGCCATCTTGCTTCAATACATGGCAACAGACTTTGGTGAGAAATCAACCTTGAGTTGGACTCTTTAGGGCCTTATAACTGTAAGCTCTTAATCCCAAATAAATACCCTTTATAAAAGCCAACAGATTTCTGGTACTTTGCATCAGCACCCCTTTGGCTGACTAATACACCCTCCACCATCATTCACAATATATATTGTAGACATCTTTCATGTCAATTATCAAAGATCAGTGACAACTGGCTCTCAAAGGGGCCGTTCTGCTCCACAGCAGGAGTGAATCGGAACCCGTTGGGGGACTAATGGCATTTAGAGGGTGAGGGCCCAGGGAGGCTGGACAGCCTCTATATGCCAGTCAGTCCCACCCACGCGGAAGTGTCCCTCGCAATTTTGCAATATCACGCCAGACATCCGTGTGGTTGAAAACCCAGTTTAGTACCATCTGAGCCAAGATCCAGACTTCATTTTCACTGAAACACAAATAATGTTTGTAGAGTCTTAACACACCTACATTTTCCAGGGGTGTCACTGTTGGGGAAGTCGGGGGAGGATTGGACCTTGCACCCCTGTGAAACCTCATACCATCAGTAGTATCACAGTTAAGGGGACGTGAACTGCTGATGCCCATGCCCTGGAGGGATTTGCGGCTAGGGCGCTCCTGACCATCTCACCCAGACGAGCAAAACTCTGACACTCAGCAGGTCTCCCAGGGGAGGAGGGTCTGTGCGTCTACACCTTGAGACATTTCATTAGATATTACTCTCCTTTCATTTCTCCTTTATGTCACAGTTAAGGTAACATATTGATTTTTTAAAACTTATGTGTGTGAGTCATCGGGTCATTATATTGATTTTTTAAAAATCATGTGTGTAGGTTATATTATCTATGAATTTCATTTCAGGATAGTAAAGGGGGACGTAACAAACATTGATTAGAAAAAGGGGGCTGAGCACACCTGATTTATGCCGTCGCATTTCATGCAGACACCGTTCTCTCTCATGCTTGTATCACGATTTAATGCATCTCCTTCAGATGGACATTTCTGTTGTTTTGACTCATCTCAGCAACCCTCACATGAGTAATCATATTTATAATTATATCTCTGGCCACTCATTCAATTATTTCCTTAGGGGAAAAGGTTCCCAGGGGTAAAATTGTTGGGTCAAAGGGTACACAAGTTTTTACATTTCAGGGCAGTTTTTCCCACTGGTCCCACCCTCAGAGCTGTGGGAGACTCCTGTGTGGAGCCAGACGATGGAAGGAGCAGCCACTGCAGGGAACTCTTTACCTGGTGGGGGTGGCTCGGAGGCCTTCTGCTTTGGGGGAGCAGGGGCGGGGCTTCGTGGCTAGAGCCGCGCCCCTGTGCAGGTTGGGGGTCCTTCTCTACCCGGCAGTCCTCCTTTAATGGATTCCTTTTGGCGTAAGTGGCTTGAGCGCCTGCTGTGTGCAATACGTATCCATTCCTGCCTGATGCAGAACCCAACTCCAGGCAGGCGGCTTGGGTTAAGCTTAGCTGTCTTCTCCAGGTGGACTTCTGAGTCTCAGTTTGTCATAAGCTAACAGCGGGGATCCATCACTGCTCAGCGGCTCAGGGGTCAGCTAGCCCACCCTCCCACCTTGACATATGAAGAATTAAACCCCAAAGAGGGCACGTGACTGGTCTCCACGCGGGCAGCTGGGCCACAGCAGGGCTGCATCTTGCACAGCCCTTTCTTGGGCCCTGACTAGCATCCCTTCCACCGTGATGGGAGCTGAAAGGTAGCAAAGCTCAGGGGTGGGTTGGACAGAAAATGCCTTGTGAGCCTCATGGTTTCCTATCACAATCACCTGGGGAGTCTTTAAAAATGCAGAGCAGTGGCCTCTCCCTAGCCCCATTGAATTAAACTTCTGGGAGGGGAGGAGAATCTGCGTGTTTCTTTTTTTTTATCTGAAGTGCAGCCAAGTTTGGAGTCTCTGGCCAGGACCATACAACATGGGGCGGGGTCATGGGCAGCAGAGCCAACGGACCTGGGTTTGGGGGCTACCAGCTGGGGGACCCTGAGCATGTTACTGAGATGCTCCAAGTCTGTTTTCTCATTTGTGCAAGGAAGGGAACACCATGTATTCCCACATTAGTCTGTGTGGAATTAAACGAGATAATTCATGGAAAGCACGTGGCAGGGTGCCTGGCAGGGAGTGAGCACGCAACAATTCAGCAATTTTTCTATTATTATTCATAAAATGAGCATGACATTTGCGATGCGTAATCTCTAGGCCATACCACTCCTCCATGTCAGAGGCTGCGTCTTTTCCTGGTGTGTGTGTGTTTTGTTTTGTTTTTTACTCTCTTTTAATAAGATTGCAGGCTCATGCCGTTCATTCCCTCTAGGATACCTTTCTCCACCTGTGAAAATCCTACTCATCCTTCAAGGTCAAGAGTCACCTCCTCCTGTCACCTTCCTCAATCCCACCTCTGCGTTCTGATTTTTGTAGGGTGACCTGTCTTCATGTCCGTCCATAGCCCAGTACCGAGCTCTGTGTCTGGCACAGAGCTGCTCAATAATGTTAACTGAACTGAATTAAATATGACTCCTCATCCAGAGCCAAATGCCTTAGGGAATTCGCCGATGGCCATGAATTGGGTTGCTGAGTGGAGCAGTTTGATATTGTTTATGAATTCCAAAAATAGATATTGGATTATGTTTGTAAACTGGTGTGTTCTTCTGGGCGCATTAGATTGTATTAGATTCAGAGGTTTCACTTTTACTTTATTAAATCAAGATTAGGGCTTTTATTTGACCACATCATTAGGGCATGCAGGGTTGAGTCCCGACCCCCTGGTGGGGATAAAACAGATTCTTACATGGAAGTAAATGCACGGAGAAAGAGAACACAGAGGAAGAGAGACGGCTCATTAGACAGGACCCTGTAGCCCCAGGAAGAGAGATGAGCCTGATAATCTACAGCTGACCTTGTGAAGAATGCAGAGCAGTTGAGCCCAGAATGAGACAAGCCCCGGGAAGAGATTGCTTTATGCTAGTCTATAGCTGAGAACAGAAGGAGCTGGGACCACGGAGCCTTAGGAGGAAGAGAAAGGCTGAACCCTCTCAGAGCCCGGCAGCCATCTTGTGCCAACGCGTGGCAACAGACTTTGGTGAGGGAAGTAACTTACGCTTTATGGCCTTGTAACTGTGAGCTTCTACCCCAAATTAATACCCTTTATAAATGCCAACAGATTTCTGGTACTTTGCAACAGCACCCCTTTGGCTGAATGCACTGGGTGACTAATTCATTGACATCCCCTTTCATAGGAGGACCAAGGATGAACAGAGGATGTGTTCATGCCAAGGGTGGGACTCAACCTCCAATGCAGTTACTAGGGGATGGCAGAAGTATTCCAAGTCAGGGGTTTCTGAAATATTCTTCATTCAAGGCTGCCATGGCCATCTGGTTGCCATCTCCAGGGAGCCTGAACTGCCTGAACCCGACTGTAATAGAGTGAAGTGTGCCAGTTCCCCAAAGGAACAAGTGGTCATTAAGGAATAAAAACATCATTTGTATGAGGGCACTGTATTGATCACGACTGCCCTTCTGCTAGGATGCCATTTCATAGAACGCTATCTGTGCCTACAGTCTTATCACAGCTGGATCAGGGCATTAGGTCAGACAAGATGAAAGACGGAGATGGGGAGAGAGAGAGAGAAATTGATTAATGGTGTACTGCCAAGTGATTTTCCTCTTAAATATCTTTTTTTCATCTGTTCTAACATCCTAACCTGAAAGGAAATTTCTATCATTCTCTCCTCTTAGTAAAATGTGGCTGCAGAGGTCTGAGGTAGGCAATGTCACTTGCGTTGATGATTGTAAACAAAAATAGAGGCAGCTCTCGGGGCTGGTGGTAATGGACAAAAAGGATGACACCGCATGATTAAAATCCCCCGATAATCTCCAAAGCTCTTATGTACCGGAAGTTTCCATTGCTCTCCACATTTTTCCCAGCTTTCCTAGCACTGCTAATGATTTGGCAAATGTTCAGGCACTCAGGGACTTGAAGTTTTTCTGACATTGTGCACTAAAATAGCAATTGCTGGAGAGAAAAGGGATTTTCATTTCTTTCTAGAGTGCCTTGTTCTCCTGGAACCCAGTCACTAAACTTTGCCTCCTCCTGTTCTTCTTTTCACTCTAGTTATCTATCCATTAATAATCGCCTACTGCTCCTCTGTGGTATCTTGTAAATACATTCCTTTCTTCCTGTCTTCTCTGTCCCCACTTTGGCCTAGAATTTGATCACTTAATGCCTGGGTCACTGCAGCCCTCCCTATTCCCAAACTTCTTACATACAACCTCAGCCATGAATCTACACCAACTATTTATCCTGACATTCAAAGCCCTGCTTATCCTCACCCCTCCAGGCCTTATTTAATAATTATCTATCTATTCATCTACCTATCATCTATCTATTAATCTAACACATCATCTCTCTAATAATCTAATCTATGTCTCTATTAATCTAATCTATCTATCTACATCTGTTAATCTAATCTATCTATATCATTTGTCTACCCGTCATCTATCTATAGCTGTCATCTATCTATCGCCTCTTACTTTCAAACATAGGCCTCTACCTGAATCAGGACCTTGTTCCCTCTGCCCCCGGACCACTTCCATTCATTTCCATGGCCAGGCCTGTTTTTCCAAAAGTGTGTTCTTTGGAACACTGGTCCAACAAGATGCCCCACAAATAACTCAGAGTTCCATGTCAGCTAAGGAAGGGAACTCTTGGAGTTTCACAATGCTCATTTACCACTCAAAGTCCTGTGGTCAATTGTGTATTCTTCTCCCTATCTGGACTATTCCCCTCTCCCCCACTGACTTATTAAATCTTTACACATCTTTTAGACCTCTGCCTAAATGTCACTTTCTCAGGGAAGCCTTCCTTGGCCTCTGCTCCCAACCTGGATGAGGTCTGCGTTACAGCTTCCATAGCATCTTCTATTCCCCTGGACATTTGTAATTGTCTTAATGTCCATCTTTCCCACTGGACTATAGGTTCTGCAAAGGCAGGAGCACAACTATGGTATTCAAGGCCCTATCCCCAACACACTGCACAGTGCTTGGATTATAGTGAGCTTATACATATGTATTGGCTGGCTAAAGAAAAACAATTAACTTCGGGGAACACTGGACTAAACAAATATTTTTTGCTTGGGAATTCTTTTTTCACTTTTTATACAACAGGACTTGCCACACCACGATGCATACATTGGAAGATGTTGCCCTATTGTTTTGCCTGAAATGCGATCATTTCCTTGACAGGTGATAAATCCAACCCATTGCTATCACTTAGGACTCTTTTTGTTGGCAAGTCACAGAAAGTCCAATTGAATTAGTTTATACAAAAAAGGGGCCTGACGGGAAGCGGCTGTGGCTCAATCAGTAGGGCTCCTGCTTACCATATGGGAGGCCCCGGGTTCGGTTCCCGGGGCCTCCTGGTGAAGGCAAGCCCGCCCGCACGGCGTGGTTAGCTGACCCAGCGAACACAAGCAGCAAGGGGGGGATAAATGAATAAATAAATAAAATCTTTAAAAAAAGGGGGGGCCTGAGGAGTCTAAGGGTAGGACTAGCTTTGGCACGAGTTTATCTAGCAAATCAAATGATGTTACCAATGATCTGGTTTCTCCCTGGCTCCTTCTGTCTCTTCTATTTGCATTTCAGGATGTAGCTTTATCCAGGAGCCCCCTCTGGCCCCCTCCACTTCCACCCTACCCCCACCCCCCTCCACAGTTTCCACACCCCTACCACCCCTACAGCTCCAGGTTCTCCCCTCTTAAGTAGGAAAAGGTCTCACATCCTCATTCCACATTATCATCTAGTAACCTCCATACAAGAGACAAGAAGCCTTCCTTTTCAAGAAGTCCTAGGAGATTGTTTCCTCAATCCCGATGGTTTTATCCAGCCAAGGCCCACCACTGGAGCTGTGGTAACAATCCCAGGGTAAGTGAATAGTTCAGAATGGGAGAGGAGTGGTCTATCAAAGGAAGTGGGGTTCGGTTTGGAAAAGGATTCCAAAATTTCAAAAATTCTCAAAGCTGAGCTGAAGTCCAACTCCTTCCAAAAAGTCTTTTCTGAAAACTCCAGACAACTATGAAGCCTGCTTTTTTGTGGCCTTCCACCTGTTATTTATTATCTGTAGCACAAATTTTGGTCCTTTTATATATATTGTGTTAGAATGTCCTCTAAGCAACTCAACTAGGTTAGCCCATTCTCCTGCTGTAAGAGTTACCTACTTCTGCATGTCAAATTAGCCCAAAACTTAGTGGCTTAAAACACCAATTTATTATGGTCATGGATTCTGATGGTCAAGAATTTGGAAGGGGCACAGTGGAGGTGGCTTATCTCTGTTCTACAATGTCTCAGCTAGGAGGATTCAATGTTTGGGGATGACTTGACAGCTGGAAGCAGGAGTCATCTGGAGGTATCTTCATTCACATGTCTGGCAGTTGATGATAGCCAAGAGCCTGAACCTCAACCAAGGATGTTGGGCAGAACTATCGAACATGACCTCCCCATGTGACTTGGGCTTCCTTACAACATGGCCGCATCAGATCTCTTCCATGCTGGCTCAGAGCTCCAAAGGCAAGTATTCCCAGAAAACCAGGGGGAAACTGTCTTGCCTTTTGTGACATACCCATGGAAGTCAGATGGTATCACTACCATGGTAATCACAAGCCCATCCAAATTCAAGAGGAAGGATCATAAAGCCCACCTCTCACTGGGAAAAGTGTCTAGATTCACACTGTAGAAAGAGTGTATGGATTAGAAGATGTTGCAACCATCTTTGGAAAATAAAATGTGCCACACTTCCATATATTTTGAGTACCTTTATGAGCAGGGGCTGCTTTATAAATACTACTTGAACCAGCCATTGAATCTAAGAACAGGAATAACTTGCCAAATATATATTAATTTAATCTGTTGCAAACAAAATAAAACTGTTAGTTTTCTATTAAAATGTTTAAAAGGTACTGTTCTGTTAGAATTTGTATAAGAAAAGAAATTGTATGCAAGATCAAAATTGGTACAGAGATGCCAGGGACAGCCAATTACTTGAAATAGTAATGGAAAAAAGATTTGGTCTTGGAAAGAAATTGCCTCTAGGATAAAGTCCAAGCAGTTTTCAAAGTTCTCCATCATCTAGCTCCCCACCCCCCTCCCGATAACTCCTCACCCACTTTTGGTCTCACCTTGAACTCTACAATCCTCTAGTCATACCAAATTTCTTTTAGTTCCCCAGGAGTTGCCACAAACTCACTCTCCCCAGGACCTTTGCACATGCTGGTCCCCTTAACTGGAAATGCTCCCAGTCCTAATCTAGTCTAGCTTAAATGTCACCTTTTCAGGAGGCCTTCCCTGACACCCTTTCCTTTCCTACCATGACTCTATATCACATTTTGGGGAGATGGCAGAGTAACTTGTTTGACTCTTCCACTAAGCTGTAAGCTCTGTGAAGACAGAGCCAAAATTCCACCTCAGTAGTCATTATCTGATAGTGCCTGGCACACAGGAAGTCCTCAAGGAATATTAGCAGTTGCTATCACTGCCCTCCCATAGTCTCTCATCCTTATCACTTTAGTACACAATGCTCCCACTTCCAACTGTCCACACCTGCACTCCATTCCCAGAGCACTTTCTCTAGCCATCAAAGCCTGCTTTGCCTACTCCAGTAGCAGGCCAGAAGTTCCAGAGAATTATATTTTCTGGGTACAGATGGGAGGAGCATGTCCTAGGCAAATGTAATTATACTTCTCACCCCCTGAAAAAAAACCAAAAACCCCCAATTTTTTAAGAAAACTTGAACATAAATAAATATTAAGAGGATAAAGAAATCTAAGAACTCTAAGTGTTAAAGAAGAAAGAGCAATTTTGCCATACTTACAAGTGTGTGTGTGTGTGTGTGTGTGTGTGTGCGCGCATGGGGGGAGGGGTCTTACTTTACTGCCCTTTCCTCTCTGACACTGGCTGATGTGTCTCTCTGCTTCTTATGTCCTCCTGTCAAATTTAATCTCCTCCCAATTGTCAGAATGTTCTTCCTAAAATGTTAATCCTACCATTTGACCCTCTAACTTAAAACCAGTGGCTTAAAACACAAGAACTTTCTGTAGAGCCCAGAAACATTCATTGGAACAATGAAGAAGGAATGGCAGGACTGCTGCAAGCTGGAGAGCTCATGCCTGGTGTGGCAGTTTGAGATTATTTATGAACACTCCCCAAAAAAAGATGGATTATGTTTCTAAACTGGTCTGTTCCTCTGGGTGTGATGCCCTTTGATTGCATTAGATTCAGCTGAGATGTCTTTGATTAAATTATGTTGAGATTAGGGCTTGAATTAGACCATGAATCCAAGGGACTAACCAAGTCAGTAGAGCATGACTCAGGGTTGAGTCCTGCCCCCTTGCAGGCTGATATAAACAGGCTCTCACTCAAGAAGACACACAGAAGAGGAGAGAACTTGGTCATTTCAGTCCTGCCAGGTGACAGAAAGGAGAAGGCTCAAGCAGCTAAAGCCCCAGGAAGAGAGACTAGCCCTATGCCAGCCTACAGCTGAGATCAGAAGAGCTGGGCCCATGGAGCCAGCCTTAAGAGGCAGAAGGCCTGAGAGACCAGGCAGAGATCGTCCGCCATCTTGCTTCAACACATGCCAACAGACTTTGGTGAGAAGGTACCTCTTATGATACCTTGAGTTGGACTCTTTAGGGCCTTGTAACTGTAAACTTTACCCCAAATAAATATCCTTTATAAAAGCCAACAGATTTCTGGTACTTTGCATCAGTACCCCTTTGGCTGACTAATACACCTGGGTTTAAAGAAGGCAGCTGTAACTTGAAGCCAATGCATTGTTCCTGTGCAGGAACATGAATCCACTGGTGCCAGAGCTTAAGATTTTTCCAATAAGTGTACTGATCTTTAAAACTTTATAAGAGTTAGAACAAATACCTAGGGAAAAAATTGTCTCATGGTGTGGTAGATTAAGTAGAGTATCCCTTCAAAAGACATGTTCTTATGTTCTTAATCTGAATCTGTGTTCTTCTGGGTTTGAACCCATTTGTAAATAGGACCCTTGGGAGATGTATTATAGTTCAGGGGTGCACTTATTTGTGAATAGGATCTTTAAATATCCTTTTTAGGGGTGTCCAAACTGAATCAGGGTAGGCTCTAGTTCATATGATTAGAGGCCTTGCACAGGAGGAGACCAAGGACATCACCATGTGATGGAAAGAAGAGAGGCAAGCCAAGTGAGCCCAAGGATTGCCAGAAGCCAGCATCAGAATGCAACAGACTCAAGCAGAAAGCATGGCCTGTCATATTTCCTCAGCCTTTCCAGGCAATGGAAGGCACTTTCAGCCCACTCAGACTGGACTGATGGGTGCCTGTGGATACAACCCTACCCCAAAATAGGATAGGAGAGGACTGGTGATTCCTCGGCCTCTCAGGGCAACATCAGGCTCTTTGGACCTACAGGGACTGAATGGTTGTGTGCCTGAGGGTCCACCCCCAACCCCCAATAGAGTTGGAAGGGGCTGGTGTTTCCTTAGTTCTCTGGACAAAGGTAAGCACTTTTGGCCTACACAGACTGAACTGTTGGGTGCCTTTTGTTCCATCCCCACTCCCAAAAGAGCAGAAGGGTCAATCCTCCCTCAGCCTCTCAGCACAACCTCAGGTGCATTTGGTCCACACAGATTAGATTTTGGGGCACATCAGAGGGTACATCCCCACCCTTGGCAGGGGGCGGCCAGTGCTACATCAGTCCACCTGGGCAACTGCGTTCATTCTGGACCAACACAGCACATATTGCTACCCACACCTAAAGATCTATCCCCACCCCAGGCAGGGAAGGAAGGGACATGAAGCTTCATCATTCTCTCCTTGCGACTACAGATGATCTTGGCCTGTATGACTTGGAATATTACACACAACTGTGACTCTGTCCCTAGCCTTGGCAGAGGAGAAAGGTAGGAGAAGTTTCATCAGTTCTTGGGGCAATGCGAGCAGCTTCAGCCTCCACAGCTTACAGTAAACTACATCCTCAGCCCCTACTACACAACCTGAAAGGGAGAAAAGGCAAGAAAGCCCTAAACTAAAGAGAGAAACTGCTCCCAGAATAAATACATTTAGTAAGCTAGATGCCAAGACACCAGCAAAAAATTACAATCCATACCAAGAACAGGAAGATATGGCATAGTCAAAGGAAAAAGATAAGCCTCCAGATGACATAAAGGAGTTGTTCAAACAAATCTTAATAAATTCAATGAGATGACAAAAAAGATGAAGGAAGTTAAGAATACACTGAGTGAGCACAAAGAAGAATTTGAAAGCATACACAGAAAAATAGCAGATCTTATGGGAATGAAAGGGACAATAAATGAAATTTAAAATACACTGGAGGCATATAACAACAGATTTGAAGAGGCAGAAGAAAAGATCAGTAAGCTTGAGGATATGGCCTTTGAAAACACACATACAAAAGAAGAGATGAATAAAAGAATGGAAAAAATTGAACAGGGTCTCAGGGAAATAAATGACAGCAAGAGATGTGCAAACATATGTGTCATGGTTGTCTCAGAAGGATAAGAGAAGGGAAAGGGGGCAGATTGAATATTTGAAGAAATAATGGTAAAAAATTTCCCAACCCTATTGAAGGACATAGATATCTGTGTCCAAGAAGCACAGAGTACTCCCATCTGAATAAATCTGAGTAGACCAACTCCAAGACACATACTAATTAGAATGTCAAATACCAAAGACAAAAAGAGAATTCTGAGAGTAGCAAGAGAAAAGTGATGCATAACAAACAAGGGATACCCAAGAAGATTAAGTGCCAATTTCTCATCAGAAACCATGGAGGCAAGAAGGCAGTGGTATGATATATTTAAGACACTGCAACTGCCAGCCAAGAATCTTATATCTGGCAAGATTGTCTTTCAGAAATGAGGGCGAGTTTAGAGTATTCACAGATAAACAGAAACAGAGAGTTTGTAACCAAGAGACCAGCTTTGCAGGAAATACTAAAGGGAGTGTTACAGCCTGAAAAGACAAGACAGGAGAGAGAGGCTTGGAAGAGAGTCTAGAAATGAAGATGATATATCAGTAAAAGTAACTAAAAGTGTAAAAAGAGTGGTGAAAATAAAATATGACAGATAAAACCCAAAGGTCAAAATGGATGAAATAAGAACTGCCTTTACAGTAATAACATTTAATGTTAATGGATTAAATTCCCCAATCAAAAGGCACAGACTGGTAGAATGGCTAAGAAAATATGTGCCATCTATATGCTGTCTACAAGAGACTCACCTTAGACCCAAGAATACTGTATTAGTCAGCCAAAGGGGTGCTAATGTGAAATACCAAAAATGGGTTGGTCTTTATAAAGGGTATTTATTTGGGGTAGAAGTCCACAGATACCAGGCCATAAAGCGTTAAGTTTCTTCTCTCACCAAAGTCCATTGCCACGTCTTGGAGCAAGACAGCTGCCAACTTTTGCCAGGGTTCAGGCTTCTTGGTTTCCTCTCTTCCCGGGGCTGCGTTTCTCTCCAGGCTTAGCTCCTCTGGTTCCTCCACAAGGTCAGCTGTAGACTATCAGGCAAATGGCTCACTTTTCCTCCTGGGGCCTTTTCTCCAATATCAAAACTGCTTCTCAAAAACTGCTGCAACTCTGTTCTTTGTGATGCCTTTTATATTTTCTTCCCCCACCCACCAAGGAGTGGGGCTCAACACCCTACTGATGTGGCCCAGTCAATACCCTAATCATAAAATAATCATGCCCAGATTAACAGATGAGTTTACAAGCATGATCAAATTATATTTTTGGAATTCATAATTACATCAAATTGCCCAACAGCTACAGATACCAACAGATTGAAAGTGAAGGCTGGAAAAAGATATTCCACACATGCAGTAACCAAAAAAAAAAAAAAAAAAGCTGGAGTAGCTATACTTTTTGAAATAGATTTTAAAAGCAAAACTGTTATTAGAGACAAGGAAGGACATTATATATCAATAAAAGGAGCAATTTACCAGGAAGAAATAACAATGATAAATATATATGCACCTAAACAGGATGGCCCAAATTACATAAGGCAAACCCTGGCAAAATTGAAGGGAGAAATAGCTATCTCTGCAATAATAACTGGACACTTCAATACATCACTCTCAACATTGGACAGAACATCTAGGCAGAGAATCAATAAAGAAACAGAGAGGTTGAATAATATGATAAATCGACTAAACCTGATAGATATATACAGAACATTGCACCCCAAAGCAGCAAGATATACATTCTTCTCAAGTGCTCATGGATCTTTCTGCATGATAGACCATGAGTTCAGTCACAAAGCAGATCTAAACAAATTCAATAAGATCAAAATTATACACAGCACTTTCTCTGATAATGATGGAATAAAGTTGGAAATCAACAAGAGGCAGAAAAAGAGAAAATTCACAAATATATGGAGATTAAACAGCACGCTCTTAAATAATGAGTGGGTCAAAGAAGAAATTGTGAGAGAAATCAATAAATCTCGAGATGAATTAAAATGAGAACACAACAGGAAAGCGGCTGTGGCTCAATCAGTAGGGCTCCCATTTACCATATGGGAGGCCCCAGGTTCGGTTCCCGGGGCCTCCTGGTGAAGGCAAACCCACCCGCACGGCGTGGTTAGCCGACCCAGCGAGCACAAGCAGCAAGGGGGCGATAAATGAATAAATAAATAAAATCTTAAAAAAAAAAAAAATGAGAACACAACATATCAGAACTTATGGAATACAACAAAGGCTTGCTGAGAGGGAAACTTATAGCCCTCAATGCTTACATTTAAAAAATAGAAAGAGCTAAAAATCAATGACCTAACTACGTAGCTGGAGGAACTGGAAATAGAACAGCAAACTATTCCCAAAGCTAGTAAAAGGAATGAAATAACAAAGATCAAAGCAGAAACAAGTTGATAAAAAAAAACAAGAGAGAATTAACAAAACCAAAAGTTGTTTCTTCGAGAAGACTAACAAAATCAATAAACCCTTAGCTGCCTGACAATAAAAGACAGAAGATGCAAATAAAATAAAATAAAATAATAAAAATGGGGGCATTACTACTGACTACACAGAAATAAAAGATATCATAAAAGGATACTATGAACAACTGTACACCAACAAACTAGACAATGTAGATGAAATGGAAAAATTCCTAGGAATGTACAAACAACCTACACTGACTTGAGAAGAAATAGAAGACCTCAACAAACTAATCACAAATATGGAGATTGAAACAGTCATCAAACAACTCCCCAAAATGAAAAGCCCAGGACCAGATTGTTTCACAGGTAAGTTCCACCAAGCATTCAAAGAAGATTTAATACAAATCTTACTCAAGCTCTTCCAAAAAAACTGAACAAGAAAGAATGCTACCAAACTCATAATATGAAGCCAATATCACCCTAATACCAAAGCCAGAGAAAGAGATTATGAAAAAAGAATATTACAGACCCATTACCCTAATGAATACAGATACCAAAATCCTCAACAAAATACTTGCTAATCGAATCCAACAACACATGAAAAGAATTATTCATCATGATCAGGTGGATTTTATACCAGGCATGCAAGAGTGGTTCAACACAAGAAAAGCGATCAGCCTAATAAACCACATTAATAAATCTAAGAAGAAAAATCACATAATCCTATCGATTGGTGCAGAAAAATCATTTGACAAAATACAGCATCCTTTCTTGATAAAAATACTAGAAAAAATAGGAAGTGAAAGAATCTTTTTCAACATGATAAAGGTCAGATATGAAAAATCCACAGCTAACATTGTACTCAATGGTGAAAGACTGAAAGCTTTCCTATTGAGATCAGGAACAAGACAAGGATGCCCACTGTCAACATTGTTGTTCAATATAATGCTAGAGGTTTTAGCTAGAGCAATCAGGCATGAAAAAGAAAAAAAGGCATCTAAGTCAGAAAGAAAGAAGTAAAATGTTATTCACAGATGATATGATCCTATACCTAGAAAGTCCTGAAAAATCTACAAAAAAGCTGCTAGAGCTAATAAACAATTTCAGTAGAGTGTCAGGAGACAAGATCAATATGCAAAAAATCAGTGATGTTTCTATACACTAGTAATGCGCAATCTGAGGAGGAAGTCAGGGAAAAAATTCCATTTAAAATCGTGACTAAAAGAATCAAATATTTAGGAACAAGCTTAACCAAAGATGTAAAGTAATCATATTTGGAAAACTACAATGCATTGCTAAAAGAAGTTTTAAAAAGACCTAAATAATTGGAAGAATATTCAGTGCTCATGGATTGGAAGACTAAATAACATTAAGATGACAATTCTACCCAGATTGATATACAGATTCAGTGTAATCCTGAAAAAAAAATAATTCTACCAGCATTTTTTAAACAAATGGAAAACACAATTATCAAATTTATTTAAAAACGTAAGGGGTCCCGAACAGCCAGAAACATCTTAAAAAGGAAAAGCTAAGATGAAGGTCTCTCACTTCTGGACTTTAAATCACATAACCTAGCTACAGTGGTAAAAACAGCATGGTACTGGCATAAAGAGACACATAGACCAATGGAACTGAATTGATGGTTCAGAAACAGACCTTTACATCTATGGTTAAGTGATTTTTGATAAACATGTCAAACCCTCCCAGCTATGGCAGAACAGTCTATTCAACAAATGCTGCTGGGAGAACTAGATATCCACACCCAAAAGAAAGAAAAGGGACCCCTATCTCACACTTTATACATAAATTAACTCAAAATGGATCAAGGACCTGAACCAAGCTAGAACCATAAAGCTCCTAGAAGAAATATGCCAAATGTATGCTATGGACCATCATTAGTGGTAATAGTCTAATTATACTATCTTATAATTTGTAACAAAGGTTCCACAAATGTGTGGTGTGTTGGTGAAGAGGTGTTGTATGGGAATTCTATACATGTGCATGATTGTTTTAGTAATTTCATAACTTTTGTAATAAAAAAATATATTTTTTTAAAAAGTAAAATTAGAAAAGAAAGCATGGCCTGTCAAGACCTGATTTTCGTCTTCTAGCCTCAAAACCGTGGGCCAATAAATTCCCATTGTTTAAGCCAACCCATTCTGTGGTGTTTGTCGTAGCAGCTCTGGCAAACACAGACACATCATCAATTTGCAAGCTGTAGCCTACAGGATAAAGTTGAAGGTCTTTAGCCTGGTATCCAAACCACTTATGGTCTTGTCTCTTCCTTTTCATGTCCCCCAACCACTTGTAAATCCCCTGTAGGCAGTGGGCAGGTGGGGGCACTGATTTGAAGTAAGAGCATCATTTGCATTTTAGGAAGAACCTTCTGACCTTGGGGAGGAAATTGAATTTAACAGGGAGAGACATCAGAAGCAAGGACACACACCAGTCAGGGTCAGAGAGGACTCATCCAGAACCACTTGTAAATTCTTTTGTCTTCAAAGCCCCAACTCACACCCTATCCCTCCTCCTAAGCAGCTCAGGTTAACTTAGAGATTGAGAGGGGGAGCTTGGGAACTTGAAACAGAGTTGGCCTGGCAAGCTCACCAGGCTTACTTAAGTTGTTCATGGAGGGTGCCTTTGAAGGAGATCATGGGGAAAACCAAAGCTCCACCCCCAGATTCCTCCTTGGGGTACCACTGCACATACCCCCCTATTTCATCCTTGGGATGTTTGAAGATCCTGCTTCCTCAGGCAGGAATGCTCTTATCCATCTGTCTAACTTGTATTTATCCTTCAAAATTCAGCCTAGACCTCACCGCCTCTCACCTAGGTGTTACCTGTCTTCACTGACTCTCCAGAAAGACTCTCTGTCTTTTACTTCCACACCTGAATGTGGGTCACAATGTGTTATAGTTATTGCTTCCCATATCTGACTGCTACGTGACTGTGAAGTGTCCCAGTTTAGGGACTGTGTCTTGTGCTCTTCATACCTTCTACTTCTGTATTCTGACATCTAGAATCATCTATCACTGTTCTGTGAACACACCAGCCCTTCAGTAGCTGCTCACTGAAATGAAACCAAAACGGTAACAAAGATTCACATTGCCAGGCTCCTGACTTACAACTTCCTTACAGAATGCCACCTGCCTAACCCACTTAAGCAACCCGGTTTGGCTTTGGGATTCATCACCTGGTCTGGGGCGGGGGGGGTGTTGTAGTCAGCCCCTTCTGGATCAGGGGGACTCTGCGGGCAGATGGCAGAGCACAGTTATGCAGACCATGTCTGGCCAGGTGGGAATGGCCAGGAGGATGGTTTTGTCAGATGCCTGGGCTGGCACCTGTGCTAAGAGAAGGAAGAGGAAAATCCTCGTCCATCTTGCATCAGGAACACTGCTGAGCCATGAGGAGGGGCAGGGGCTGTGGGTGTCCTCTGAAGGGGAATTAGCACAGTTCTGTCATAATCCTGGGGATCTCTGGGGAGGAGAAGTCAAGGTAGAGGCCTAGCCCAGCGGAGGATGAAACCAGTTTCTATTTTCGGTCAAACCAAGGGGAGTGACTATAGGCGGGGGGTGGGGGTGGATGGGCTGGGACATCCTCTGAAGCTTCCCACTCTAGGAGAAAGCAGGGAGGAGGCTTCCTTACCCAGATTCTAGCACCCAATGTGCCAACCAGTCCAGCATCCCCAAGGGGAACCAGGAAGGGTGAGGGCATGGAATCCAGGAATTCTGACTCAGAGTTTGATCTGCATCCTGGACTAGAATGGAACCGAGCCATATAAGTCCACAAGAAGGGGGTTACCGCAGGCAGTGCTGCAGAGTCACCGATGACTATCCACTGGGACAGTGAGACGTGTTTGGAAAATGTACCTTTTACCAGAAAAGGCATCTTGTCACCAGTGATATTTTGAAACCCTGGGAGAAAGGTCTGTGTGCCAGGCACCTTATTTGCATTATTTCAATTCATCCTCGGGGCACATCTGTGGGGAGGTACCCTTTCCCACCATCAGAGATCAAGACTGGTCCCTAGGCAGGGGTCTAGCATTATTCGTGAGACAGTCCCTCCACCCTCCTTCTCCGAAGGTGGGCTTGCTTTCACTCAAGCTTCTGCTTTGTGACCTGGGACGGAGGAGGAGGTTGGGGAGAGGTGGAGAGGTCATGAAAAGCAGAGAATGGTGGAGATGCAATGGTAGCTTTTTCTCCCTCTATGTGTTGAGATCAGTTTGGAGTATAATGAGAGATACGGGGCCTGAAGTTTTTTGGATTTTTCCAGAATGCTCTGAAAGACTCTGGGATGGGGCAGAGTTGCTTGCTGTGTTAAGGGGACAGAAGATCATTTCCCTTGTCTCTGCATGGAAACCACACTGCCGTAGCATAGGGGGCTTTGGGCAGATCGCAGAAACAGCACCCTTGACATAGCTTCAGTGATCCAAAGACAAGAACGTCTCCTCTTGGCCTGGTAGAAATGGGGCAGGGGGTGAGGAAGTCAGGAGCAGAAGAGGCAACAGAGAGCTGAAGTTCAGAACAAGGGACTGCAGCCAACAGGCTGGCTCTGGGCACGTCATTGACCCTCTGGGGACTCGTAAAAACAAGCAGGGGCCCCTGTGCAGGGAGTTAGCTTCTGGCAGCCAGACCTGCAGGGGCTTGAGCAATTATAATGTGCCATTAAAAGGAAGCGTGACCTGATGGTACAGACACAAGCCCATGAGGCCACCTGGGTACCTGAAACACACCACAAGGACGAAGATAAAGAAACAGATCCAAAGAAATCAAGCAACTTGTAAGAAGTGCACACCAAGGCAGAAGAATGAAAGAAAACAGTCATCTGAGAACCAAGAACCTTTCATTGTCATCACAGATCTACCTGCTCTTTTCTGGCAAGTTGGGCAATGGTTTGAATGGTTTTTGCCTAGACTTTCCATCTTCTAGAAGAATCCATATCTATCAGTCCCAAATAATTCTACTAAAACAGAACCTTTAAGGTCTAATGAGGAAAGCTCCATAGAGCACATAGCTTCATGTCTAGTGAAAGGAAGAGAATGCATTTATTAATTCAAGGCCAAGTATGCAATACGAAAAAGTAGCTGGAGGAAATAGGAGATATTCACCTTGCAAAGGAGCTTATGTGAATCGAATAACTGTTGGGGTTCGTAGGTTGTTGTTGCTGTTGTTTTTTAAAATTTTACCGGGAGGGTCCGGGGATCAAACCCAGGTCCCTCCATATGGGAGACGGATGCCCAGCCATTTGAGCCACATCTGCCCCCAGTGTTGTTGTTTTAAGTAACATTTTGGTAGACTTGATATTGTTTTGAGTGGTGTTTCAGGACCCAGGTCCTTCTGTCTGTGGCTCTGCCCTCTCCCAGGTCCTCAGTGTCCTCTCCAGCCCTGGCAGGTAGGGAAAGAGAGAGAGGGAGGCACACAGAGGGGTTTGCAATGAGCTGGGCCTGGACTTAGGGTATGTCCCTTCCACGCACATCCTATTAGCCGAATCATCCCCACATCCTCTCCCAATTTGTCCTGGGTGCCTAGGAGAGAAAGGAAATGATTTACATAAGAACTAGCAATCTCTGCCACAGAGCCCCAAGAGTATGTATGTAAGGCATTTTACACTTAGGGGCAGAGCAAAGACTCAAAAATCAGAGCTGAATCTTGGTCTTGCCCTTCTTGAGGAACCACCCTCTCCTATGAGCTCAGAGTCCTCTTCTCTCATGTTCTCTTGTCCCCTGCTAGTAGCATTCATCCAAGGCTTTGATGCTAGAATGATCACCAAGAAGGATAAGAAAGTCTGATGAGAATATTCGTTTTAAATACAGTTTTGATGGTTTCCAGATCCATCAATAATTCTTGCACAATATTTTCTTCCCAAGTTTTTTTTTTGCCCTTGATTAACTTGAAGCAGAGGTCAGTTTTACCACAGTTCATTGCTGCAATTATGATATTATGTCACCATTTACAGGTTTGTTTTTGCAATAGCAGGACTTCACTGCCTCTTAGCGCCTTCCCCAGCAAGTGGGATCTGCTGCCCCCGAGTGGAGGGAAGTGCTCGGTTTTGCCTCATGCTCTAAATGGTTCTAGAAGGTTTCCCCAGACACATCTTTACAAAAAAAAAAAAAAAATCTAAGCATAAGCATAAACATTAATTTCATTGACTAATCATCACTATTTAAAAAATGGTTCATAATCTAAAACACGATTTAAAGAAATACAGACACCTGGATATATTTGTTTACTCACAAACCTTTATTAAAAGAAAGGAAAATGGAATGAATTAATATAGACTTGACACTTGAAATATGATTTTCTTATCTGAGCCTGGCATTAATCCTGTTGGGGTGGGTTTTCCTTTCCCCATGTTATGTAGATGGAAGCTGGCGGATTGAATTGTGAGCGAGTAGACGGGGTTCATCTTCTTGGGAAAGTATTTCACTGCTGGGTTTTAATCTCTTTGAACCTGCTTCCTTGTCTGTATAATGAGAAAGGAGTAAAAATAATATTATAATACCTACTTCATAAGGTATTTGGAGAAGGAATTGAATGGGCTAATAAATTTATAGCATCTGAGGCATAGTTGCTAAGACTATTTCATTTACAGATAAGGAAACTTAGACTCAAATAAGTAATCTTCCCAAAGCCAGGTAGCCAGCAAGAGCCAAGACTGGGATTTGAACCCGGGTCTATCTAGATCTAACCCATGAACTCTTTCTATCACCTCCTGCTGCTGCTGATAAGCCTTTTATATTCTAATTTGAGAAATCAGGCACGAAGACTTTTAAGCTGGTAGTTTACAGATAAGGGTCCTTTTCACTTACATTCATTAAATGTTTCAATCACTGTCTAATCAAACTCTATTGCTTTGTAAATTGCTTTGTATTCCAACTTCTTGCATTGAAAACTTAGTTCACTTATTTTCACCCAAGATGAATTTTCATCTGGAAATGCTGGTGTTTCTGGGACCACCTCTTGAAAGAGTAGTAATTTATCACAGTCTCCATCCACCTCAGCCCACTTGGCCAGTGATGAAGGCTGTAGAACAGAGGTGTACAAGACATATGACATGACCTCTAGAATCACAAACCTAAGGCTTAAAAGTTCCACCACTTACTAGCTAAAGAACTTGGGACAATGTATTTATCCTCTCTCAATCTTAGTTTCCTCAACTGTGAAATGAAGATGACTCTGAGACTCCTACTTACCTCACCAGGTTGTGGGGGGGCAAATGAAATAAAGTCCATGAAAGCCCCTGGTAAATTGTAAAGTTCTGTGCAATTGTTTTCACCATCCAAACCACAATCCATTGCCAGACAGTTCTTCAAATAGGGAACAGATTTCTCTTCCTTGGCAATAAACGTGACTAATATATTCCAGGATGTTTTGCATTTTCCTGGCTTAAAATAAAACTGAACCCAAACAACAATCCAGAAATTGCCATTTCTATGACTCTTTCTGAGCATCTCCTATATATACAGGTTCTTTGCTAAGTGCTCCGTGGAAGGCAAAGATGAATGATTTCATCCCCACCCTTGAGGTGTCCGTGGTCTAGTGCAAGACGTCGTACATTTGTATAAAGTGTTTTGTACCATAAGAGAGTGATAAAAAATGTGTTAGAAACATTTAAAGAGTTAGAGATTAGTGAAATCAGAAAGAGCTCTTTGGAGGATAAAATATTTGAGTTGAGTCTTTTTTTCTTTTGAGGTACCAGGGACTGAACCCAGGACCTCGTATGTGGGAAGCCAGCGCTCAACCACTGAGCCACATCAGCTGCCCTGAGTTGATTTGTTCTTTTGTTTTGCTTGATGTTGTTGTTGTTTTTTTTTTAAGGAGGCACCAGGAACCAAACCCTAGACCTCCCATGTGGGAAACAGGTACTCAACCACTTAAGCTACATCCACTCCCGAGTTGAGTCTCAAAAGCTGGCTAAACTTTGGGCATGCAAAAATATGGGAAAGAGCATGTCAATAAGAGGACCATTTGGGCAAAGGTATGGAGGGAGGAAAATTCAGAAAATGTATGGAAAAGGGATGAAGAGTGTTTCACCTTGACTGAATCTAGGAGTATGCAAAGAAAAGGTAGGGAGACAGGGACAGATAAGAGGGAACTTGAGCGTCAGGCCAAAGGCTTGTTATTTGAATGAGAAATAGAAGATTGATCCAGAAGAGGTTTACAGATGGCCTGGAATGGACGGGAACTGAAGGCAGGCAGCACATTTTAGAGACTGTGACAATGGTCCAAATATATGGAAATTCTGAATTAGAACAGCAGCAGCAGAAACAGAGAGGACGGGCCAGCCAAGAGGCTTCTTGTAGGATCGAATTCAAAAGACTTATCAGAATAAAGAGTATAAAAGATCTGGGATTCTAAAAATGGGACAACAAATCAGAGCTTGTTTTAGTATTTCAAAAGCTTCACTAATTCATCCATTTAACAAATAAGGGCTGGATGTATGCTTAGGGCAGAGGGTATGGCAGTGAGCATGATGGTTAAGATTCTCACGGACCTTACATTTCATCTGGGGTGGGGAGAGGTAGGACAGCAGACCCTCAACCAGTAACTAAGTATAGACATGAGTGAATGAGCAGGGTGAGATGAAGCATGCCCTGGAGGCAGGGTGGTCAGGAACAGTCTCCCTGAGGAGGGGACATTTTGCTATATCATAAGCATGGGGTAGCTGTGGGGAAAACTGGGGGAAGAGCATTCTACACAACTTTGAATACAAATAACTTTTTAGGGAGTTATCTTTTAGCATTAAGATACCAACAATTCTCTGTGGCTCCCAAACAAGGGGCCATCCCTTATTTACTATCTTGTAGAGTGGATGACCTCACTTGTCTCTTGGGTGCAATAGATTCTCAACCTCTAATAATGTCTTCTTTCTCCCAGAGTGGCTGTGGGCCAATTTGCCATCTCTTCTTCCAAATAGTTGGCCTTTGGTTGTCCAAATGGGTTTTTATTAAGTCTCTCTAAAAGACCAGCTTTATAGATAACACTTAGCACCAAACTGAAGTGTCCCAGAAGTTCAGATACATTGGATAAACAAGACTCATCCATCGATATACGATATAACAAATGTCCCTGGGCCATTTAATAGACTGTAAGGCAGTTTTCAGAAAAGGCAGGTGAATTTTTCAGTCCAAAGGGTGAGTCAACCCATCTGGTATGACAAATGCTGTTCCTGGCTTGATTCCTTGTCTGAGAACATTTGCCAAAACCTTTTTCATGAATCAACAGTTAAGATAATCTAAGCTGTTCCCAATAGATTCAATAGTACATTGGTTCCAGGCATAAGACATCAATTTGGTTTGGTTATAAAATTTAATATTCTATAATTCACAGAGAATCTAATTCATGTACCATCTGGTTTTAGAAGAAAGACCTCTGGAAAATTCAGGGGCTCTCAGGATTAACATTTTCTACCTTCTCCCTGATCTCATTCAAGACCTTTCCATTCACTCTAAAAGGTAATAATCTACCTAGAGTATTCCCCCTTGTTTCATAAATGATAAGTTCATTCCACTTGGTTTGTTTGATAATATGTCCATGAATTTTCTCATTCTCTTGCCCTAATAGTCTTAAGTCATATTAAATGTTCTTTGCTCCATAATTAAGAGCTCTGAGCGCATATACCCATTGTATTAGTCAGCCAAAGGGGTGCTAATGTGAAATACCAAAAAAAACGGGTTGGTCTTTACAAAGGGTATTTATTTGGGGTAGAAGTCCACAGGTACCAGGCCATAAAGTGTTAAGTTTCTTCTCTCACCAAAGTTCATTGCCACGTGTTAGAGCAAGACAGCTGCCGGAGTTTGCCAGGGTTCAGGCTTCTGGGGTTCTTCTCTTCGGGGGGCTGCGTTTCTCTCCGGGCTTAGCTACTGTTTCCTCCTCAAGGTCAGCTGTAGATGATCAGGCGAACGGCTTGCTTCTCTTCTCCTGGGGCCTTCTTTCCAACATCAAAACTGCTTCCAAACGACTGCTTCAACTCTGTTTTTTGCCTTGCCTTTTATATTTGATTCCCCACCCACCAAGTGGTGGGGCTCAATGCCTTAATCATAACCTAATCATGCCCGATTGACAGATCAGTTTACAAGCATGATCCAATTATATTTTTGGAATTCATAATTACATCAAATTGGCCAACGGTTACATCCATCATGTTACTACCTGATTAATCTTCTTAAAACGCCATTTTATATCTTTGTAACCTGAGAGGTTTATGAAACACCTGCACTTACATTATCTCACTTGGTTCTCATGCTGACATTGAAAACATCCCTATGAAATAGGAAAGCATACGTTGCTATCCCCATTTTACAGAAGAGGCTATTAAAGCCCGGAAATGGTGGGTGACTTGGCCAAGACTTTGAGATCATGCCCAGGTATTCAATGTGCATCCCGCCCCAAATGCTTAACCCCACCCAATACAGAATAAAGATATGTCTCCCAAACCCTGACATTCAAGCCTCTGACCTAGTTTTCCAACCTTGTCTACTACTCTCAATTACCAACCATCTGTTCCCATTGAGTTAGTGTTTCCACAATTCTTTGAGCCCATGATATTCCAGGGACCTTTAACTGACCTCCTTTGATCCAACTCTAGGAGATCATGGGTGAGCTTCAGGGAGACTGAGTGCCCTCGAGCAATGTATATGAAATTTTGTGTGAATGGGCTCATGTACATTTATGTGGGAAAGGACCCAGAGTTTCCCCCAGCTCCACAAAGAAGTCCAAGGCACCCCTCCCTGTCCTAAAAAAGCAATTTAAACACTGTTTTCCTTGCCCCAGATGTCCTCGCCACTGTTCTTGACCTACCTAATGCTATGCTTCTTAATTTCTCTTCAGAACTTAGTCAACAACTGGCATCAGGACTCTGCAAATTTCCCATTCTAGAATTGTTTAATTATTCTCTTCTTTCCAATATTAATGTAAAAAGAGAGAAACCAGGAGTATTCCTGGGGCGTCTTTATTATGCAAATAATACGTGATAACTTATCCACATTGATTGAGCAAATTATCTGTAAACCCAAATCATTCCCTTCAGGGTGAAATTAAATCCTTCCATTCGTACAATGCATCCTGTGGGATACAGAGCAGTTTAGATATATTTAACCACATGGATGCAGATACTGAATCAACTATGAAAAGAAAATCATAGCCATCTGTCAGGGGGGCATAATGATATTCCAGATAAAAAATAAATTAGTAAAAGCTCGACCACTCCCCAGACACCGAATCAGACCAACCCCACTGCTTATGGGTCTCAATGGCATGACAAGCTTTGTAGGGACAGACTGGTTTAAGGAGCACTATGAGAAGGAAGAACTAAAGGAAGATCACCACCAAGTAGGAAGAGCAATGAGATGAGTGAGATGGATCTGATGGAGGATGGCAGGAAACAAGTATGACAGGTATTCAAACAGATTCCGCCTGGGCATCCTTTCAGCCATATGGCCTCAGCATGCACATTCTCAGGAATATTCTCACTCAATTTGCCTAAAAACCCTTCTGCTTCCTTGCTCCATGAACATGGCAGACACTATTTCCACCCATCTAGAATCCCTGTATTTTCAATCTCTTCACGCTGTTTTCCCTCTCCTTCTGATCATACCTGGAACCTAACTTACCATGAACGGTGCCCCTCTTGAAGCCATCTGCCTAGACATGTTCTTAGTCTTGGTCCTGTTTGGCTGGGAGGTGGAATCAAGCTTTTCCCACCTTCTGCATGTTACTTGTCCATCATTGCAAAAGACATCTTCCCCTCATAGGCCCCCATCATGTGGCTCTACCACCCTCTCTGCCTTTTTGTGACTGTTGCTGCTTCCAGAATATTCATTGAAGACTTGGGCACTGTAATGGGTTGAATGCTGGACCCCCAAAAATGATGTGTCCACTTCCTAAGCCCCCAAACATGGCTTTATTTGGAAAAAGGATCTTTGCCGATGTCATCAATGATCTTGAGATGAGGAGACTGTCCTGGGTTACCCAGGTGGGTCCTAAATCCATTGACAAGCATCCTTATAAGAGTGAGGCAGAGGGAGATTATGCAGCCAGAAGAGGAGAAGGCCATGTGAAGATGGGGGCAGAGATTGGAATGCCAGCAGCCACCAGAAACTGGGGGAGGCAAGGAAGGAATCTCCCCTAGAGCCTCTGGACAGAGCACTGCCTTATCAATACCTTGATTTTAGACTTCTGGCTTCCAGAACTGTGAGAGAATAAATTTCTGTTTTCTTAAGCCAGCCAGTTTGTATTGATTTGATAGAGCAGCCACAGGGAGCTAATACTGAGACCCAAACTTTCTTTTATGCATTGTCTCCACATCATCTTGCATAATGGTAAGTACTAATATTTATTGAGTGCTTACAAAGTGCCAGGTCATGTGCTAAGTCTTTTAACTGGATTATCCAGGTAACCTCAGGTCAACACTATAAGGCTATTATGCCCTATTTTGCAGAAGCTGAAAGGAAAGCCCTAAGAGGAGAGGCACATGCCCACTGTTACACAGGTAACTGTGAGGGGTCTGGGCAGGACTCCAGCCCAGGTTGGGTGTCTGACCATAAAGCCTTGTGCATAACCACTAGGCCACATGGATGCACTGAGTCCATTTGATACCCCATGCAATACCCCCAGCTGAGCAATGCCTCCCATCTGGACTCTGCAGGTCATGTCTTCTGTCTTTTGATGTGACCATCCCAGACCTGCTCTGCCACTGATGTTGCCAATGCCAGGATCCCACTTGCTGACCACATCCCTATCCTTTCAGCAATGTCACACTCCTCCTAACCTTTGGCCTCTAGGCTAGTAGTGCTCAAATGAGCTGTGTCTTCCCTTGGTTGTGAGCAAAGACTTTCCAAGGAGTAAATGGGCAGAAGTGGTTTTAAGGAAACAACATTTTAGATCCTGAGAATTTATCTTCTATCAGTCAGCTAGTGCCACAATAATACTGTGTAACAAACCACCCCAAAACTTAGTGGCTTAGAACAACAATAATGTGTTCTCATAGAAACTGTGGGTCAACTGGGGTGTTTCTAATGGGGCTTCAGCTTAGCAATTGGCTGGGGCCAGGGCCAGTTTCTTGGTTGAGTGACAGGTACAGTTGCACAGGGTTCTGCTCTCAGAAGGTCCCCACCCCTGCAGTCGCTGTCTAGAAATTCTTGGTACAAAATTTGCATTTTATAAGGGAAATCTGATGGGACAATGGAGACTATACCAGGGACTTAGAGCCTCAACTCATGCAATCCCACCTTCTGCCACTTACCCACCCCCTCACAAGATTGGTTCTTGGCAGCCTGAGACACACACACACACACATTTGCTGGGCTGGCAGCACCATGGTGCATTGATGGGTCACTAGGTGAGTGCCTTCTTGCTCACCCTCCAATCCAGGTACCGAGCACACTCCAGCAGGGAGGATGCAACCTTCTGGGGGTTCACCCATTGCTCTGGGTTGGGGTGGCAGCCCATGGGAAGGGGAGACTGGCTTCTTTGTCCCCAGCTGGGACCCCACAGTCTCATTTTGCACTGGACCCTGCAAATCATGTAGCAGGCCTGGTATGGGCAGCCCAGTTCCATACCTTATTTGGGTCCCAGTTGCAGGGCAGCATAACCCAAAAGCACATGGAAGACCAAAAATGCACAAGAGGCCAAATCACACTGCACCAGTCCATTTCAAGCATCTGCTTTCCCTATATCCACTAGCATCTCACTGGGGAAAGAAAGTCACTAAACTCACCCTCCATGAGGCCATGGCAAAAGTGTGAACACATCATTTTCTTATAGGGCAGAAAAGAATTGAGACTGATAATTCTACCCACCGCAGGGCCCGTTTCTAGAGCTGATCTCCCTCAGAAGGAACCTGGATCCACCTCCCCTTTCACAATCACCTACCTCCAGCTTTGCAAAAGAAAGACATGTAGGTGTGTGGGTATGTTGTTTTAATCAATAGTGCACTACTAATAAATGTAATGATAACTCAACCCAGGAGGGGGAAAAAAGCTAAATTCGAGGCTTTATTGTTATAGGAAATGTCTTAAAGTTTTATTTCAATTTATATAAATATGTTTGTTATAGAGAAGTAGGATAGAGGCAACAACACAAGACTTTCAAACACAAGAATCTAAAACAGGATAAAAGTTAGGGGAGAGAATGGAATGAAAATATGAAAAGGAGTAAAAGGAATGTTGAAAAAATCCCATTGTTAAGGAGCAGTTGTGAAGCAGGCTATCATCACAGTCCATCATTTAGACTGGATACATTTAAATCAGAAGTGTAGCCATTTTATTTTAAAATATCACTATATACAATACACTGGAAATTGCCTACTTTACTACTATCTAAACTTGAGATGAAAAATTTTATGTGTTATTTGAGAAATGTTTGAGCAAGCACATCTTTCTCAAAACCCTCTATGGAGTAAGCAATGAAAAAAGGTTTAATGTCCACTCATTCCCCCAGGGCAGAGGAACCTTCCACTTTTACCCAACCTATCACCCCCGAGCACTCACTTTCTTCACCTGTTCAGAGCCCCACAGGTGATCACCGGAAGAACTTATATGATCTCCCTTGATTCTTTTCTGCTCCTATCCTTCTGTCACACCTCCTGGAGAAAAGTCAACTGGGGTCAATCCCACAATTCAGTTTGTTTTGCTCTTATACCCAACATAGTATTGAATTAGGAACCCCAACACAAAGGCATGTTCTTGATCTTGATCCACATTCCTGCAGGTGTGAAATTAATTGTAAATCAGACCTTTTGAAGATGTTATTATTAGTTAAGGAGTGGTCAACTGAAGCAGGATGGGTCCATATTATTGGAGCCTTATAAAAAGAAGAAACCAGAAGCCAGGAGTCATAGAAAGCCACAAGGAGAAGCCAGAAGTCAGAAGTCAGCAGAAACTGGGAGAGCAACCAGAAAAGAGAAGATATTGCCAAGTCACAGGAGGCAGAGATACAAGTCAATGGACCCCAAGGATTGCTGGCAGCTAACACCAGAATGCTGTGGACTTTGGGGGAAAAGCAAGCCTTGCAATATTTTTATTTTGGACTTCTCTTAGCCTCCAAGCTATAAGCCAATGATTTCCTGTTGTTTAAGCCAACCCAATATGTGGTATCTGTCATAGCAGCCTGGCAAACCAAGACACCCAGGCAGCTGAGCCCTGACACAGAAAACCCGATGGCCTTGTAGATAGATGCCACCAACAAATTCATCATTGTCACCTTAGAAGGGCTTGATAATCCTTCTTCCTGTCATTGGGAAAGAACATTGTCTCATTCCCATCAGCATTTACTCCTAACCTGGTTGTCCTTACCCACCAACAACCCCCCAAACCCCTCACTCTCAGGAGACAAACTTACCTTCATTTGAGAATCCTGAAGACACAAAGTCTAACCCTCCCAATTTTGTGCCCCTCTGCATAGTCAGAGTGTGAACTGCTCTTCCCCTCTTCTAGACCAATGTCTCCATCTTTGTTTTTTTTAATCCATTCCCATCTTATCTTTTTAATTTTTAATTTTTATAATAATAAACTATTTTTAGAGAAGTTTCAGATTTACATTTACAGAAAAATTGCACTGAAAGTATAGGGATTTCCCATAAAACCCCCCTCCCACACCAACACACATAGTTTCCCCTATTATTGACATCTTAGATTCGTGTGGTATATTTTTTACAATTGATGAACAAATACTGAAGCATTGCTACTAACCAAAGTCTATAATTTACATGATGGTTTACACTTTTTTGCTGTGCAGTTTTATAGGCTTTGACAAATGTGTAATGTCATGTGTCTGTCATTGCAGTATCCTACAGAACAGTTTCACTGTCCTAAATATGCCCCGTGTTCCAGCCATTCATCCCTCCCCCTCCCTTCTGAACTCCTAGTAACCACTATCTTTATATCAGTGTTACAGGTTCTTCTGTTAACAGAAGATAATAACTACAGTAACAGTAAATTTACTTTGGTCTATGGTTATACTCCCCCCTTATGTTTGTTCATTTCTCAATCTTGAGGAATTCCCGTCTTATCTTGAGCCCGGCTCTACCATTACCAGTGATGAGTAAGCTCTCTACTTCACTCTTAGGACACTACATTCTTTCTGAAGTTCATACCATTGGAATCTACTACCCACCATTTCATCTTTTTACTAAGTCACCACCTCCAAAACCCCCACTCTGTCCATCGCCATTCTATTAATGCATTTACTCCTGGCTCACTGGAAACCTCTCCACTCTTTGCCACCACTTTGATAACTTCACCATCCTTCTGAGTGTCCCTTTCTACAGCCAGCCCTCAGACCTTTGGCCTTCTCTTTACAGAAATCAGTTCCTCTGTCCATCTCAGCCACCCGCTCCCACGATCTACATCTTAGACCTTGTCATCACTAATAATCACATCATGCCTGAAATCCTGTTTTTAAGTATCCCGTTTTCTAATGCCTCCTATGCTTTGAGCATATTTTTAGTAACCCCACAACAAAACTATTCACCTTATAAGAATCACCAACCCATGAGCCCACAACTATTTTCACTATTACATAACTATAGACATTCCCTTATAAACATTCTCAATTTTCTTATCCTTTTCTCCCTTCCTCATACTTACCAGGAAAAACACAATCTTGGTTGAATTTGCTTTTGCGGTGGTTCCATCCAAGTAACCAAACATTGCTCAAGAAAAATCACACATATTGGCTGACTGGTTGCACAAGTTGAAGACCATAAACTTTAAAAGAATATTAGCACTATTAAGCAACCTTACTGTCCTAGTAAATTTACTTTCATACCTTCTTAGAGGATCACTTTTTCTCTTCCCTCTCCTCAATTCCCTTCGTTCTTTCTCTGCTCTCAAGCGATGGCCTTAGTTCATCTTTATGGGAAAAACAGAAGTAGTATGCAGTTGATGACTCCATATTTATATCCCCAGCTCTGACTGCTCCCCTGAGCTCCAAATTTGTATCTCCAACAGCCAACTGGCCATCTCCATTAGGATGTCTAATAAGCTCCTCAAACTTAGCATAACCAAATAACACTCTCTATTTCTCCCAAAGAATACTGCTTCTCCTCCAGTTTTCCCAGTCTAAGCAAATGCTCTGCTTTCTATTTAATTGCCTATTAAAGTGCTCAGGATTTTCCAATAAGGCCCCACTGGTAGTTGCCTCCCCAATATCTATCCTCCTTTTCTTCCTTACTAATAAAACCAGGGTTAGACCAGCCAAAACCTCGCCAAACTCATTGACCAAGAAAAGTGGCCATGGGACCCCAGTACTGGCCAATAAGATGTACTCAGAAGTCACTGGGAGGGGTTTCCAAGGAAGCATTTAAAAAGGGAACCATCCAGTAGGTATTGATGCTTTGCCATTTCCCCTTTCTCTCTCATCTTGATTAAACTGCAGATACGATGCCTGGAGGTGCAACCGCCATCTTATGAGCAAACAAAAGTTGCACGGGGAATGGAGGAGACAAAAAGGGTGTGAGCTCTGACAGCATCATGGAGCAGTTGTCCTGGCCTCACACTGCCTAGCTGTGGACTTTTGTTACTTAAAAAAAAAAAAAGCCCCGTGGAGTTGAGCCACCACAATTCGGTTTCTGTAATATGCAGCTGAATGTAATTGTAAATGCTATAGCCATGACATGATAGAAAAGCAAGGGAATCCTTACTTCAGAAATAACAGTCTCAGCACAAGGAGAGTGAATGCTTTTGTTGGGTTTTCATTCCAACTGGTTTATCAGAGAAAGAAACATCCAGAGGAAAACAATTATCTAAATATATATTTTCTTCTTATCCTACGCTTAGGACACTGAGTTCTCTTGCTTTGGTTTTGAGTTGCCACAAAAAGATCTGGGTGGTTTTTTTTCCCATGACTTCTGCCCTTATGCACTTGGAAATTGCTGCTTGGGATTCTCACATGTTTATATGTATGTGTTCCCCCATATAAACGTGTTCGTGTACATACAGAGGGGAGCAGCCCTATACCCAATTAATTATTTTACAAACACTTCTATAGTGCTTTTTATGTATCAAGCACTATTTTATTTTACAACTACTAACCCACTTACTTTTCATAGCAATCCTATGGGGTAAGTACTATTTATGTCTCCATTTTTCAGATGACAAAACTGAGATACAGAGAGGTTACCTGACTTACCCAAAGTCCCACAGCTAGAAAGAAGAGCTAGGATTAAAACCTAGGTAATCTGACTTCAGAGTCTGTGTGCTTATCCGCTCCACCATGCAAAGCTCAAACAAACAAAAAACAGAAGCAACACACGGACTTGGGGAAATTGAACCCCTGTTATATTTAAAGCACCTGCTAAATTCCAAAGAAATTCAGGCACCAAACAATATACGCTCTCAGTTCTCAGGGAGATCACAATAGAGCAGAGAGGATAGAGTTGCTCGATAACTAACTGAATACAAAACAGAATGACAAAGGAGTACAATGAGGTTACAAGGAACATGCTTAGACAATGCAGAGAGCAAGCAATATTATCAAGATATTTTCCAGGAAGCATCCAGAAGCATAGCTGGTGTTAAGCCTTGTCTCTGTCCAATGGGAGCCACAAAGAACACTTTTTCCGTAGTGGTTTAGAAGAAAGAACACTGGACTAGGCTGTAGGGCCTTAGTTAAGCTATTTCCTCTCTGGGCTTCAGCATCTGTGGAGTGAGTGGTTTGGCCTGGGAGAATGAACAAGATTACTTCCAATTCTGATGGGTGGATCTGTGACACTGTACTTTTCATTATTGAGCCTCTGTCCTTCCAGGTGCCTCTGCCCCCTCCCCTTTTTTCCCTGCTATATATATATTTTTTAATTTTTTTAAAACACATTTTTAAATACTTAGATTACATAAATGTTACATAAAAAATGTAGGGGATTCCCATATGCCCCACTCCCTACCCCTCCTGCACTTTCCCACATTAACAGCATCCTTCGTTGGTGAGGTACACTTGTTACAACTGATAAACACATTTTGGAGCATTGCCACTAAGTGTGGACTATAGTTTACATTATAGTTTACACTCTGTCCCATACAATTCTGTAAGTTATGACAAGATAGATGATGGCTTGTATCTGTCATTGCAGTGTCATTCAGGACAATTCTAATGTCCTGAAAATGCCCCCATATTATACCTATTGTTCCCTCTCCCTCCCCTCAGAACCTCTGGAGGCCACTGCCTCCACATCAATGATAAAAGTTCTTCTATTGCTAGAATCACAATAAGTCTATAGTAGAATAACAGTAAGTGTACTCTAGTCCATTGTTCATTCCCCAATCCTGAGGATTCTGGGATGGTGATGTCCACTTCACCTCTAATTGAGAGGGAGCTTAGATCCCATGGGGTAGATGGATGGGCTATAATTTGCCAACCCCTGATCTAGAATGTTCTATACATCTTTTTCTTTATTTTTCCACCTAAGGTTCTGGTCTTTAGCCCACCAAGTTTCAGCTGCATCTTCAGACCCATTCCTTGAGGAAGTCCATGGAGTCAGTTACATGAGCCTGCAACATTGAAACTGTCTTCCTTTCCTAGTCTTCTGCTTTTACAGCATGCCATCAGTGCTGCTTTATGCAGGGGACCAAATGCTGCCATAGCTCTAGGTATTCATTCCTATTATCATTTTATTTTAAATAAAATTATAAATGCATCCCTTGGTTTTTATATTTCTTTTGAGTTTTTCTTTAGAAGAAGATTATTTCCCATATTTCCAAAGAAAAACTATGACTCTTTCTGCAATATCTGAGTTTCCCTAAATCCATTATTTCACTTAATCATATGTGGCATTTGTCATCATTTTATAGGTTAGGTTCATAAGGCTGGCTCTTGGGAGATATATATTTCTCTTTGGTACTCTGCTTATAATTAGGATGGTTGCCAACAGGTAAAATATGAGGCCATGGTAATGGCCTTATGACCTGATCATTAAATTTCCTCTAAGTATATTTAAATGAGAAAAAAATAGAGTACCATACTTTCCCACTCAATTATACCTTTCATTTCATGTTACAAAAACAATGTTTTATTGGAACAGACAAGCATAAGTATTCCAAATAACTAAAATGATTAAATTCACACTAACTCATCACTTAAATTATTTTTTTAAAAAGTTAAAACACTAAGGTGATGGTACAAGAAGCACAGTTAACTTTTTGAGCATTTATTATATGTCAGGATTATTCACTTATTTAACTGTCAACCTACAGAGTATATACTATTCCTTCCCCCTTTTTATAGACAAAAAAACTGATGCTTTAAGATAGAAAGTCTCTTGCTCTAGTTCACACAGCCAGTGACAGCGCCTCAACTTGAAAACAGGTGTGTCTGAATTCAGAGTCCATGTCCGTAGCCAAAATGCAAAATTGCTTTTCTCAATAATTCTTAAAAATTGCTCCCCCCATTATTAGCAGTTGTAAATAGCAGCAGCAGCCACTTATACAGGCTTGAGAAGGACTAGCCTGGTTCTAAGGGCTTTCCATGTATCGACTTTATTAATCCTTCCCGAAAACCTTCATTAGGGTAGGTTCTCTAATTATCCCCATTTCTCATATGAGGAAACTGAGGTGCTGAAAAGTTACATTAGTAACTGTCAGAGCCAAAAGTTAAACCCAGACTATCGGGCGAGCCCCAGGATTCATGATCTTGGCCACCAGGTTTCAGCTGCAGAATATTTAGAAATCACAGGAAAGCGTGAAGATGAAAATAAAGCCACAATTGTAGCTTGCCTTCACTCCTTGTATCTGTTGTAGATTGAGGAAGGTGCAACTGTCATATCAAAATTTTCTTCAAATTAGACCCTCCTGTGATTTTGTGTGGCAAGAGCCTTTGCAAAAAGCTTCCTTCCCATCCTGGACTTTCTTCATAGCAAACAAAGTCCCCTAACTTCTTCCAAATGAAGGCATTATGTTGCTTACCCAGAACTTCCCATCATCTCTTTGACAACCAAGTGTTTTTATTATTATTATTATTATTATTCTGTAGGTAGATAAAGAGAAATACAAGCTTGTATCTATTTAAGTATTTACTACTGGGGAAAGCCAGCAACGCTTGTTTTAGGATTATTTTTCCAACCAATAGCAAGTCATTTCCCTCTCTTTTAACCTGGACATTTTGCCCTTTGAAGTTGTCACTTCGCTGTAATATTTGTTGAATTGTCCCTTAGGAGTCCCCAGTAATTTCTGACTCAACCTGATTTAGAAAGAGAGCCTTCAATAACAATCTAGGCTTGTCAGTTCATAACTTTTTACGACACACTTAAAGAGAACATAACCGTTTAAAACATGGAAGAAAGACAGAGCCCAGTGCAGATATGAGCTTGCAATCTGTAGAAGAGGGATTACCTTCTAAGACAGCAACTGAGCAGCCATGCTGGGATATTAGTGCAGTTTGAAGTATGGGGGATATTTGGCGACACATTTTTAAGGTGTGTTCCCAGACCTGCATTATAGCCACCTTGGCGGTATTACCCTGCCTCAGTTTGCCAGAGCTGCTATGAGGAATACCACACAATAGGTTGGCTTAAACAACTGGAATTAATTGGCTCACAGTTTTAGAGGCTCGAAGTCCAAAATCAAGGTCTCACTGGGCCACCTTTCTCCTGGAGTCTGCAGCATTCTGCTGTTGGCTTGCCACAAGTCTTGGGGCTCCTTTGCTTGCTCCTCTGCCTCCATCTCAAGGCAATGCCCTTGGTCTCCTCCTGTAGCTTCCTCTAACTCCTGTTTTCTATAGACTGACTGCATCCAAATTCCCTCTCTTTATAAATCTTCCAGTGATACAGATTAAGACCTACCCTGATTCAATTTGACCACACCTTAACTAATAGATTAACATCTCCAAAAGGTCCTATTTACAATGGGTTCACACCCATAGGAACACAAATTAAACCTAAGAACACATCTTTTGTTGGGGTACATGATCCAATCTACCACGTATCCCTGCCATCACTAAATGTGCATGCACCCCAATCTCTGATTGAGCTGGGGTGTAGATAAGGGGTCAGGATACTGACAATGCCCAGTAGCTTAAAATCAGACCTAATGCCTGCACGATGCAGACACTGTTTGATAATGAGACTCTTAGTTATGTCACAAGAAGAGCTGAGAGTTCTGACTGTGGCTTACCCACCCTGTTCTCAACAGTGGAGAAGAGACCAAAAGGAACAGTGCAGAGACAACCATGGTGGCTGGGTCAGAATGAAGCTGTCATGCTTTGGGCTGACAAAATATAACCCACTTACCATCCTACCAAACAGGTGTGCTCCCCAAATCTGCTAACTATTCTATTTTCTATATGCGTACCTTTCTAGATGTAAGAGCCCACGAGGCTGCTTGATTGTTTAAATCTCAGTGAGATCTCAGATCAGTTCCAACATGTCAGAAAATCCAATAAGAAGAGACACCAAAATTTATGTATTTATTTAAAGCTAGCTGCATCATATGCATCTTATTTATAATCATCCACTATAGTTTATAAGTTATTAGCCACAGTAGATTGTCTTTTTGAGGAGGTGGGAAAGTAAATTAAATTCCACACAGCTTTGTAGAAGTATGTCTATCTGACAGGCCAGGATGAGCAGTACGATGGCCTTGAAGCCAGGGAGGCAGTGATAGCTACTGTCATGTGTGGATGGATTTTCTTCTTCACTCCAGCAAAATGAGAGCACAGACAAGGAACAGGGGCCTGGAACTAGTCAGCCAGCAGCTCTTTACTGAGATCTTTGGAAAAGGCAATCTACTAGATACCCCGGGGCTACAAAAAGTCAAAACAGCACCCCAGCTCTCAAGAAGTTGGCTATCCATCTGAAAATATGCATAACAGCTTAAGACAGAATGTGCTAATTGCCAAAGGAACATCATAGGTCTTATCCCTGCTCAGAGGAGAAAAAGATTGTAACATCTGGATTACCAGAGAAGTCTTCTCAGAGAGGACCTGAGGTAATATGTCTTGTTTTGTTTTGTTTTTTAAGATTTATTTATTTATTCCCCCCTCCCCCCACCTCGTTGTTTTGCACTCACTGTCTGCTCTCTGGGTCTGCTTGTCTTCCCTTAGGCAGCACTGGGAAGCAATCCTGGGACCTTCCGGAGTGGAGAGAGGCGCTCAATCTCTTGAGCCACCTCAGCTCTCTGGTGAGCTGCATCTCTTATTGTCTCTCTTCTGTGTCTCTTTTTGTTGCACCATCTTGCTGCAACAGCTCTCCACATGGGCCAGCACTCTTACGTGGGTCAGTACTCCTATACAGGCCAGCACTCTGCATGGGCCAGCACTCCATGCAGGCCAGCTCACCACATGGGCCAGCTTGCTTTTCACCAGGAGGCCCCGGGAATCAAGCCCTGGACCTCCTATATGGTAGACTGGAGCCCAATCACTTGAGCCACATCCGCTTCCTTAATATGGTCTTAAGAAGGGGTAGTATTGGAGAGGCAGGAAAAAAAGGGAAAAGAAGACTTTCAGGCAGAGAAACTGCGTGGACCGAGGCTCAGAAGTGGGAGTGCCCAAGGCATGATGGGAAAAGACGATGCTTTCATTTGAGACAGAGGGTGGGTACAGGGGAATGAGGGCGATGAGGCCAGAGGGGAGATAGAAGGCCACAATGTGGGAAAACTGGAATGCTAGTCTTAATCTACAGCTGAAATGATGTTCTAGTAGGAACTGACCTAGAGTCACGCTCAACATCCCTGGAAGGTATCTCTAGGATACCTCAGGATACCTCAGGGCCCTCACTGATTCTCCAGGGTTTTGAGAGACTCTGGGGCTGCCCACAGTGCGATACACTAATTGGCACCTTGAGGGCCTGAGAGAGTGAATGGGGATTCAAGTGAGGTACAGTTCATCCCTAACAGGTGGGCATTAACTAGAAATTCCACCTGCCCCTCTCTCGTCTTCATCACCACTTTTTTTCAATTTATTAAACTTTATTTTTAAAGAGGTTTTAGATTACAGAAAAGTTACATCAAAAGTATAAGGGATTCCCATTTGCCTACCCCTACCCCTCCTACATCTACCCCAATTAATAACATCTTACAATTGTACGGTACATTTGTTACAGTTGATGAATAGATATAGAAGCATTGCTACTAACCAAGGTCTATAGTTTACATGGTGGTTTACACTTAATTCCAATGCCCTAAAAATGCTCCATGTGCCACCTATTCTTCCCTCCCCCTCCCCTCAGAACCTCTGGTAACTGCTATCTTTATAACAATGTTACGCGCTCTTCCATTACTACAATAATAATAAGTCTACTTTGTCCATGGTTGCATTCCCCCCTTATGTTTTTTCATTCCTCAATCTTGAGGATTTGGGGTGGTGATGCCTGCTCTGCCTCAGATTGAGAGGGGGCTTGGATCTTATGGGGAAGATAGAAGAAATTGTTTTGCTTACAGCTGTAGATTACTTTTGAGCATCACAACTTTTTAGATAAAACAGAAACAAAGAGGGGAAATCACTTCAGGAAAGTCTCCCCCATAGGTGGAACAAACTGAGCAAAGCATGGGGAGTTTTCTTGGCAGTAATGCAAGGAGAAGCTTCAGGCATGCACTAAGTTGAACTCCTGCTCTTGGTCAGGCCCTGGGAGAAAACAACAAATGAAACTGACAGGACCTGTGGCCTTGGGGCACTTACAGACCACTGAGGATGACAGACACTAAAGAAAGCAATGTGTAATATTAAATAGGTTAATGTGTATATAAAAACTGGGGAGTAATATGGAGGAAAAATTTAGTGAGCTATGAGAAACTACAATGGAGGTTCCAGAGAAGGCCTATCTGAAGAAGTGACAGGCTGAGACCTGAAGGGTGAGCAAACTTAGCTGTGTGAAGAAAAGGTGGGGTGGGGGGACACCTACCTACTATCTTTTCCCTCTGTTCTGGGGAACCCTCCTTTAGTTGTCTTGATGACTTTTCCACAGAGACTACGGGGTCTCTACTAATCCACTGAAGGTTGATATACTCTCCACAGCATGACGTGAATGTTCAAATTTTTTTTTTCTCCTCAGAATACATAGACACCTTCCAGATCTCAAGATTTGGTGAAATGGATAGGCCGTTGGTATTTGCAGATGCCACAAGGAGTCTTTTCACAAGGTTTGGAAGTGTTTACTGAGCTGTTAAATCTAATAATGTCTTTTCCTCAGTTCTCATCTTCATCAACACCGTTGATCACCACCTTTCTGGAATTCTGTCTTTCCTTGGTTTCCATGACACTGTATCACCCCTGTTCCAACTACTTTTCCCCTGTCGGCTGTTCCCATGCTGCCTCAGTTACAATTAAGTTTGGCTGCAAGCAACAGAGATCCACAGAAAAAGCAGCTTCATCAAGATAAAAGTTCATTTACCTCTCGTGTAACAGTCTGGGGATCGGCAAACCAGGAGTGGAATAGTGGATGAACAAAATCATCTAGAGCCTTGGCCCTATGCAAGTCTCCAATGTCCATTTTTAAGATGTAGCACTCATCCTCATGGCCCACAAAGGGTGCTAGGACTCTAGTCCTTCACATCTGAATTCCAGGAAGCAGGATGGAAGAGAAGACATAGAATAAGGGGACAAATGATGCATGCCAAATGTATACTAGGAAGGGCTCCTGAAAACTGTTACATGACACTTATCCTTAAATCACTTGGCCAAAACTTAGTCACATGACAAAAGAAGCTGGAACTGGATACTCTTAATTTCAGGCAAATGTGGCTAACTAAAAATTTGGGTTCTATTACCATAGAAGAAGGGGAGCATGGATAATAATGGGCAAACACTAGCTTCCATTACATGCTAATAGATGTCAGGACTTGCAAAGAATTTTGACTTAATGCTTTTATAGTCCCATACTTTACAGTCTCATCGAACTATGATTAGTGTGCAGATGAATTTTCTCTTAAGCTCAACCACATTTCCAATCATCTGTTCTTTATCTCCACCAGATGCTGATAGACCTCAAACTCAACACTTCTAATATGTAAATCATTAACTTCCTTCCCCCATTCTACTTTGTTCTCCTAGTGTTCCCTTTTTTGACTTTAATTGCATCACCACTCCTTCCCCACCCCATAAGTCATCGCCCATGGTCAAGTCCTTACTGTCAAGTTTGACTTCTCTCCTCACTTTCCTCTGCAGCAATTTGTGGCTAAGCCCCAATTGCCTCTTGCCTGGGCTCCTGTAATGGTTTTTTGGTGGTTTCAAATGTCCTCCTCTGCCCCAATCTCCCTGACATACGGTGGCCTGATCTTGAATTCTGTAACTGGTTGCTTCCATCTCCTTCTCCAAAATATGCATACGTCTCCCTATTACTTACAAATACAAGCAACACTCCTTAGCCCAGCACTCATGTCTTTCTAGAAGTAATCCCAGACTGTCATTCATTCAACACACATTAACAAAGCTCCAGGTGTGTGCCAGACTCCGTTCCAGATACTTGGCATGCATCATTGAAGAAAACAGACATACAACAGATCCCCACCCTCGAGGAGTTTATCTTCTGTCTTTCCACCTGCTTCACCTGAGAGTTCCCTTCAAATACCCTTCATTCCAGGACAACTGAGTCACCTGCTTTGTCCACACAGGGTCATCCTTTGCTAATGTTATTCACTCTGTCAGGAATGTTTTTTTGTCTATTTATCTAGAGCAGAGGTTCTCAACTAGAGTGATTTTGTGCCCCCCCTGCCCCCACCCCAGGAGACATTTGACAACATCTAGAGACATTTTTGGTTGTCACAACAGGGAGGTACTACTGGCATTCAGTGGGTAGAAGCCAAGGATGCTATTAAACATCCTGCAATGTGCAGGACAGCCCTCCGCAACGAAGAAGATGCTATTCCAAATGTTAATAGTGCTGAGGGTGAGAAACTTTGCCCTATAGCTAATCATACCTTCATGAAGCTCCCGTGATGCCTTCTCCCATTCCTGTTGACATCAAGCTATCACCGTCTCCACTGGACTCCTAAGTGCCCTGTATATACCTTTTTAAAAATATATATTTTAATTATAGAAGTTGTGAGCTTACAAAACAATCATGCACATATATAGAATTCCCATACAACACCCTTTCACTAACATACCACATCATTGAGGAACATTTGTTACAAATTATGAGATAATATCATCAGACTATTACCACTAACTATGGTCCATAGCACACATTTGGCATACTTTTTCCATACCCCCCCTATTATTAGCACAGTACATCTTTGGCATTGATGCAAGACTATTACAGTATTACTGTTGACTATAATCCATAGGTTACATTAATTGTAGTTTTCCCATGCTTCTCTGCATTCCTACCACCCTGCAATAGTGATGTACATCTGTTCTAGCTCACAGAAGGACATCCTTGCATTTGTACTATTAACCACAATTCTCATGCACCTCTGGGTTCACTGTGTTATTCAGTCCCTAGGTTATTCTCTAGCTTTCTTTCAATTGACATTTGCATCCCTAAACTACCCTTTTCAGCCACAATCCCATTTATAAAACAGCTGCTACTCACTATAATGTGTTACCAGCAATTCTATCCATTTCCATACTTTTACAGTCTAGTTAATTAAAACTTCTACATACTAAGCATCAGTACTCTTTCACAGCCCTCCTCTTATCTCCTAATAAGCTATATTGTAGGTTTTAACTCCATGTGCTTATTCTTCGTATTTAGTTCCTATTAGTGGGACCATGCAATATTTGCCCTTTTGTGTCTGTCTTATTTCACTTAGCATAATGTCCTCGAGATTCATCCATGTTATTATATGTGTCCCAATTTCATTTCTTCTTACTGCAGCATAGTATTATATATTGATATAGAGCAGTATATATCTTATGTTTATACCACATTTTGTTTATCCATTCATTGGTTTATAAACACTTGGGTTGTTTCCATCTTTTGGCAATTGTGGATAACACCGCTATGAACATCGATGTGCAGATGTCTGTTCATGTCACAGTTTTCAGTTTTTCTGGATATATTCCTAGTAAAGGAATTGCTGGATCATATGGCAGTTCTATATTTAGCTTCCTGATGAACAGCCAAGCTGCACCCTTTTACAATCCCACCAACAGTGAAGGAGTGTTCCTATTTCTCCACATCCTCTCCAGCACTTGTTGTTTTTTTTTGTTTTGTTTTGTTTTTTCAATAATGTCCATTCTATCCAGTATGAAATAACTCATTTTCATTTCGATTTGCATTTCCCTAATAGCTAGTGATATTGAACATGTGCTTTATGACCATTTGTATTTCCTTTATGGAGAACTGTCTATTTAAGTCTTTTACCCATTTTTAAATAGGATTGTTTGCTCTATTATTGTTGACTTGTATGATCTCCTTATATAGAATGGAAATCAAGCCCTTATGGATAAGTGGTTTCCAAATATTTTCTCCCATCGAGTGGGCTGCCTTTTCACCTTCCTGATGAAGTCCTTTGAATTGCAAAAGTGTTTAAGTTTGAGGCGGTCCCATTATCCATGTTTTCTTTAGTTGCTCGTGCCTGTGTATACCTTTTGATGGCACTCCTCACCCTCCACTTGGTTTGCTTGTCTGTCATCTCCCCTACTGATCTGTAACAGTTCAGAAGAATGGACTTATGTCACCTTCATCTCTGAATTTTCAGGGGCTAGCATGGAGCTTAGACCCCAGGAAAAAAAAAAAAGGTGCTTAAATATTTGTTTTATGCGGGAGCAGGGAATACCCAAATGTCTGTCCTAAGAATTAGGTAGCTTCAAGGTTCCTGCTTCAGAGGGGAACCTGCCAGGATGCTTCAGGCCATACCTGGATGAGACTCAACTGGCATCACACTGCAGGAAAGAGTCTGCTTCTGCCATCCTAAAAGGGAAGGTGCCAGTGGAAAAAAAGAAAACACTAAACAATCATGGCAGAGAATATGACTTTGTGTGCCCACAGAGGCTGCCTACAAAAATAACTGGAAGCCAGAAGAGTCTTGGGTTATATGGGAGCCTGGCCAGGTTTTTAAGCAGGTCAGGGCAACAAGTAACCTCAGCTGCCCCCTGAGTACGAACAGAGCAGAAACCAGGGTTGTATCACTGGCTCCAAGGCCTGGCTCCCAGTCAGGGGTCAATACTTGCCGTTCAGAGCCATCTCCCCACGAGGCTCCAACAAAGACATACTGTCAGAAGAAGGCTTGGGATTGAGTATCAACCATCATTCATTAATGCAACCTTTTTCGTCCAAGTTCTTGAGCTTTCTAGGAGACTAAGTGTCTTGGCAGGCCCAGGAAATTGCTGAATCTGCCCTGTCATCTCAGGATCGTGCTGCATCCACATGTGCCAGCTTCTCCTCTCAAGCTGCTTAGAGCAAGAAGCTCTGCTCAACACTATTTTATTTTAATTTTTAAAGAAGTTTTAGATTACATAAATGTTACATCAAAAATATAGGAGATTCCCATATACCTCACCCCCTCCCCCTCCCACATTTTCCTCCATTAACAACATCTTTCATTAGTGTGGTGCATTTGTTAGAATTGATAAGCATATATTGAAGCATTGCTACTAACCATGGACTACAGTTTACATTATACTTTACATTTTGTTGCAACATTTTCTCTCCAGTTCATTGGACTCGCCCAGGACAACTAACAAAAAGATGATGATGGACAACACCCATCCCAAAAAACAGAGAGTATTTGTAGCCATTTGGCAATTTGATGTAATTATGAATTCCAAAAATATAATTGGATCATGCTTGTAAACTGATCTGTTAATCTGAGCATGATTAAGTTATGATTAGGGCGTTGAGCCCCACCCCTTGGTGGGGGCGGGAATCAAATATAAAAAGCAAGGCAAAGGACAGAGGGAGCAGTTTTGAGTAGCAGTTTTGATGTTGGAGTTTTGATGTTGGAGAGAAAGCCCCAGAAGAAGAGAAGTGAGCCGTTCGCCTGATAGTCTACAGCTGACCTTGTGGAGGAAACAGAGTAGCTAAGTCCGGAGAGAAATGCAGCCCCGGGAAGGGAGGAACCCAAGAAGCCTGAACCCTGGCAAATGTCGGCAGCTGTCTTGCTCCAACACGTGGCAATGGACTTGAATGAGAGAAGAAACTTGCACTTTATGGCCCGGTATCTGTGGACTTCTACCCCAAATAAATACCCTTTATAAAGACCAACCCATTTCTGGTATTTTGCATTAGTTCCCCTTTGGCTGACTAATACAGTATCTATAACTGCAAGCAAGACAGTTCCATCCATCTGCCCCATAGGATCTAAGAGCCTGCTCAATTGGAAACAGAGTGGGCATCACTATCCCCAAATCCTCAAGATTGAGGAATGCACAAACATAAGGGAGAATGCAACTATGGACTAAAGCAGACTTACTATTATTCTAGCAATGCCAGAGCTTATATTATTGATATAAAGGCAGTGGCCACCAGAGGTTCTAAGGGGAGGGAAAGAGAAGAAGTGGTGTAACATGGGGCATTTTTGGGACATTGGAATTGTCCTGCATGACATTGCAATGACGGATACAGGCCATTACACGTTTTGTCAAAATCTATAAAATTGTGCTGTGCAAAGCGTAAATTTTTAAAAATCTGCCTGGCAGCTGAAATGGCAATAATGTCTGCAGAGTCCCCGATCTGAATCCTTGAAAGGGGCAATATTTCTCATGAACATTTCCAGCCAAGACACCAGGGAGCTTTGGGGCTTTTGCAAAAGGAATGATTGAAGTCAAATGGGGCAGGAAAAATGGTTCAAAGCCTCAGTTAAAGCCAAAGCCACAGAGTTTCAGTGAACACAACGATTAGACTTATCCCAACAGGGAGTATCTGTCACTCATCCAAACAAATGCAGACCAGACCTTAAAATTAATAAAATAGCATAACCAGTCAACCAAATTAGTTTTCCCAACTACCCGCCTAATCCTTTCCATATCATTTGCAAGCACTAGGGCGGGCTTGGATGTTGGGAGATGATGAGGCATAAAGGAAATTCGCTGCTGTGCTTCCCCAATTTATATGAGATTATGGAGCCTGAGGCAGAGAGAGTATGTGCTTTCCAGGGAGGGAATGGTGGCATGGTGCCCTGGACCACGTGGCCATCTTTCCTTTTTAATGTCCAGCCACAGAATGAGATTTCAACTCTAAGCTCTCACTCAGCTTGTTCAATCGGAATATGATGTGAGCCACAAATGCAAGCCACGTATGCAATTTTAACTTTTCTAGTAACTACATTAAAAAGAAATTGTCATTGTACATACAAGATAACAGATCTTACAGTGATGAAAGACACCATGCATAAAAATTTTTTAATGTTATTTCGAACTTTTATTTTGTGTGTATTTTATTTATTTTTTAAATTATTAAAATTATTTTATTTTCTTATGATTTTATTTGGTTTTTTTTTTTTTTGGCTTCATTATTGAAGAGGTTTTGGATCACAGAAGTGTCACAACTGTGGCAGGGGAGGATTCCTGGTGTGGGGTGTCAGGGATGGGGGATGTGTGGGGAGGGGCGTCCATGGAGCATGCCTCTAAGGTATATGAATATGTTCAAGTGGTCATGGGGCATTGTCTCGGTGGCTGGAGACCCACACAATAGCCGAAAGAATATTGACTTCCCATCCTGGGGAGTCCTGCTACATTCTCTAATAGAGTGGCAAGAAATCCTTGAGTACATGGGCAGTGCTTAGTGAAGGCAGATAGACCATTACTCCAGGCCCTTGATATGGATGACTGTACTTATGAACCTTTTCTTGTGAAACTGAAACTTAGCCTAGTATTATATAGTGCCTAAGAGTTACCTCCTGGAAGCTTTCTTGTTGCTCAAATGTTCCACCTCTTTCAGCCAAACTCAGCATATGAACGCACTCTCCGTCCCCCTCCCCCTGCCTCCAGTGTGGGACATGACTTTCGGAGATGAGCCTCCCTGCCACCAAGGGATTATTACAAAGTGCCAATAGCAACGCATGTGGAAAAAGACCTTGACCAAAAGGGGGAAATGGTAAATACAAATGAGTTTTTATGGCAAAGAGATTTCAAAGTGCATTGGGAGGTCATTCCGGAGGTTACACTTGTGTATATCTCAGCAGGATCTTATTGACTGCCACAGTAAACAGTGCCCCAAATAGTGGGACTCCTGAGGGCCCTAGAGACATCCAGAAACTATGAGCAGGGCAAACAGCTCAGGAATTCAGCACCCTGTCAGGGGGCCTGAGTTTGGAATTTATGCTCCCCAGGATAACAGAGTTAAACTCGTTTATAGTTTTCCTACACATGGCTTTTTTCTGCCCCATTTATTTGAACCTATAATTAGCACTATACTTGTTAAATATGTCCCAGAGACTTAAATCTTTGATCTGTTCATGTGCCAGTTGAGCCCTGAATCTCAGCAGAGTTGCAAAACCTACTTTCCAGTTCATTGGACTCACCCAGGACAACTAACAAGGAAATGATGAGGGACAATGCCCATCACAAGGATCAGAGAGTGTCTGCAACTGCAAGCAAGGTAGTTCTATCCGTCTGTCCCATGGGATCTAAGACCCCTCTCAATTAGAAACAGTGGGCATCACCATCCCAAAATCTTCAAGATTAGGGAGTGAACAAAAGACTAAAGTAGACATATTATTATTCTATTATACACTTATTATTATGCTAGCAAGGGAAGAGCTTTTATCATTGATATAAAGGTAGTGACCCCCAAAGGTTCTGAGGGGAGGGAGAGGGAAGAATAGGTAAAAATGGGGGTACTTTCAGGACATTGGAATTGTCCTGCATGACATTGCAGTGATGGATACAGGCCATTATACACTTTGTCATAACCTATAAAATTGTGCAGGGCAGAATGTAAACTATAATGTAAACTATAGTCCACAGTTAGTAGCAATGCTTCAATATGTGTTCATCAATTGCAGCAAATGTGCCACACTAATGAAAGATGTTTTTAATGTGGGAACGTGTGAGAAGGGGAAGGGGTAGGGCATATGGGAATCCCCTTTATTTTTTATGTAACAGTTATATAATCTAAAACTTCTTTTAAAATAAAGTAAAAAAATTTTAAGAGAAATACATGAAGTCAATTTTAATAAAATAGTTTATTTAACCTAATATATCCAAAATATTATCATTTCAGTATGGGATAAATATAAAGAATGTTATTAACAAATAATTTACATTCTTTTCTTCATACCAAGTCTTCAAAATTCTTTGTGTATTTTACACTTACAGATCATCTCAATTTGAACCAGCCACATTTCAAGCACTCATCTAAAGTGCAGATCTGGAATAATTCAGTACTTTCACTAAGAAGTTGCCTCCAGGCACCAATGTATCAGAGAATCAACAGGGCACTAGAATAGCACCTGAAAGACAATAAAACAGAATTTTTTTTTTTTTAATTTAGTAGAACTCCTCTCTAGGGGAACACATACCCCATGTGATTGGAAAAAATACTTTGAAAAGCTCCCTGTGGCAAAGATAAGAATAGAAATTGGAGGTGGGAAAACTCTCAAGCAGAATACTGGGGCAATACAGATTGATTGTTAAATTTGAACCTCTCAGGGATTTCACTAACACTTGAAACTTCAAGTAATCTTTAACTACTTTTGTTGGGTCAAGACAGAGGACACAGGCAGATATAACAACCAGTGATAGACTCTATTACTGGAAAAAAATGTAACAATTAAATTTTCTAACAAGAAGACATCAGGGAAACTGTGAATCACCCAAATGAAAGAATATTTAAATTCTATTAATATTAGATTAAAATGCTATTTAGAAACATGGCGTATTAGTCAGCCAAAGGGGTGCTGATGCAAAATACCAGAAATCTGTTGGCTTTTATAAAGGGTATTTATTTGGGGTAGAAGCTTACATTTACCGGGCCATAAAGTAAGTTACTTCCCTCACCAAAGTCTGTTGCCACGTGTTGGAGCAAGATGGCTGCCAATGTTCAGCCTTCTTCTCCCTCTTAAGTCTCCATGGTCCCAGCTTCTTCCAATATCAGCTGTAGGCTGGGATAAGTCTCATCTCTCTCCCAGGGCTCAATTCTCTCTGGGCTCAGCTGCTCTGGTGTCTCCACAAGGTCAGCTGTAGACTATCAGTCTCTCTAGGCTTTGTGTCTCTCCCTGGGGCTCGATTCTCTCCAGGCTCAGCTGTTCTGCTCTCCCCACAAGCTCAGCTGTAAACTCTCAGGCGAATGGCTTGTCTCTCTCCCTGGGGCCTCTGCCGTTCTAACGGAACCTTCTCTCTTTCCTCATGTATCTGCTTCTCCTGCTGTTTGTTTCCTGGGCTCCCGAATCAAAACTCCAACTCTCTTCTCTGCCATGTAGTTTTCTCTGTGAGTCCCCACCCACCAAGGGGACAGGGACTCAACATCCTACTGACATGACCTAATCAAAGCCCTAATCATAATTTAATCATGCCCAGATATAAACCAGTTTAGAAATATAATACAATATCTATTTTTGGAATTCATAAACAATGTCAAACTGCCACACATGGGAATATATGTAATATAGAATTTTAAGTGGGAGAGTAAAGCAGGATTGATCTATATTTAATAAATGCAAAGAGAAATTATAAAGAAGAAGAGAAATATGCCAAAATGTTGCTGTTGTTTTTACAACATTATAGCATTATAGGTGATTTCCCAGACTTTCCACTGCTTTTCTAATGAACACATATTACCTTCATAATTAGGGGGAAGGGAGATAAAATAAAAGCCAAAAAACAATGATTCACATGCCAGAATTCCCCCAGTTCTATAGCTACTTAATTATGTGAGTTTGTTTGTAGTGTGTGCACATGTATGTATACAGATATCTTCAGATGGGTGTGTGCATGGATGTATGTGTATCTTCCTGAGCTGCCTCTTAAGCTTGATGCCAGAATAATGTTCAATATATTGTGAGTGAAGACAACCTTTTTCTACTTTAACATAATGATTTACATGGACTGGAATAACCTTTCTGTAGCCATTCTTGACTCATTTCTAAGTCCCGCATTCCCAATTGCATTTTGAGAGACAATATCTCTCATGAACATTTCCAGCTAAGAGTAGAATGGTTCCCCACACACACATTTTATTTGTAAATAAGACAATAAATCACCTCTGATCTCTAAATTCTCTTTCCTAAATCTCACCCAGAAACAAAGAACTTGAGGTGTTTATGCAACCAAAAAATTAAGCCACTTCACTTTCATGACTTCTAATCATATCAGGCTGACTGCTCTGCTTTTTAGAGAATCATTTTTCAATAGCTTGTTTTATATTATAGGGTTAAGAGGGAGAGCAAAAGCTGACTGAATTGAAGTAAAAATGTAAACTATTCATTGAAAATTTCCAAGTAATGCTAGAAAAGTTTTAATAATTAAATATTTAAGACTGCAACATATGCATCTAAGAAACTTATGCTAACAAGAGTTTATAAAAGAAAATCATATATGTGAGAAAGTTCTTTTTTATTTTTATTTTTTATTAACAACTTTATTTCAAATTCACAAAAATAAAAGAACAGACAGAGGCAGCTCAATAAGTTATGGAATATTACTCCTAAAAAGAGTACTTTTATATCATCTAATTCCAACTGCTAACTCAGTTGATTCTCTAGTGTTCAGAAAGATACACATATGAAAACAAATTAGTTAAATGGCATAGTCAAGATCTTCTTATTAGTGAAAAAAAATGAAGAGAAAAAAATGCTTAATCGTATTCATATCTCACAAAACCTAACTCCATATTCTATTTTTTAACTTTAGAATTAATACAGTACCAACTTTCCTTTTGCTACAAAACATCACAATGCTGTTGTTAACTATAGTCTATAAATTACATTAGTTATATTTTCCCATGTATCATCACATTCTTAATACCATGTAGTAGAAAACATTCTTGTATTTATATTATTAACCACAATCCTCATCTATTTCTAAAATCATTGTTATATATTCCCAATATTATCTCCAGCTGTATTCCAACTAACATTTATCTTTTTAGACCTCTTGTTTCAGCCACTATCACACCCATAAATCAACAGTGTTTGTTACATTCATTATAATGTGTTACCATCAAGTCCAACCATTACCACATATTTACATTTGACCTTATTGACCTTTACATATGTTACCATATGTAGAATGTTTAATATGTAGAATTAAGAAATTTCTTCTTTCAGCAATATGGTAGATTGTATAACTGAATAAGTTCCTCAAATAAAATAGTCTACATTCTGGCTAAGAAATCTTTTTAAATCTCATTTCAACATAAAGCTGTCATAAACTAAAGAATGTGTTGATCCCAAAAATACAGGGATACCAGGAACTCTGATTGCAAAAGCCAGCATTCACACTAGGGATTTTTGCCAAAATCAGTAATCCTTGAGCTTCTACTTTAATGACTGCATTACATACAGAAGACAAAAAGTAAATCGCAGAACATGTCAAAGGTGGGGAATAAAAATGAGATTCCCACAAAAAACTAGGTCTTCAAAGAACTTTATAGACAGTAAAACCCCACTGAACAGAAAAGAGCAGAAAGAAAACTGACTATTTCAACCCTGTGGTTAAGAAGAATAAAATTAAAAACTCCCCTGGGAATTCATAAGCACAAGTCAACTTTCATATTGGTTTATGGTCCAAATTCCAGTTATGCAGTCTGAAAAAATCTCAAAAGAAAAAATTAATTGGTAGTGTTCCAAAGTGACTGGCAAGAGAAAATACAAGCCCTCAATGTTAACCCAAAGACTCTCCACAGTTAAATTTCCAATAAAAATTGGGCAGTTCACAATCAAAAATAACAAAACACAGGAAATAAGGCACATTCTAGTGCCTTTAAATGATGGGTTAGGTATCTAAACTAATCCTCCCACTGGAAACAAACTAAAAATGCTAGTTTAAAAAAAAACACTCAAAGAGGACTTCCACTTCTGGGAAGATAAACTAGATGTACTTTTCCATATTCCTCCCACTATGTACAACTAAAAACCCTGGAACTTATATATTAAACAACATATGAAGACTCTGAAAGGTAGAGAGGAAAAGGCAGACTGGCTAGAAACCTCAGGACCCAAGGAACAACTTGGTGATGTGTTCTCTGGGTTTTCTTTTTGACTCATATATCCCAGATTTGAAGGCAAAGAAACAGACAAAAAAATGTCCCCCCAAAAGCCTGCTCTTTCTTACCAAATTATCAGGAAAGGGTCAGCTTAACAATACAGAACACTTTTAGACAATAATATCTCTCCTCCAGTAAAACCCACAGGAAAAAAATGGTTCCTGACCCCACCTACACCAGTAGAGACCAAGTGGGGAGTTTAGATTTCCACCATCATGAGGTAATAATGAAGCACTCCAACATCACCGCTGTGGTGGTATCAGAAAAAGCCAAGTAGGGAGTCAGAACTTTCATCCCTACCAGCCAGTAATGAGGACAAACCTCTCTGTACAGTTTCAGTGGAGATAATGTGAGGAAACAGAATACCTAAACGTACCTAGGAATAATGAGGAGCAACTTTGCCTCATGAGGTGTCAATGGGGGCCAGTTGGGCAACCTGGACTTCTACCTTCAGTTTGAAGTAATGAGTTGTCACCCCACACTTCCCTGCCAGAGTGCTGTCAAAGAATACAGTTAAAACAGAAGGTTTCAATAAGAACCAAAGTCTCATAACATAGTTTGAAAATGTTCAGGTTTAAATGGAAATCACTAGTCATACAAAGAACCAGAAAAACCTCAAACTAAATGGAAAAAAAAAGACAATCTATAGATACCAACCATGTGATAATAGGTATGTGTGAATTATCTGACCAAGATTTTAGAGCAGCCAGGATAAAAATGTTTCACCATGCCATTATGAACATGCAAGAAACAAATTGGAAAATGGAAAGCTTCAGCAAAGAAATAGAAAGTCTCAGTAAAGAAAGAAAAGATATAAAGAAGAACCAAATGGAAAATTTAGAACTGAAAAAAACAATAACCAATATAAAAAACTCAGTAGATGGACTCAATAGCCAAATGGTGGGGACAAAGGAAAGCATCAGTGAACTGGAAGATAGAACATGAGAAATTACCCAATCTGAATGGAGAGAAAATAGACTGAAAAATAAATAACAGAGCTTCAGGGACTTGTGAAACTATAACAAAATATTTAATATTCATGTCATTGGAGTCCCAGAACAACAGGAGAAAGAGGGCATTGATTTAAAAAAAGAAGAAGAAGAAAGAAAGAAAGAAAGAAATAATGGCTGAAAATTTCCCAAATTTTGCAAGGTATATACTGATTCAAAAATCTGAGTGGACCCCAACAAGTATAAACCCAAATAAGTCCATGCCAAGACACATCACAATTAAACTTCTGAAAACTAAACACAAATAAAATATTTTGAAAGCAGCCAGAGAAAAATGACACCTTACCAATAGGGGAAAAACAATTCAACTGACAGTGGATTTCTCATCAGAAACCATGGAGACCAGAAGTAAGTGGTATAATATAGTTCAGGTGCTGAGAAGAAAAAAATAAAACTGTCAGCCCAGAATCCTCTACCCAGCAAAAATATTCTTTATGAATGAAGGGAAAATCAAGATATTCTCATATAAAGGAAAACTAAGAAAATCTGTCATCAGAACACCTACCATAAAAGAATGGCTAAACAGTCATAGCTGGAGATTTTTTTTTTTTTTTTTTTTTTGCATGTTGGGGGATGGGGCAGACGAGTGGTGGTGTTCCTGGACCCGGTGGTGCAGCACTGGGGGGGGGGGGTGGACCAGGAAGGGCTGGTTCAAATCCCCAGGGCATGTAACTGTGAATCTTGACATTCCATGGGTTGGGAGAGGGGGCACCACGGGCCCTGGGGGGCTGGGGAGAAGGGAACAGTCAAGATCCAACGGGCTGCCTGGTGGTCATGGGGAAGGTCCCTCACCACCCCACAGCAATGGACACAGGACACGGCAAACACCATCAAAATTATCAAACTGTATCATCCAAACTGCAAACTACACTGCAAATCACCGACAATGTTCAGCCGCCACACTCCGCCATCAGCACAACAGCCACAACCATGCCAACAACCAAAAAAAAAAGGGGGGGGGGGAGTCAACATGGGGTGGAGAAGAGGGGGCGGCCCGGCACCCGGGAGTCTCCGGCACTCTGCGTGCGACCCCGCCGCGACCCAAAACTTCCCTGAAAATCAAATGAAAAATTGGGAGACAATGGGGACCGAGAGGAGGAAGGCACCATGGCACACCAGACATCCGACAACACAGCGACAAAGGGAAGGAAAAAAGGGAGAAAAGAAAAGAGAAAGGAAAAAAAAAATGAATACATACATATATATATATTCCAAAGGCACCCCCCCCGCCCCTCCGCCCACCCCCTGAACGTCCCAATCCACCAACCACACCCCACTTTGTCTTGTTCTCTGCCCGATCACTCGTCCCCTTTCCTTCTCTCTTTTTTCCTCTCTTCTTTCCCCCTTTCCCCCGAGTCCCCGCATGCCCGTCTCCCGCATGCAAGCCCACCACACCCGTCTCTCCCCCCCAGCAAGTGTACCCGACCATCCCATGGACTAAATGTTCATGGAGGACCCGGATCACAGAAGGGCCACAATAGCTGGAGATTTTAACACCTCTTTCAATACCTGATAAACCTGCGGCAAAAAGCCAGAAAGAACACAGATTTAAACAACGTGATTAACTAACTTAACCTAATTGACTTATATAGTACACAAAACCCAACTGCAGAGTATAGATTATTTTAAGAGCACATCGATCACTGATCAAGTTGGACTATATGCTAAGCCATAATGCAAGTCTCAACAAATTTCAAGGATTTAAATCATATAAAGTATGTTTCTGACCACAGCTGAATTAAACTAAAAATCAGGGTTTCTTTCAGGTCATTAAAAAATGCCCAGAAACTGGTCAAGGTATCATAACTTTAATTGAGGTGACTACCCTCAGCCTCCTACTCATTAATTTTTGCTTTCAAGTATGTATATTAAAAATGACATTTACACCTTTGTTAGTTATTTTGTCCCTAGGATTGCCTTGGTTTATTAACATCTCCTCAACTTCCTGTAGGTCAGACCCTCTTGCCTGGCATTCTGACCTTTCTGGTAGTTATTATTGCAACCACCTGGCTTCTTTGTGGTTAAGCACTGTCACTATTGCCCTGTTTCTCTGGGGCTCCATCTTTGCCATCATTATCAACTGGTCAAACTTTGTACCAGCCTCTCCTACCATCAGCCCTGGCTAGGAAGGGGAGCCGCCACTGACCTGAGATTTTGATGCCCTCTCACCAGCACATTCTGGATGGTGAATGGTGTGTCCTCTAGGCCTTCTTTTATTTTTTAAGAGAAGTTGGAAGTTTACAAAACAATCATGCATCCCTTACAGGATTTCCATCCACCACCCCACCACCAACACATAGCATTGTTGTGGAACATTTGTTACTGTGGATAAAAGAACATCATCAAAATATTACTGCATGGGAGCAGAAGTGGCTCAAGTGGGTAAGCACCTGCTTCCCACATATGAGGCCCCAGGTTCAATCCCCGGACTTCTCCAAGATAGGCTACACGTTAGGTCACAATGCAAGTCTCAATAAGTATAAGTAGATTTAAATTATACAAAGCACCTTCTCAGATCATAATGGAATGAAACTGGAAATCAATAATAAACAGGAAAGAGGTAAATTTGCAAATGTGTGGAGGCTGAACAACATACTCCTAAATAATCAGTGGGTCAAAGAAGAAATTGCATGTGAAATTAGTAAATATATTGAGAATGAAAATGAGAATACAACTTATCAAAACTTATGGGATACAGTGAAGGCAGTCCTGAAAGGGAAATTTATAGCACTAAATGCCTATATTAAAAAGAAGAAAGTGCTAAAATCAAAGATCTGACTGAAAACTGGAGAAACTAGAAAAAAATAACAGCAAATCATTCCAAAAGCAAGCAGAAGGAAAGAAATGATAGAGCAGAAATAAACGAAATTGAGAACAACAACAATTAAAAAAAAAAAAAAAATAGAGGAAATCAACAAAACCAAAAGCTGGTTCTTTGAGAAGATCAATAGAATTGACAAACCTCTAGCTAGACTTACAAAGGAAAAAAAGAGAAAAGATGCTATTAAATAAAATGAGAAATGAAAGGGGCAAAGTTATAACTGACCCCACAGAAATAAAAAATATCATAAGAGGATATTATGAGAAACTGTATGCCAACAAACCAGACAACCTAGATGAAATGGACAAATTCCTAGAAATACACAACCTACACTGATGATACAAGAAATACAAGAACTTAATAAACCAATTACATTTAAAGAGATTGAATCAGACATCAAAAATCTCCCTAAAAGGAAAAGTCCAGAACCAGATGGATTTCACAGGAGAATTCTACCAATCATTTCAAGAAGAATTAACTCCAATCCTGTTTAAACTGTTCCAAAAATTTGAAGAGAAGGGAAAATTTCCCAACACATTTTATGAAGCCAAAATCAACCTAATACCAAAGCCAGATAAAGTCACTACAAGAAGAGAAAGTTACAGATCAATCTGTCTAATGAACATAGATGCAAAAATTCTAAACAAATAGAATCCACAGCATATCAAAAGACTTATATATCACAATCAAGTGGGATTTATTCCTGATATGCAAGATGCTTAAACATAAGAAAATTAATTAACATAATATACCACATTAACAAATTAAAGGAAAAAAACACATGATCATCTTGATTGATGCAGAAAAGGCATTTGACAAAATCAAGTATCCTTTCTTGATAAAAACACTTCAAAAGAGAGGAATAGATGAAAATTCCTCAGTATAATAAAAGGCATATATGAAAAACCCACAGCCAACATCATACTCAATGGCGAAACGTTGAAAGCTTTCCCTCTAAGATTGGAAACATGACAAGGATGCCCATTGTCATCACTGTTATTCAACATTGTACTAGAATTTCTAGCTAGAGCAATTAGACAAGAAAAAATAAATGAATAAAAGACATCCAAAGAGGAAAATAGGCAGTAAAACTCTATTTGTGGGTAACATGATCCTATATTTAGAAAATTCTAATTTCTACTACAATTATACTTGAGCTAATAAATGAGTTCAGCAAAGTGGCAGAATACAAATCCAATGCCCCAAAATCAGTAATGTTTCTCTACATTAGTATTGAACAATCTGAGGAGGAAATCAGGGGGGAAATTCCATTTACAATAGCAACAAAAAGACTCAAATACCTAGGAATCAATTTAACCAAAGAAATGTAAGACCTATATGCAGAAAACTACAAAACAATGCTAAAATGAATCATTGAAGATCTAAACAAATGGAAAGACATTCCAAGTTCATGGACTGGAAGACTAAATATCATGGAGATGTCCATCATACCCAAACTGATTTATAGATTCAATGCAATACCAATCAAAATTCCAAAAGCCTACTTTACAGAAATAGAAAAGTCAATTACCAAATTCATCTGGAAAGGTAAGTGTACCTGAATAGCCAATAGTATTCTAAAAAAGAATAGCAATCTGGGAGGAATTTCACTGCCTGACCTTGAAACATATCATAAAGCTACAGTGGTCAAAACAGCATGGTATTGCCATAAAGATAGACACATCGATCAGTGGAATAGAATTGAGAGTCCAGAAATAAACTCTCACCTCTACAGACAAATGGTTTTCAACAAACCTACCAAAGTCATGTAAACAGGACAAAACAGTCTCTTCAACAAGTGGTGCTGGGAGAACTGGATATCCATAACCAAAAGAATGAAAGAAGACCCCATCTCACTCCCTATTCAACAATCAACTCAAAATAGATCAAAGCCAGGACTGTAAAACAACTAGAAGAAAATGTAAGGAAGCATCTTGGCCTTGTGGTAGGTAGTGGTTTCTTGGCCCTTACACCCAAAGCACGAGCAACAAAAGAAAAAATAGGCCTCCTCAAAATTAAACACTTTTGTACCTCACAAGACTTTGTCAAAAGGGTGAAAAAAGTAGCTGACCCAATGGAAGAAAATATTTGGAAATCCCATATGTGACAAGGGTTTAATATCCGTGATATATAAAGAGATGCTACAAACTCAACAATAAAAAGACTAAGGACCTGAGTTAAAAATGGACAAAAGACTTGAATACACATTTGTCCAAAGAAGAAATACAAATGGCAAAAAAAAACACATGAAAAAAATATTCAACATCACTAGCAAGTAGGGAAATGTAAATCAAAGCTACAATGATGCATCCACACCTATTAGAATGGCCACTATTAAAAAGACAGAGAACTACAAGTGTTGGAGAGGATGTGGAGAGATAGGAACACTTCTTCACTGTTCATGGGAATGTAGAACGGTACAGCCACTGTGGAGGAATGTTTGGCAGTTCCTAGAGAAGTTGAATATAGATTTGCCCCTTGACCTGCCAATACCACTAATGGGTATATACCCAGAAGAACTGAGAGCAGTGACATCTGCATACCAATGTTCATAGTGGTGTTACTCATGATTGCCAAAAGTTGGAAACAACCAGGGTGCCCATCAACAGAGGAATGGATAAACAAACTGTGGTGTATTCACATGATGGAATATTATGCAACCATAAGAAGAAATGAAGTTGTAAAACATATGACAACGCGGATTAATATGGAGGACATTGTGTTGCGTGAAGCAAGCCAGACACAGAAGGGCAAATACTATACGACTGTGCTACTATGGACTAAATATATTGTGTAATCTCATGGACTTAATAACTTGAATCTGGGTCCCCAGAAAATAGAATGAGGTTAGAGAATGGAAAGCTGAAGGTTAACTTGTGCAGAATTGGTTAAAAGGATATGTTTTAATATTTGGAAATTAATAGAAAAGGTGAAAGCCCAACATAATGTTTCTAACTAGCAGTACTATTATGTGGGTATGAAGGGGGTTAAAGGGAAAGTCTAAGGTCATGTATGTTACTAAAAGGAAAGCTAAAAAATGTAACACGCAACTGTATAGTATAGTAAAACTGCCTGTGAAATATCAACGTGTGTAAAATTGCATATATAAGACCGTTTTTCTCTGAAATTGAACAAATGTATGTTAATACTATAAGAAGTTAATATCAGACAAAAAAAAAAAAAACATTATGCTAAGTGAAAGAAACCAGATACAAAGTACTACATATTGTATTATTCCATTTATATAAAATATAAATAAATTTATAAAGATGAAATTAGATTAGTGGTTATATAGGTGCTGTGGAAGGACTACTAAGGGGTGTGGAGTTTTTCTTTTTGAAGTAATGAAATTGTTCTCGAATTTTTTGTGGTGATGAATGCACAACATTGTGATTATACTTAAAAGCCATTGATTATACACTTTGGATAGATTGTATGGTATATGAATATATCTCAATAAAACTGCTTAATTATAAAAATAAGACAAGAAAAGAAAAGAAAGAAGGAAACTCTCTTGTATCCAGTGTTATGTTCCCTGCCATTGATGGAGCAGCTCTGAATCTAGTCCCCTGCCTATTCTTTGCATCCTGTTGGCACATGCTGGCTAGCTCTTCCAGTTCCTCCAGGCTGTAGGCCCTTTCCTCCCCTGGCAGACCCAGCACATCCATGCTTAGCCAGCAGAGGAGGTGGGGGCAACTCCTGAGGTGACCATCTATTGCCTTGTGGTGTAAATTTCCATTTGGGGAAAGTGCTAGCTCTTAATGGAAAGAGGTAGGTCACTTCTACTGTCTTAGAAGGCTCAGCAAAACCTTGGGGAATCAAATCTTCAGAGGCTTCCACTCAGATGTCCCCATCCCATGTGTTAGAGCTCAGATTTTCCCAAATAAGGCTGTGACTCTGGCATAACAGACCCTCCTTGGTTGAGCATCCAACCATTTTTGAATGATCAGGCACTCTGCTACCACTCCCTTGCTCAGATTTTGGCCCTTACTCCAAGAAGAGGATGACCTTGCCTTGAAAACAAAGGCAGACCCTGAGGGAGATAACAGCTGGAGGCTGCCAGATAGACACACTTATAGCAGCTGAGCATCGTTCTTTCTTGAAAGGAAGGCTGTGTGGCATTTCTCAAGTCCGCCAAAGCCCATCCTACAAAAGAAGAATAGTTGAAAAGTCAATAATCCAGATATCCGTGAAAAGAAGATAGAAAAAAGAAGAGCAAATTAAACACAAATAAAGCAGAAGGGAGGAAAGAATAAAGATGAGAACAGAAAGCAATGGAATAGAAAGCAGATATGCAAGAGAGAAAATCTACAGTCAAAAACCCGTTCTTTGGCAAGACTTATAAAATTGATAATTCCCTATCAAGATTTATCAAGAAATAAAAGAGAACAAGAACACAAACTGCCAGTCTCAAGATTTGACATATATTTAAAAGATAATAAAAAGATATTACGAAAAATTTCACACCAGTATATTTGACAACTTAGATGAAATGAACAAATGGCTTGAAAAGCACACTTTACTGAAGTAGGTACACACGTATAAAAAGAAAATTTAAATAGTCCTATATCTGTGATTGAATCCATAATTGAAACCTTGCCCCACAGGAAACTCTTGACCCAGATGACTTCATTAGTAAATACTTCCAAATGTTTAAGGAAGAAATCACCCTATCTTACACAAACTCTGTTGAAAATAAAGAAGAAACACGTTGTTTTATGAAGCCAGTGTAAACCTGGTATCATAAGCTGGCAAGAATTTTACAAGATAGTAAATTTATAGGTCAATGTCTAACAGACTAAGATATAAAAATTCAAAAGAAAATATTAACAAATCAAATCCAACAAGTGTAATTTATCCCAGGAATACAAGGTTGATTTAAAATTCACAAATCAATCAAAGCATTTCACCACATTAACAGAGTAAAAGGCAAATATCATAGAATCATCTCAAAAGATTTGAGAAAAAGCATTTGATAAAATCCCACATGCATGCTCAAATAAAAGCCCTCAGCAAACTAGAAATAGAAGGAAATTTACTAATCTGATAAAGGGAGCTCCAAAAACCTACAGCTAACAATGTCTATAAAGTTGAAATATTGAACACTTTCCCTGACTTCCAGAACCAGGCAAAATTATGTGCTATTGTCACCCCTTTCAACTTCGTATTGGTGGCCCTAGTCACTGTAATAAGGCCAGGAGAAATAAAAAACGATTATAAAGTTTGTATAGAAAAAAGCAAAACTCTCAATATTTGCAGAAGATAGCTTGTAAACATAGAATGTCCAAAATAATCTACAAACTATTGGAATGAAAGACTGAATTTAGCAAGGTTACTGGACACATGGTCAATACACAAAAATCAAATCAGTTAGAAAGCAACATCACATCTTCTAAAAGTTGGCTTCAAGTTCCTCCCTGCCTTTTTAAGGCACATTATCTTGCGTCTCCATACAAATGTTCTTCTTAACGCAGAGGAGAGGACAAATCCGCTAGAGCAATTTCCACATTCTTTGTAGGAAGGTGAAGGGTTCTGTCAAAAGGGGAAGTTGTTTTGTTGAGGAAAACAAATTTTTAGAGAGTTGTTGGTTGAAAGGTAAGGTCCAAGGTATTGGCTAGAACCGGGAAGTCAAGTAAAAGAGAACCAAAGTTCCCTTCGTAATAATATAAAAGGCCATCTATCCTCTGTGAAGTAGATTGACCTAGTTTTAAATGATTTTTGCCCCCCGCTAGGTAGGCCCAGCACAAAAAGAAATAATACAAAAGATTTTAGCCAGGGAAAGCAGACCCCGGGATTAAAGGTGAGAGCAGGGCCTAAGGAGAAGGTATTTTAAGTTGCTTCTTGTTTTGTATTTTCATGATCCTCCAATGGCTTCATGGTCCTCCAATGGCTTTATCATAACTTTATTGGCTACTAAATCAGTATCAGATTAATTTTAGCTTTTTCTTGGGAAATAAAGGAAGGGCTGTGATCATTTGGGCTGGTAAACTGGAGCAGAAAATAACAGAAAGCTGTAAAAAGATATAGTGGGGGGACTGTGGAGAGGACCCAACAGCTAGTAAGCCAATAAGCTGCCAAACAGAGTTTGGAGCTGATAAACGCACTCTCAGAAATATATAGGATGGGGCTGAATTTCCTAAAATCAAATGTGGGTTGTGGACTCAAGCTACTTTATTTGTATATTAAAGGAACAGTGAGCCTGAGTTGTCTATAGAATTGGGGACATTCAGGTTGCATTATAATTATTGTATTAATAAGAAATAACATGTGTATAAAAATATAATGCTTTATAGCTTGCAAGGCACTTCCACTTTTTGCTATAGCACTTCACAGATAACTCATTGCTATTTTACCTTCCAAATCTATCCCAATATTTAGAAGACACAATATATTTTTCCCTAAGTGACACCATTTAAAGATGTTTAAACAGAACTGAACAATATTTTAGAATAGAGTTACGCAGTTATTTCTTCACTATTACTAAATAATTCATTCTCTTTACAACAAAGCAAACATCTAGCACATTTGAAACAAATTTTTTAATTGAATTTATACCCAGCCTTTCAGAAACACCTTTATTAGAGAGCTTTGTTGATTTCCTAAATTGGTGTAAGGCAAATAGGCTCTCTAGGCCCCTTGCCCAGATTCTATGATGCATGGAAATGGAAGAGAATGGACAACAGAACCTTGGAAAGATGCACGTGTCAAAAAGAAATGCAGCAAATACTCAGCTTCTCCCTGCCAAAGTGAACCCAAGCTGAAACCATAGCAGTAATAGAGGTCATGTTGGTAATGAGCAGAGATGTCATGAAGAGACCTCACTGAATGGCATTTGCTTTGTATCAATGAGATTTCCCCCCTAAAATAAAACTAATTGACGAATTCTCTCTTTCTCGCCAAAGTGGCCATCTTATTAATTATCTGAAGAAGCACTTCCAAAGTTTTGCCTGATACAGGCCACAGTTCCTGTAGCAGTTTGGCAGTTTGATATAGTTATGAATTCCAAAAATAGATATTGGATTATGCTTATAAACTGGACTGTTAATCTGGACATGATTAAGTTATGATTAGGGCATTAACTGGGCCACGTCAGTTGGGCGTTGAGCTTCACCCCTTGGTGGGTGGGGAATCAAATATAAAAGACATGGCAAAGGACACAGTTGGAGTAGTTTTTGAGTAGTAATTCTGATGTTGAAGTCTTGAGCTGGAACCCCAGGAAGTAAAAGAGTTTCGTTGTGAGGAAGGAGAGAAGGCCCCGGGAATAGACATGAGCCTTTCACCTGAGAGTCTCCAGCTGGCCTTGTGGAGAGAGGTAAAGCCTAGAGAGCCTCATAGTCTACAGCTGACCTTGCAGAGGAAACAGAGGAGTTGAGCCCAGAGAGAAACGCAGCCCCGGGAAGAGAGGAACCCAAGAAGCCTGAACCCTGGCAAACATCGGCAGCTGTCTTGCTCCAACACATGGCAATGGACTTTGGTGAGGGTAGAAACTTATGCTTTATGGCCTAGTAACTGTGGACTTTTACCCCAAATAAATATCCTTTATAAAGACCAACCAATTTCTGGTATTTTGCATTAGCACCCCTTTGACTGACTAATACAGTTCCCAAGGAAAGAAGTTTCCAAAGTGAACAGGAGATTATGGTCACCTTAAATTCTTTTTGGAGTAAGACCAGTGTCAAAGCATAATTTTTATAAAGTTAAAAACATGATTCTCATACAAATATATGATGAACACATTACAAAGAACAATTTAATTCTTTAATGAAGGAGAATTGTGAAGCTGGCTCAAAGGGAATTAGAGAGACTGAGCACATGTAGGTGCTGAAAGAAATATGGAGGAATAATATTTTTAGCTTAGATATGAAACTGGTTATGGTCCTACAGGGTAATAAAACCATCACTTTTGGGTTATCTTTTCTAAAGGGTAGAAATAGTGTGCTTCTCTACTGGACAAAAACCATTTCTGTTGAGTTGATAAAGAAAGTTGGGGTTATGGATGTTGGTGATAGTAGCAAAATATTGGGACAGTAATTAATGCCACTGCATTGTACGCTCAATGTAAAGTTTTTGAGTTGTACAGGCATTACTATGATTTAAAGTTTTAAAAAATTGTCAAGTACCAAAATGCCAATAAATAAAAGTGACTGTGGTAGTTTGAGACTGTATGTGCCCCAGAAATTCATATTCTTAAAGCTGGTCCATTCCTGTGGGTGTGAATCTATTGGAGGTGGGAGATTTGAATTAGGTTATTTCAGTTAAGGGCCTTTTGATGAGGCTACTTCAGTAAGACATGGCCCAGAGTGGGTTTTAATACTCTTACTAGAGTCCTTTATAAGAGAATGAAATTCAGGAATAGAGGAGAGAGACAGGGAAGCAGGAAGCTATAAGTAAGGAAGCCCAGCAGAGGAGGGAAAGCCCAGCAGATGCCTCCATGTACCTTGCCATGTGATAGAGGAGTCCAGACTCACCAGTGTTCAGGAAGAAAGCATCACCTGATGATGTCTTGATTTGGGCATTTTTCTCAGCCTTGGAACTGCAAGCTTGCAAGCCAATAATCCCCATTGTAACAGCCAAACCATTTCTTATATATTGCTTTCAGAAGTCTAGCAGATGAAAACAGTGATTAAAATTTTTAAAAAGACTATTGCCAATGTTTGAATCCACAAGTTAATATCCAATTTCATAGAGTCTGGGCCAAGTCAATAGTAAATAGAAAAAACAAAGGCAGTGTTCCCCTAGAGAATGCTCAAGCGTGACACTGAAAGACCTCAGACATCTTTTCACTTTACATCCAAACTTTGAATAATTTTTTTAACACTCAGAATATAAAAAGGAATGAAAAATTGAATTCCAAACATGTGGTTGTAAAGATTTAGTCTTTTAAATCTGTATATGGCAGCAAGGTTCTCTAGAATTTGTCTCTGTTTAACTACAATTTTATTTTTTGCAACAAACAAAGAGAATCCAAGACTATCTTGCCCTCCCAAGAGGAAACACATTTTACAAAAAACAATCTGAACTTTTCTTTGCTATTGCTGTGTTTATAAGAATGACAGGCCCTTCTAGAAGGAACACACAGTTCAGAACATTCAGACCTTTTTCTAAACTGGTTAGCCAAATTTAAGGAACTTGATTATAAAGTTTTTAAAGAAAAATAGAAAAACAAACTCTTCAGGAAATTAGGCCAGGCCAAGTCTGAGGGGGGAGGAAAAAAAACCAAACTAATCCTGAGGGGAATGGCTAGAAGTTAAGTTTTTCTAAGAATTTACCTATAAAAGTTCGCTAAGAAAGGAGATTACAGAAAAGGCAAAACAGGCTGGCATGAGCTTGAGCACGACATAATTACACAGTCATGGCTGAACTATTATCTATTGCTGTGCGACTAGTGGGGATGTGTTACGGTGTTACACAGGAAGTTCCATGACGCTACACAGGAAGGGCACTCTGAACACCGAGTACTGACGAGGAGAGAGATCACTAAAAGGAGAGAAAACATGGGACAGAACATAGCACTTCAATGAAAGAGGGAGAAAGAGTTGTAGCACTGTGCAGCCAATCCCATTAACTGGTGAAACAGGCAGCCAGAAAATTTCATAGGAATATTTGGAGGAAATCAAATATTACCACAGATAACAATAAATAAAACTTGGTATTCCGTGACTCCTTTATGCCCAGGCTGGTTTGGAGTCTTAAACTGGAAGCCACAGATGCCAACACGCACAGTGGCTGGTGCATAATGTAAGCAATTGTCACAATTCCTGGGAGGACTATGGAGAACTGGAGACCTCCATCCCACTGAAATGAGGCAACCACTATGTGGGTTCACTGATTGCTGCCAGGTGGAAACAAGGTCTAGTGTCACCAAATCTTCATATTTTTTCAAAAGCTGGATTCTCAATTTGTGTGTAGAATCTCCTCGTTTTTCAACTCCAAATCAAATTTTTTAAAACACTGGTACAAGGCAAATAGAACACATATCCGAGCCTACACTTTGTGATTTCTGCTTTTATGGCTCCATTGCTATCCAGATCCAATAGCCAGATCCAAAAACCATCTAGTTCTTATCTCCAGACACCTTATCCCCAGATTACCTCTTTCAGTCTTGCTTCTTTGGATGGAGGACCCTTTGCCAAGCGTTTGATTCATTTTCTCCTAAGGTTTGCCTTTCAAATGATCTTTCTTGACCTGACCCATTGCAGTCTTTGGGCAAGAGCTGTTCCCACCTCTCCTTTTGACCAAAGCATCCAGATAACACAGCACAACTTGGGTTTCGTATCCCTACCTCTGGTATTAAAGAACCATTGAGAAGTAGGATCTGTGTGTGTTTAGTAATAAGAACCCTGGACTGAGAGAAAGGGATTTGTCCCAACACACAGGTTGGGGCATGGATAGCATGGAACACTGAGGATTAGAACTTGACAGGATCAAGACCATTTCCTCAGCCACACTAGTTAACAGTTACTAGCGGCGTTTTCAACACTGACCCTACATTACAATTATTTGGGAAGTCTTTGTAATATCCTAATGCTTGGACATCATTCCAGAGATTCTGATGCAATTTGTCTGGATTATGCAATTTGGCATCAGTGCTTACTTTTTTTTAAAGCACCCCAGTGATCCTAACGTGAAGAGAGGGTTACAAACCACTGAGTGAGGGAAAGCAATGGAGCACGTGGTTAAGAAAGTAGACTTCAAAGTCACAATTACTTGACCTTCAATTCTGGTCTATCATGTAATAGCTATGTGGCCTGGACAGTGTGCCAACATTTCTAAGGCTCACTCAATCACATAAGATACAGAAAAGAATGCATGCCTACTTCATGAGGCGGTTGACAGTTAAATGAGGCACTGTCTGCAAAGTGCTTAGCAAGTATTGAATAAATGATGGCTATTATTATAATTAGGAAGGTGTGAGGAAGAATTTGGTGACTATTCACTATTTAACAATACTTTCAATAATATAATTATTTAAAAATATTTTTAAGCACCCATATTAAAATCATTCTGGATTTATTATTCATAAATAGATACATGTATCTAAAACTCCCCAGATGATTCTAGTGTGTAACCAAGGTTGTAAACCATAACCTACTCTCTCTCTTATGACATCAAATTTTTTCTTCTGGAACATCACCAGTACCATAAAACTGTGCCTTACTGCCACCTATTCTTTAAAACTCTTCCTTTGAAGGGGGTTGAGGAAGAGGGTTATAGATTGATTTCCCTTAAGTTCACCCTGACACAGCTTTGGTTTCTTCTCAGTGTTTATTTTAATATAATAGATCAGCCAATTAAAAAAAAAAAAAAAAAAAAAAAAGATTGGTCTCTAAAAGTAATTTGGATTGGCCCAAACTGAAAGCCATGCCAGCCTCCTGCCTGGTTCTGTGGTCCCATTCATTTGGCTCTTACAATGCGCTGTTGTCTTGTGTAGTTGTTTGTGCATCTTGCCCCCAAAGAGACTGCAAACTCCCTGGGGGCAGAGTCACCTCTCACACTTGGACATTTCCCAGCACTTTGCTCTGTCTCGTACACAGTAGGTGCTGTTTAGCCTCTGGTTTTCCTATGGTCTTCACTGCCATTGCATAACATTTAAAAATATTTTTAAATTTTAACATGCCATCATGCTGCCTTCAAGTATATTTTTGTTCACATTTTAAAAATAATCCTGAGTCAAACACTCAAAGTGGTTCAGTGGAATAAAATGGAAGGTCGAAATGTTATTTATGAAATGGAGCTGTTTATGTCCACTCTTATCCCTTGTGTACTATGATTTTTCCAGAACATTAAGAAACTTTGACTTGAGATATTTGCACCATCAACTGTAAGCACAAGAAAGAGAAATATTCTAAATGAGTATTTTTTTTTCCATTGGCAATTGTTTATCTAACGTTTTGAAACCTTTCACTTTATAAGTAACAAGTGCTTTGAAATACAGAAGTTTATGTATAGTTATAGTGTGAGTGATATGGGAAAATGCAAAATAATACATATTTGTTCATTTAACTTGAAAAATAATAATAATCCTGAGACAAATACCTTCTCCCCACACCTCTCTTGTGGTTTTTGCCACACCCTGTTTGACAAACTCTGCCTCTGCTGAATTTTCCTTCTTGATTTGGTTTCCTTGGAAACCTGTCTCTGGGGGAGAAAAATGTATTTGCTGAAAGAATTGTAAAGGTCCTTTGCCTTCTGGTGTAAGGAAGGCACCAAGGGAGGTAGAGAGCAAGTTGGGGAAAGAGTTATGCTTCCTCCAGTCAGAAGCCAGTGATCATTATGCCAGTCAAATCACAAATCTATAGGGCAGTGATTTTTTTGAAAACCCAACTCAAGCAGAAGCAAATTAATAGGGTGATCTTGTCCCATGGAATCAAGCATATCCATTTTGTATATTTCTATTCCAGGAGACTCACTCTTCAGGGAGTGAGATAGGGACAAAGTAGAACAGGGTGGTGAGAGAAGAGTGACCAAGGTAAGGGGACAGTTATTATTTAGAACCACCAGGGGTTGAGGGGTGCAATCTCTAGATACATCCACAGGGTGTCACAGTGCTTCTCTGTGAGGTAATTCCTCATCTTCATGAGAAACAAGAATAACTGCCTGATAGCCTGCAGTCTTCAAAGCTTCAAGGAGACCCCCAGAGAATCCAGAAATGATAGTACATGGATGGAAAATGAAGCTATGAATGAGGGACAGAGGCCGTGCAAAACAGGGCTCCCCGGGACGCACTTACCATTCAATAGGACCCGTATTTAAGATATAGCACCAAAGATGTGGTCCAGATTTACTACTAATAGGGACAGTGACTAGTGGAGGTGTTGTAAAAGCCATCTTAAATAATTTTGAAATGCTTTCATCTGTGGTTTTAAATATGTGTAAAACTTTAAAATTGCTCTTGAATTTAATAACCAAGCCTCCCTCTCTCCTCTGACTAATCATTCAACAAATGCTTTCTGAGCCTCTAACTCATGCATAGGCAATGGGCAAGATGCTGAGGGTTCAAAGTTAAATAATATTGGAGGTCTGCTGTCCAGGAACTCAAAATCTAGGTGTAGAGACAACTTTATAACCAAAGATGGTGTTGATTGTTGGGTGCTCTATTTGCATGAAATCCATCTCCTGGGAGAAAATAATAATGGGCATTTTGAGCCCTGGTATTTATGCTCAAACAAGGGGCCACAAGGGGTGCCTCTAATTTGAGAGTAGCATCCTAGGAGGAAAAAACACTTGCTGTTAAGTGATGTCAAGATACAGAAGCTCATATATCCAGAAGAACTGAAAGCAGGGACACAAACAGACAATTACACACTGTTGTTCATAGAAGCATTATTCACAATTGCCAAAGATGGGAACACCCAAGGGTCCATCAACCATTGAATGGATAAATAAAATGTGGTATATATATATATATATATATATATATATATATATATATATATATATAAATATACAATGGAATACTACTCAGCTGTAAGAAGAAATGAAGTCAGGATGCATATGACAACATGGATGAACCTTGAGGACATTATGTTGAGTGAAATAAGCCAGACACGAAAGGACAAATATTTTATGGTCTCACTAATATGAACTAAATATAATGAGCAAACTCATGGACTTAATGCATAGAATATAGGTTACCGGAAGACAGAATGAGGGTAAAGAATGGTGAGCTGGTGCTTAATTTGTGCAGAATTTGTAATAAGGTTGATTGTAAATGTTTGGAAACAGAAGTGATGGTAGCACATTATTGTGAGTATAATTAACAGCACTGAATTGTGTGTGTGAGATTGTGTTTGAAAGGGGAAGTCTATGGTAGTATACGTCACTAGAAGGAAAGCTAGAGGATGAAACATGGGACTGCATAACATAATGAACGCTGTTGTGGAAGATGAATAAGGTTAGTAGTACAAATATAAGGATTTTCTTCCATGCACTAGAAAAAATGTACGTCACTATTACAGGGTGTTAATAATAGGGTGATAACTGGTGAAAAATGCACCTAATGCAAACCATGGACTATAGTGAACAGTAATATTTTATTATTCTTCCAACAATTGCAACAAAGATACCATACCAATCCTAAGTGTCACTAATTTGGGGGTACAAGAGGGATGGGATTTTTATTTTGGGAGCAATGAAAATGTTTTAAAATTGATTGTAGTGATGAAAGCACAACTCTGTGATTATACTGAGACCCATTGATTGTACACTTTGGATGGATTGTACAGAGTGTGAATAAAACTGTTTTTTAAAAAAGATTCATGGGCTCCATTCCAACACAAGGGCTTGTGCTGTTTTCCCAAAGACGTTATTGTTCTCCTAGCCGTATTCCAACAGTCTGCTAAGTGAAATGGGACTCAGGACCAGCAGAAACTGAATCCATTAAGCCACATGGACCATTTGAGTCCTGAACACTTGCAAATCAGACAGCTGACGTTTAGAAATCAAAACTCAATTTATTATGCATCATAGTAGTCAACTGGGATGGCTATAAATAAGTTCTAAAATCTGCAACACTCAAATTCTAAGCCCTGATACTAGATTTTAATATAGTTGACACTTCCCCTCTGTGGCAATTTGATATTATTTATGAATTACAAAAAGAGATATAGATTATGCTTGTAAACTGGTGTGTTCCTCTGGGTGTGATACCCTTTGATTGTATTAGATTCGGCTGAGATGTCTTTGATTAAATTATATTAAGATTAGGGCTTTGATTCAACCACAACATTAAGGTATGCAGGGTTGAGTCCCTGCCCTCTTGTGGGCTATATAAATGGACACACAATCAGGAACACAGAAGTAGATACACAGAAAAGATACACAGAGGAAGAGAGACAGCTCCATAGACACAGGGGAGGCCCCAGGAAAAGACATGAGCCATTCATTCACCCGATAGTTTACAGCTGACCTTGTGAAGAGACCAGAGCAGCTGAGCCTGGAAAGAAACCAGCCCCAGGAAGAGAGACCAGCCCAATGCCAGCCTACAGCTGAGCTTGGTAGAAGCTGGGACCATGGAGCCTCAAGAGGAAAGAGGAAGGCTGAACCCTCACACACATCACCCACCATCTTGCTTCAATACTTGGCAACAGACTTTGGGTGAGAAAGTACCTCTTATGGTACCTTGAGTTGAACTCTTTAGGGCCTTATGACTATAAGCATCTACCCCTTTATAAACCCAACAGAGTTCTGGTACTTTGCATCAGCACCCCTCTGGCTGACTAATGCATGCTCTTTCTGCACTTTTCTTACAATAGCAACTATGACTGTTTTTTATGTACATCTCTCTTCATCATCATCTCATTATTTCACTAATGAGGAGCTGTTTCCATGGTAACGCTAAAGCACATCTGCATAGGGATTTGGCTACAGTAAACTTTCAGGTCCTCAGCATGTTATTTAGAGCCAGTTCATACATCTCTGGGTTCCAGTAGTTTCGAAGAGTGATTTCTATCTCTAGCATCTGAGTTTTATGACTGAAGGAAAGTTGAATCTACTTTCAACTCTCAAGATGAGCACTTGACAACTGTGTCTTAAGGGATGGACTCCTTGAAGATATTTTCTTTCATTGTCATGAACCTGCCTGCCTAACATATTCATGAGGGCATCCAGCTTAGCACCCTTGGGACAGAAATGAAAGAAGGGTATGAAAAGATAGTTCTAGGGTGACCTTAGGTAGTGCTACTTGAATGTCCTCTAATCCTGTCCTCTAATCCAGGCTTTGAGAAAATTTATTCTGTAGGAATTTACTACAGGGAGGAGCTGTACAAATGAAAGAATAGATTACAAAATACCTTATTTTATTGCACTTTGCTTTATTGGGCATCATGGATATTGTGTTTTTTACAAACTGAAGGTTTGTGGCAATCCTGTTTCAAGCAAGTTTAGGTACCATTTTTCCAACAGCATGTGCTCATACTTTGTGTCTCTGTTACATTTTAATTAAGGCACATATGCATTGTTTTTATAGACATAATGCTATTGCACACTTAATAGACTACAATGCTATTGCACACTTGTAGCCCAGTAGTATATGCAGTGGGAAACAAAAACTTCATGTGCCTTGCTTTATTGTGATATTCACTTTATTGCAGTGGTCTGGAGCCCACCCGACAATATCTCCAAGGTATGCCTGTACTTTGTGAAAATGCCAAATGTTCTGACCACTTAAGACTTGCCTGGAAAACTTGGGCTTATTAATATGTGGTGAATGTCTGCCCCTCCCCAATCCAATCACCCCAGTCCAATAACTGGAGCAGAAAGAGAAAAAAATCAAGATAACACCAGAACACTTTCATTTGGATTTATTAAGGACCTACTTCATGCCAGGCATTGGATAGTTACTTAGAGGGGCAGATTTCATCAATTTTGGCTGGTGAGAGGGGCAGGAGCAGAAAGCCAATGGCTGCTCAGCAAACAGAGTTTGAGGACTGCAGAGGGAAAACATGAGATCACAGAACCCAGCACGTAGGGAAGGTTCTGAAAGGGCATGGAGAAGCTAACTGTGCCAGTGGTGCCACTGCTGGCCTTGAATGTACCCATGTGGCCTGGACAAATGGGAGATACCCTGAAATTCCAACACCAGGATTAGGGTGTGGAGGGGACACAGAGACGAAATGGTGCTTCCACATCTTCAAGGGAAAGACAGTGATTGCCCCCACCCCCGAGAACCATGGGGACTCTGAGTGGGCTGATGAGACTCACTAAGTCAAAAATGTAACTCATGAATCACAGTGCTCCATGAGATTGCCACAGTGCACCATTAAAATGGTGAATGAGGCCCATAGATGAATCCGAACTGAGCTCTTCGAATACTTACTGAAATGGCTCTGAGTCATCAAGAAAAGAAGTATTCACAGTCAGGGAACATAGGATTGAAGAGAGGAATGTGCAGGTAAATATGGCCTAGAAACTATCTCACTCCAGGTCTTTGCCAGCCACTCTCGGTTATCTGAAAAGGAATCCCTTGTGCATTAATTACAGCACTTAGGGGTCTACAGGTAACTTTAACAAATAATTGCATCCTGTTGTTGGAACCAATGGCCCTTCTTGGGGATGAAAGTGTAATTTACAACCCCAAGAAGAGCAAAGGTTGCTGGGAAAGCCAATATGCTTGGGCTGCCCCCTCCCAAACCACCATGATGCAAACAAAGAATTTCATTTAGGAGCCAAGAGCTCACACAGAGAAAAGATGAGGGTATTGACCAGATGGCTATTTTGATATAGCCCTTTAACACTCTACTCAAGAACCTCGAAGCAGAAGTAGTACATGAAAGTCATTTATCTGAGAATGACTGTGGGAAAACAGACTCAATGAAATAGATAGTAACTCCAGCACATTTGGAAAAAAAAATCTTTGAAGCTAACTTTGGAATCATATGGAAAATATAAATAAGCTATCCATATCTGCGTCAAGAATGACATTATTTTAAGTAACAGCAACATAACCACCTACCAAAAAAAGACAAAAAAAAACACAAAACCATTTAACTGAAAAGCTTAAGAATACTTCTATCAGATTTACCACACAATTTTGAGTCATAGCTTATCCTTTTGGTACTCTATGTAATAATCAGGACTGAGAAGGACCATGTGGTGGAGCCCTGAAAGAAACAACTAATAACAGGAATTTGGCAGAGTTAAAGTTCTTAAAGGATAAGCACTTTCCAGTGCTCTCAAAACTTGACTTCTCACCTTGAATTTTTCTCACCTTCATGCTATCGAATTCCTTTCCTGATATTAGTGCCACTATAAGTGCATTTTGACAGAGTTTTTACCCATATTGTGGTAATGTGCAGCTCTCCCGGACAGAAATAAAAAAGTGTTATAACAAGAATTCTAAGTGAGAATTGCTGTCCTGGCTTTGCTCACTCTGAACTTCAGAATTTTAACTGTACTTGTCGGGATAGGACCCATAGATATTTAGGTAGAATTAATAATGATAGCAGTCAGTTTTCTTAAAACTCAAAATTTTAAGCAGACTCCAAAGAATTAGTTGATAATGTCTGCATTAACACTATGTACTAAGAATTATGTTCAAAACACTACATATGGTTGTAGAGGGTATACAGTGGGTTCTGAAATCAATTTCTAATTCCTCCAAAGAAACTAGAACTCTTTAGATTGAGTCCTCCCCTGAGTGTCCCATATTATTTCTAAGTGTTCTGATCTGTAGAATATCTGATCAGAAAGTTCTAGGACTAGAAACATTACTTCAATGAAGAATAGGAGTGGAAGGTGGAGGGCATCAAGACAATTTGATGCTGGGTGGACCCCAGAAGAGCATCTACTTAGAGCTAATCCTACCTGTGCATGTAAACTTATTGTAGATGGGAACTTTTGGTTAAATTACTTCAGTTAAGGGCCTTTGATTAGATTGCATGACCCAGAGTGGCTCTTAATCCTGTAATCGGAGTCCTTTGTAACTGGAATTGGCAAGGCTGTAGAGACATAGAGTAATACCCAGAAACTGAGAGGAAGCCACAGAAAGAACAGAAAGCAACGGAGCCCAAAGGAGAAGGCAAAGACCAGCAGACACTATCATGTGCCTCACCATGTGCCTTGCCATATGAGAAAAGAATCTAGGACCACCAGCAGCTGGTCCTCAGGGAGAAAAATATCACCTGATGAACTCATAATTTGGGCACTTTCACAGCCTTGGAACTGTAAGCTTATAAGATGATAAATCCCCATTGTAAGAGCCAACCAATTTATGGTGTATTGCATTGTCAGCCTAGCAAAGTAAAACAAGTACATATAATCTTTCTAAGTATGATAGAAAAGTTAAAAATGCATAAAATTAGCAAAGTAAATTGTTAAATTAATGCACGGTTCCACTTGCTCTGCCACAGTGAAACTGCAACTTTCTCTTCAAGATGATATGAAAGTCCAAGATGCACTCCAAGGAGCACCATGTAGATAACTACCAATTAGCTGTACCCATCTCATTCTCCACTTTTTTTTCATGACAGACTTATTTGTGTGATATTTACTCAAGGAGCCAAAAGTCATACCCTGAAGGAAAATCCAAATTATCTGAAGTGAAGCAAGCCTAAAGTCATAACAGGGAAGTGACACTGTGCAGAGTAAATAATCAGGTGAGGTGAATCACGGCAGGAACCAGGCGAATCAAAATCACAGCAGAGACTTCTGGGAAGATGGCAGACTAGAAAGACACAGGACTCTCTTCTCTTCCAGAAAAAATAGCTAGAGAACAGGCAGAAATGGCCTTGAAAAAATCTTCTAGGGTTTAGAACAACAAGGAAAGGCTGACCACCACTCAGAGGAGAGAGGGGCAAAGGAAAGAATCACAATGGCAAAACTGTGAGTTAAAAGGTGCAGCTGCAAAGCCAGCATCCTCTCCCATCCTATAGACACTTTAGAATTCTCAGGCCTCGGGGCTGGTGGCTACAGACAAAGAGGAGCCCAGGGACCCACTTCCCCAGGAAGAGGGAGAGAGAGAGGGACACAACCTAAGGCCTACTCAGCTTTTGACCCACAAATTTGGTCTGCTGTATCCCATGAGCCCTTCAAGGACGGGTAGGGCCATGCTATGGTTTGCCTTGGGAACTGGCAAGGAACTAAAGAGATCCAACCCTCTCAATCTCCCTCTCTACTGAATGGGACTGGTTGTTGAAGATGCAGAAGAGAGTGGAATTATGTCCTATCCAGGAAAAAGGAGAGGACTGCTAAGCAAAAGTTGGAGAATTTCCTCTGAGAAAGTTTGAATTACAAACCTCTTAGCCTCCAGGCAGGAAGCTCTGTCACACTGATCCAGTCTGTGATGCAGCAAACAGTTTGACCAGGCATTGAACTGAGAGGGTTACCAAAGAGCATCATCTGCTGGCAGACCAAAGAAGTGTACATAAGGAAATTAAAAGTAAATAAGTAAGAGAGGCTTTTACCTGCCTTTACAGCCTCCCTCCCCAAGGCTCTAGGAAGTGAGTCTGCAACCCATTACTGGGTCCAAGGCCCAGATTCAAGCAACTAACAGGAACAATCCTAAAGACCTAGAATGGGTTGAACCAAGAATCAAAGAACAGCAGTAACACACAGCCTTCTGCAACTAAAACCCTAGGAAAGAGAGAAATCAAGCATCTGAGTAAACTCACATCCTAATCAGATGCCCAGACATCAGCAAAAAATTACAAGCCATACTAAGAAAATGGAAGAAATGGCCCAAGCAAAGGAATATATCAAATCTCCAGAAGAGATGCAGGATTTGAGACAACTAATCAATGAGGTGCACACAAATTTCCAAAATCAAATTAATGAGCTGAAAGACAATATGGCTAAAGAGATAAAGGACATCAAGAAGACATTCAGCAAGCACAAAGAAGAATTTGAAAACCTGAATAAAAAATAACAGAGCTCATTGGAATGGAAGACACAATAGGTGAGATTAAAAACACATTAAAAGGCATACTACAGTACTCTCAAAATGATAAAAGAAAGAATAAGTGATACAGAAGACAGAACAGCTGAACTTGAAGAGAGAAGAGAACAGAGTGAAAAGAATGGAAAAAATTGAGCGGGGGCTCAGGGAGTTGAATGATAGCACAAAATGCAACAGTATATGTGTCATGGAGGTTCTAAAAGGAGAAGAAAAGGGAAAAGGAGCAAAAAGAGTTATTTGAGGAAATAATAGCTGAAAATTTCCCAACTCTCAAATGAAATGAACTCATATGTCCAAGAAGCACAGCGTACCTCAATCAGAATAAATGTGAATAGTCCTATTCCAAGACACATACTACTCAGAATGTCAAATTTCAAAGATTAAGAGAAAATTCTGAGAGCAGCAAGGGAGAAGCAAACCATCACATACAAGGGATGCCCAGTAAGGCTTTGCAGATTTCTCACCAGAAACCATGGAGGCGAGAAGACAGTGGTATGATACAATTAGGATACTGAAAGAGAAAAACCACCAGCCAAGAATTTGTTATCCAGAAAAATTGTCCTTCAAATATGAAGGTGAGTTTAAAATATTCACAAACTAAGAAAGTTCATAAAAAAGAATCAACCTTTACAGGAAAATTTAGGGAAGCCTTACAATCTGAAAGAAAAAGATAGGAGAAAGAGGCTTGGAGGAGAGTATAGAAGAAAGAATAGCAGAAAGGATAACCACAAGAGTAAAAAGACTGATGAAAATAAGATATGACCTATGAAAACCAGAGAAAAAATGGTGGAAGTAAACAATACATTTACAGTAATATCATTGAACATGAATGAATTAAACTCCCCAGTCAAAAGTCATAGGCTGTAGAATGGATAAAAAAGCATGAGCCATCCATATGAAACCTACAAGAAACTCACCTTAAACCCAGGGATACAAACTGGCTGAAAGTGAAAGGTTGGAAAAAGATACCCCACAAAAACAGTAACAAAAAATAGCAGGGGTAGCTATACTAATATCAGACAAAACAGACTTTAAATGTAAAAAGATATAAGAGATACAGATGGCCATTATATATTAAGAAAAGGGACAAGCCACTCGGAAGAAATAACAGCCAGAAATATCTATGCACTTAACCAGGGTACCTCAAAATAAATGAAGCAAACTCTGGCAAAACTGAAGGCAGAAATAGACATCTCTAAAATAATAGCTGGAGATTTCAACACACTACTCACATCAATAGATAGCAGAAACTATACAGAAGATCAAGGAAACAGAGAACTTGAACAATATGATAAACGAACTAGACCTAACAGACATATACAGAATGTTGCACCCAAACTCAATGAGTTATACATTCTTCCCAAGTGCTCATGGATCTTTCTCCAGGATAGACCACATGTCAGGTCACAATGCAGCTCTCAATAAATATAAAATGATTGAAATTATACAAAGCACCTTCTCAGATCATAATGCAATGAAACTAGAAATCAATAATAAACAGGAAAGAGGTAAATTCACAAAAGAGGAGGCTAAACAACATATTCCTAAATAATCAGTGAGTCAAAGAAAAAAATTGCAACTGAAATCAGTAAATATATTCAAACAAGTGAAAATGAGAACACAAGATATCAAAACTTAGGGGATATAGCAAAGGCAGTATACTTAGAGGGAAATTTGTAGCCCTAAATGCCTAGGTTAAAAGAAGAAAGAGCTAAAATCAAAGATCTAACTGAACAACTGGAGAAACTAGAAAAAGAACAGCAAACCATTCCCAAAGCAAGCAGAAGGGACTAAATAATAAAGATTAATAAATAATAAAGATTAGAGCAGAAATAAATGAAATTGAGAACAACAATAGCAAAAGAACCAATAGAGAAAATCAACAAAACCAAAAGCTGGTTCTTTGAGAATATCAACAAAATTGACAAATCCCTAGCTAGACTAACAAAGGCAAAAAAGAGAGAAGATGCAAATAAATAAAATGAGATATGAAGGGGTTGAAGTTATGACTGACCCCATAGAAATAAAAAGGATCATAAGAGGATATTATGAGAAACTGTATGCCAACAAACTAGACAACCTAGATCAAATGGACAAATTTCTAGAAATGCACAAACAACCTACACTGACGTGACAAGAAATACAAGAACTTAACAAACCAATCACATTTAAAGAAATTGAATCAGTCATTAAAAATCTCCCAACAAATAAATAAAAAGAAAAAAATCTCCCAACAAAGAAAAGTCCAGAACCAGATGGCTTCACAGGTGAATTCTACCAAGTATTTCGAGAAGAATTAACACCAATCCTTTCTAAACTCTTCCAAAAAATTGAAGAGAAGGAAAAATTACCTACCACAATTTATAAGCCAACATCACCCTAATACCAAAGCCAGATAAAGACACTACAAGAAAAGAAAATTACAGACTAATCTCTCTAATGAACATAGATCCAAAAATTCTAAACAAAATACTTGCAAATAGAATACAACAGTGTATCAAAAGACTTATACATCATGACCAAGTGGGATTTATTCCTCGTATGCAAGGGTGGTTAAACCTAAGAAAATCAATTAATGTAATACACAATATTAACAAATTGAAGGGGGAAAAAATCACATTATCATCTCAATCAATACAGAAAAGGCATTTGACAAAATCCAGCATCCTTTCTTCATTAAAAAAAAAAAAAAAAACACTTTGAAAGATAGGAATAGAAAGAAAATTCCTCAGTATGATAAAAGGCATATATGAAAATCCCACAGCCAACATCATACTCAATGTGGAAAAATCAAAAACAAGACAAGGATGCCCACTGTCACCATTGTTATTCAACATTGTACTAGGAGTTCTAGTTAGAGCAAGAAAAAAATAAAAGGCATCCAAAAAGGAAAAGAGTAAGTAAACCTCTCACTATTTGCAGATGACATGATCCTATATCTAGAAAATACTGAAATCTTTATGACAAAGCTACTTGAGGTAATAAATGAGTTCAGCAAACTGGTAGGATACAAAATCAACCTTCAAAGATCAGTAATGTTTCTGTACACTAGTATTGAACAATCTGAGGAGGAAATCAGGGGGGAAATTCCATTTACAATAGCAACAAAAAGATTCAAATACCTAGGAATCAATTTAACCAAAGAAGTACAAGACCTATATACAGAAAACTACAAAACAATGCTAAAAGAAATCAATGAAGACCTAAATAAATGGAAAGACATTCTGTGTTCATGGATTGGAAGACTAAATATTGTGATGTCAGTCCTACCCAAATTGATGTATAGATTCAGTGCAATATCAATCAAAATCCCAAAAGCCTACTTTCCAGAAATAGGAAAGGCAATTACCAAATTCATTTGGAAGGGAAAGTGTACCCAAATCGCCAAAAGCATTCTGAAAAAGAAGAGCAACATGGGAGAAATTTCAATGCCTAACCTTGAAAATGATTACAAAGCTACAGTGGTCAAAACAGCATAGTAGGGAAGCGGCTTTGGCTCAATCAGTAGGGCTCCTGTTTACCATATGGGAGGCCCCGGGTTCGGTTCCCGGGGCCTCCTGGTGAAGGCAAGCCTGCCCGCATGGCGTGGTTAGCTGACCCAGCGAGCACAAGCAGCAAGGGGGGGATAAATGAATAAATAAATAAAATCTTTAAAAAACAAGCAAACAAACAAACAAAAAAAAACAGCATAGTAGTGGCATAAAGATAGACACATCAGTCAGTGGAATAGGAATTGAGAGTCCAGAAATAAACCTTCACCTTTATGGCCAACTGGTTTTTGACAAATCTACGAAGTCCATGTTGACAAAACCATCTCTTCAACAAATGGTGCTGGAAGAACTGGATATCCATCAACCAAAAGAATGAAAGAAGATCTCTATCTCACTCCCAATATAGAATGAACTCAAAATGAATCAAAGACCTAAATATAAAAGCCAGGACCAAAAAACTACTAGAAAAAAATGTAAGGAAACATTTTAAAGACTTTGTGGTAAGTGGTGGTTTCTTGGACCTTACACCCAAAGCACGAACAACAAAAGAAAATATAGATAAATGGGACCTCCTCAAAATTAAACACTTTTGCACCTCACAAGGCTTTGTGGTGAAAATGCAGCCAATTCAATGGGAGAAAATATTTTGAAATCACATATCTGATAAGGGTTTAATATCCATGATATATAAAGAGATGCTACAACTCAACAATAAAAAGGAAAATGACCCAATTTAAAAATGGGCAAAAGGGAAGCAGATGTGGCTTAAGCAGTTGGGCACCCGCCTACCACATGGGAGGTGCCAGGTTTGGTTTGCAGTGCCTCCTGAAGAAGACGAGCAAGACAACAAGCTGACATGATGGGCTGGCACGGCAAGCTGATGCAATGAGATGATGTAACGAAGAGACACAATGAAGAAACACAAGAGAGCACAACAAATGGGGAGTGGAGGTGTGCCTCCTAAAAAGAAGACAAGCACACAACAAATGGACACAGAGAGCAGACAGTGAGAACAAACAATGAGAGATGGGTAGAAATAAATAAATAAAATAAATATTTTTTTAAAATGGACAAAAGCCTTGAATAGACATTTGTCCAAAAAATAAACACAAATGGCAAAAAATAAATAAACAAAAGAAAAATTGCTCAACATCACTAGTGATTAGGGAAATGCAAATCAAAGTACAACAAGATGTCATTTCACACCTATCAGAATGGCCACTATTAAAAAGACAGAGAACTACAAGTGCTGGAGAGGATGTAGAAAGATAGGAACATTTATTCACTGTTGGTGGGAAGGTGGATGGTATAGCCACTGTGGAAGACCGGTTGGCAGTTCCTCAAGAAGTTGAATATAGATTTGCCACCTGACCTGGCAATACCACTACTGGGTATATACCCAGCAGAACTGAGAGCAGTGACACAAACAGACATCTGCACACTGATGTTCGTAGCGGCATTTTTCACGATTGCCAAATGTTGGAAACAACCCGGGTGTCCTTCAACTGATAAGTGAATAAACAAACTGTGGTGTACTCACACGATGGACTATTATGTAGCTGTAAGAAGAAATGAAGCCATAAAACATATGACAACATGGATGAACCTGGAGGACATTATGCTGAGTGAAGCAGGCTAGACACAAAAAGACAAATACTGTATGATTTGCACTACTATGAACTAAATATCGTGTGTAATCACATGGAGTTACTAACTTGAATATGGGTCACCAGAAAATAGAATGAGGTTAGAGAATGGAAAGCTGAGGGTTAACTTGTGCAGAACTGGTAAAAATGTTGTATGTTAATCTTTGAAAATGAATAGAAAAAGTGAAAGCCCAGCATGATGTGTGTAACTAGCAGTACTATTGTGTGGGTAAGAAAGTGGTTTAAAGGGAAAGTCTTAGGTCATGTATATTACTAAAAGGAAACCTGAAAAATGTAACATGGAACTGTATAGCATAGTAAAACTGCATGTGAAATACCAATATGGGTAAAATTGCATATATAAGATGTTTTTCTTTGAAGCTGAACAAATGTATGCTAAGATGTTAATATCAAGACAAAAAAAAAAAAAACATTATACTAAGTGAAAGAAACCATACACAAAGTACTTTATATTGTATGAATCCATTTATATAAAATGTACATATATGCGAATATTCTCGCTATCATCCTGATTTTGTAATAATCAGGGTAGGCTAAACATACGCTATATTAGAAACCACGCATGTGTCCCCAGACCTAGCTTTTCTCCCTGGGTCTGGTTTTTAGAATGCTGGTGATAAACTAAGCCTGATTTATTATATGACCATCCTGTATGGGAAATGACTGTAACTTTGGTTATCTTTAGTCAACCTTAAGAGATATAGGGACGGATGTGGCTCGGGTGGTTGGACGTCCGTCTCCCATATGGAGGGACCTGCGTTTGAGCTCCAGGACCTCCCAGTAAAAATTTAAAAAAGAAAAACATAGAAGGCGTGTGAGCCACCAGGTCCCGTGTGCAGGTGCACCACCAGGCCCCCGAGCCACGCAGCAAGATGATGACTTAACAGGAGAGTGACACAAGGGAGAGCCAAGACGAGACGCACCGACAAACCAGGAACTAAGGTGGCGCAGGCGGTAGGACATCTCTCTCCCACATCGGAGATTCCGAGGATCTAAGGATGAGAAGAGAGGGCCAGGAAATGGACACAGAGAGTTACTCAGCGAATGGACACAGAAACAGCAAAAACGAGGGGGGTGGTGGTGGTAAAAACGGATAAAAGTAAATAAATAAATAAATCCTTAAAAAAATGTATAGGGGAGGAAGATGCAGACTATAGTTAGCAGTAATACTTTGACGATGCTCTTTCATGATTTGTTAACAAATGTTTCACAACAATGCAGGGTGTTTGTGGTGGGGTGATATGTGGGAGCCCTGTGTGATGTTATGCATGTTTGTTTGGTAAGATCATGATGTTTACTGAACACTTATTGTTTATGTATATTCATGTATGAATGATATACTTTAAAAATGTAAATATAAATCAAATTATAAAGATGAAGTGAGATTAGTGGCTGTGTAGGGCTGGGGAAGGACTGCTAAGGGGTATGGGCTTTTCTTTTTGGAGTAATGAAATTGTTTGAAAATCTCTTGTGGTGATGAATGCACACCATTGTGACTATTCTAAAAGCCACTGATTACACACTTTGATTAGATCATGTGGTATGTGAATATATCTCAATAAAACTGCGAAATAAATGAGCAAGAATAGCCAGAAATAGCAGCTACGGACAGCAGGGGAAGCATAGAGAGATTGAGAGGTGAAGAATTTTCTTGTATGTTTGTTTGTCTGGGTTTTTATTATTATTATTATTGAAATAATGAAACTGCTCTAATAATGATTGAAGTGATGAATGCACAATTATGTGATTATACCAAATACCACGGATTGTACACTTTGGATGAATTGTATGCTTTATTAATATGTATCAATAAAAATTGATTTGCTTAAAAAAAAAAATTACAGCAGAAGGCTAAGCCCCGCAGATAGGAGCACACCACATAGAATAACGTTAAGGAAAACACGAGCAATTTTATGGCCTCTGCTTTTGTCAGTCCGCTATGTGACATGGGGTGTGCTCAATTACTTTAAAAAACTGAGTGGTGCATAATAGACAAGTAGAGGAATGCAACAGAATGCAGGGCCAAGAAATATATCCTCAGGTCTTAGCTTAGGTTCCTTGAAAAGCAAACCCTCACAAGGATCTGAGTGCCCATGGTTTATTTGGGAGGTGCAGGGAAGTAAAGCAGGAGAGGAAGACATCCTATCAGAGGTAACTAAGCCAGGTGTAATAGTGGGCCAAATGAAATATTTCCCATGGGAAAACTCTGGGGAAATGTCTAACACACGTCTCAGAATTACTCCAACTGAGGAGCAAGCAAGTGAGTAAGCTGGGATATTTATAAAGCAACTCTTCAGATTTTGGTTGAGAACTGCTCCCACAAGATGTTAATTTCCCCCAGAATTTTCAGCCTCCTGTGATTCTATAAAAAGTTCTCAGGCACAGAGATGAAAATAATTGCAACTAGAAGTCATCAGGAGCACAATGAGAAGGTATACTACATACATATTTAGTATATGAAAGAGGTAACCCTACAAAAAATGAGGAAAATACAGACTTCAATAATTGATGTTGGGACAATTAACTATCAGTATGGCAAAAGATAAAATTAGTTTCCTCTCTCACACTATACACAGAAATAGAGCCCAGACGGATTAAAGACCTAGATGTAAAAAGAGAAAATATGTAAAATATCATGGACAAATATCTTTACGACATCCAGATATGGAAGGATGTTTTTAGACATAAAAGTCACAAATTATAAAGGAAAATACCTTAAAATGCTTTCCAGGAGCTGTGTATGCTCGAAATCAACATCCTCTGTGTGGGGCTATTTCTCCCATAGCCAGGATTCACAGGTCCAGGAATCAAGGGGTGGAGATGGGAGTGGCACCACTCACTATTAGCCCTCGTGATCCACTAGAAAAATGTTTGCTTCCTGTCCCTGCAACCTTAAACTCTGCTGATCTACAGGTCTTAGTTCCAAAAGATGGCGTAGTTTCACCAAGAGGCACAACAACGAATCTATTGAACTGGAGGTTAAGACTGCCACCTGGCCACTTTGGGCTCCTCAAGCCTCTGAATCAACAGGCATAGAAGAGAATTACTGCACTGGCTGAGGAAACAGAACTGCAACTACACAATGGAGGTAAAGAAGAGTTTGCCTGGAATACAAGAGATCCCCTAGGGCATCTCTTAGAATTACCATGCCCCGTGATTAAAGTCAATGGAAAATTGCAACAACCTAATCCAGGCAGGTTTACCAATGACCCAGAAACTTCAGGAATGAAGGTTTGGGTCACCCCACCAGGCAAAGAAAGACAGCCAGCTGAGGTGCTTACTGAGCGTAAAGGGAACAAGGAATGGGTAGTGGAAGAAGGTAGTGATTGATAAATATGAATTATGATCACATGACCAATTACAGAAACAAAGACCATAATGGTTATGAATATTTCCTTGTTTTGTTATGAGTATGGTTGTATATGTACCTAAAGAAAATATTTTTGTTTTCTTCCCTATCTTATCCCCTTATATGACATAAATTGTATTAGTTTCATGTCAGAATATTTAAATTATAGGATATCAAGTTTAAGAGTAAATATTACCCAAGGACTTGTACCCTATTCTGGAGAGATTTAGTTCATTTTCAGTTGTACACAGGACAGTTGAGTATTGTTAGACAAAATACGTATATATATACACAATTGCTTTTATTTAGAGATTAAAAGTGGTTTAAGATGATGTGTATGGCTGCCAAGTTCACAAGGAGTAGACTATGATAGTTAGGCTCCTGTGTCAACTTGGCCAGGTAATGGTGCCCGGTTGTCTGGTCAAACAAGCACTGGCCTAATTGTTACTGTGAGGACATTTCATGGACTTAAATCATCAGTAAGTTGATTGCATCCATGGCTGATGACATATACAATCAACTGAGGAGACTGCCTTCAGCAACGAGAGACGTCTCATCCAATCAGTTGAAGGCTTTAAAAGGAAGAGCGATGATCTCATCTGTCAGAAGAATTTTCACCTCTACTTCAGCCAGTCAGCTCTTCCTGGGGAAGTCATTGAGGACGTTCTTTGGAGTTCCTGGCTTGTAGCCTGCCCTACAGAATTTAGGCTTGTGTACCACCACAGTCCCGTGAGACAATTTTATAAAACTTCATAATACCAACAAATATCTCCTGTTGGTTCTGTTTCTCTAAGAAGACTCTGACTAATACATATATATATAGATGATAATTTCTGAATAACTAAAGCATCTATATGATAAAGGAACCACAAACAACATGGAAAACCAATCTATGCCAATTTAAAGAAGTTTTTGGCAGCCAACAAATATGGCAAAGGATTATCAGTAGTTAGAATATATAAAGTTATCCTTTCAACCCAAAAGATAAAGACAGTTCAGTTGATAAATGAGCAAAGGATATAAACAGAATTCACAGAGAAGGAAACCATTCAATAATCATATGAAAAAAATGATCAAAACTCAGGGAAATGCAAATTCAAACAACAATAACATAACATATCATACAGATCAGGTGGACAAAAATTAATGTGTGATTACATCAATTATTAGCAAGTCTATGGAGACTTCCATTCATTGCTCATGGGAGAGTGAACAGGAATAATCGCTTTGGAAAGCAATTTTGTGGTAGCTAGCAAGCAATTCCACTTCTAAGGATTCATTCTAGAGCAGGGGTTCTTAACCAGGTGTCCGTGGAAAGATTTCAAGGGGTCTGTGAGCTTGAATTGAAAAAAATCAACTTATCTTTATTTTCTCTGACCTCTAACTGAAATCTAGCATTTCCTTAACTTATTAATGTATGCAATAAATAAATTACAGTAGTATTCATTTCACCTGATGGGCAAAGGGGTCCATGGAACAGAAAAGGTTAAGAACCCCTGCTTCTAGAGACATTCTCGCACAGATAACCAAGGAGATCTCCAAAATGTCCATTGGTGTTTGTAATAGAAAAAGAAATAAGTAAAGGAAAGGGAAATAAGAAAGGAAGGGAAGGAAGAGGAGAGCCATGGGATACAGGAAGGAAGGAAGGATCTAAATGTCCCTGAGGAATAGATAAAGTGTATGTAATTGTATTGAAATACCATTCAGCAGTTGAAAGGACTGAGGAAGATATATGTATATAAACAAGATTAAATCTCAAAAGCAGACGTTGAGCTAAAAAAAAAAAAAAAAAAAAGTAATTTGCATTGAATACTTAAATTATACCATTTATATCATCTATTAAAATGTTTTAAACAAACAAAAAATGGCATATGGATAGAAAAGAGCCAAACCATGTAAGAGAATGTTAGTTAACTATGAAGAGAGAGTGAGAGAGGGAGATTGCAAAAGGGAAGAGAGCTGTTCAGTAATGTTTTGTTTTGTTTTGAGGTACTGGGGGCTGGGAATTGAACCCAGAACCTCATAGGTGGGAAGCTGGTGCTAACCACTGAGCCACATTGGCTTCTCTGGGTTTTTTTTTTTTATTATTTGTTTTGCTTGTTGTTTGTTTTTGTTTTTTCCAGAAGGCACCAGGACCTCCCATGTGGGAGGCAGGTACTCAACAGCTTGAGCCACATCCGCTTCCAGTAATGTTTTATTTTTTTAATATACTTTTTAATTTTTTTTTTAAGATACTTAGATTACATAAATGTTACATAAAAAATATAGGGGATTCCTATATGCCCTGCTCCCTACTCCTCCCACATTTTCCCACATTAACAACATCCTTCATTAGTGTGGTACATTTGTTGCAATTGATGAATGCATTTTAAAGCATTATCAGTAAGCATGGATTATAATTTACATTGTAGTTTTTATTCTTTCCTGCACAATGATGGGCAAGAACGATGGACTATAGTAGACTTATTGTTATTCTACTATAGACTTATTCTGGTTCTAGCAATGGAAGAAATTATATCATTGATGTGGAGGCAGTGGCCACTGGAGGTTCTGAGGGTAGGGAGAGGGAGAAACAGGTATAATACAGGGGCGTTTTGGGGACTTGGGAATTGTCCAGAATGACACTACAATGACAGATACAGGCCATTATATACCTTGCCATAACTTAATTATTTTTTAAAAAGATTGAAACCAATATGGTGCAATCGCAACATACATTTAATATCAGTAGTAGATATATAGGTGTCTGTTATGTTATTTGTTTACCATTTGAGTACAGTCCAGAGATCCCACCCAGGGACCACCAATCACCATCAATTATAATGGTCCTTGACATACAGGTCCCAAACCTTGCCTCAGATCATTCTTTTTCCCCAAAAGTGATCAGATTGCATCAGGTTCATTTGCTATGTTTGGGACAAATCAAACTTGTGATTTATAAGATTATTTTCATTCACACACAACTAATTATCAACAGCTAATATTTAGCATTTTATATACATTGGCCCCTCTTAGCAATTCAGCAATGTAGGTTGTTATCCCTGCTTTACAGAGAGGTAAACTGAGGTTATGGAACCTGGTCAAGTTCTCATGAGTCCTAAGGAGCAGAGTTGGGCCTAAGAACTAAGTCTGCTTTTCTCTGAAGCCAGAGTTGTCACCTTAGCAGCCCGCCCCACTCTATGGGAAAGAGCATTTGTAGAAAAGCACAAAGTCCCAAACTTTTACATAAAGTTTTTATCCCTTGATGTACTTAATTAGGAGTTGTGTATTGAAGTGGAAAGAGTAGACTTTTGGCAAAAGAGTTAGAGCAATCGTAGGCATGTGTCTCCATTTAAATTAAGAACAGAGCTGATTCTTGTCTTTATCAGTGGGTATCCTTTAATGTAGTGTGATTAGCTTTACTCTGGGCTTCCAAGCTGGAGTTGCTCAAATTCTCAGGACTTAGAACAAAGAAGAAATCTGGAATAAAGTACCTGACAACAAGGAATGTTTTAACTGTCTGTTGCTGCCTTAGTCCTAGCCCTCCTTTCCCTATATCTCAAGCCACTTTTGTTGCACTAATGGCTCAGAATTTCCTTGAGATAAGAACTGGAAAGAATTTTAATAGCTTTTGTCAAACATTATGGTACTTAGCATTAAGTCTTCCCCACTGCTACCACAACAGTTATCTCATACCCAAATCCTGAAAGCCATCTTATTGTCTTTCATGAAGTCCCTGCCTGGCACCCCCATGCCCCATCTCCCTGCAGTCTGGGGCCCCCTATCTGCTAATAGGTCCTATGCCGTGTTGGTCATGAGTTCAGACCTGGGGGTGAAGCCCACTTAGGTTTTCATCTCGGTTGCTCCTCATATTTACTAGCTTTGTGACTTGGAGCTAGTTACATCACTATTTGTACCTCAGTTTCCTCATTTGGGAATAGAGATAGTAACAATAGCTACCTCATATGGTTATAGTAAGGAGTAAATAGATAAGGGATGAAATTTGCTTTTTAGTGCAATGCCTGTCACTAAAGGACTCATTAACCATCAGCTCTTGTTAATATCAGCTTTTCGCTATTGTAAATATTAGGATTCCCTTCATGCATTGCCCCTCAGACTTCTGAGCATCACCTTCTCCTGGATTCTCCACTGTCCTGTTCTATCCACCTGCCAGGCCTTGTTCTTATCTGTCTTATTTCTGCAGCTGGATTTTCTCCCAGGGCCTGTAGCTGCTTATGTCCTCTCAGTGGCTGCAGTATCCCAGAGGGCAAAGACAAAACCAAATATCAGATTCTGGGTTCTCTTGGTTGTTGTCTCCCTGTGCTTAGACAGATATCCAGGCTAGGCCCTATCTTAAGATATGACAGAAATGACAAAAGGCATCGATGGCCTATGAATAAAATCTGCTTACCTCAGGGATAGCAAAGTTATCGAGATAAGATGAGACAGAAACCAAGCCCTCAATATGTGGAAGGAACACCCTTCAGCATTTTCAGCCTTGGCGCTATGAACACGTGGAGCTGCATAACCCTTGGTTGTGGGGCCATCCTGTGCATTGTTGGATGTTTAGCAGCATCCCTGGCATCTACCCATAAGTTGCCATTAACACCCCCTCCTTGTGCCGTGACACCCAGGAATGTCTCCAGACATTGCCAGTTGTTCCCTGTGAGGCAGAATTGTACCTGGTTGAGAAACCAGCTTGTGTTCAACAGAAAAGCTACCAGGTGTGGTTGTAGGTAAAAGAAGGTAGCTTAAAGAAACTCCATTTCTGGTATCTACCTCTGTCCGGAGGGTAGGAATCATTTTACATATCCTATAGTCAGAATACCTAGAAGAAATCATTTTCATCCACACCGGTATTTTCTTTGTTGGAAAGTTGCTGAAATAATACAGTAGTTTTTACTTGGGGCCACTCCAGTTATGCTGTGAATCTTGCCCATGACAAGAATGCATTCTGTTTGGTAAGAGTATGCTGATTGATTTAGAAATAACCGTATCAAAACTCTATTATCGGGAAGCGGCTGTGGCTCAATCAGTAGGGCTCCCGTTTACCATATGGGAGGCCCCGGGTTCGGTTCCCGGGGCCTCCTGGTGAAGGCAAGCCTGCCCGCACGGTGTGGTTAGCTGACCCAGCGAGCACAAGCAGCAGGGGGGGGATAAATGAATAAATAAATAAAATCTTAAAAAAAAAAAAAAAAAACTCTATTATCCCAGACGAATTTTATTTTCTTATTCATGCTTACTTGTATTTTCCATCTTTTTTATACTAAATATGTTTATTTTTTAGAAATTTTAAGACGATTGTTTACAAGGCCTTTCATCATAAAATCTGACTCTTAGATATTAGGGAGAGAGATTTTTAAAAAGAGGTCAATCATTTCACCTTCTGAGCTTCAGATTTCTCATTTATAAAGTGAGTTGTTTGGATCATCCATAAGATACATGGTAAGCAAAAAGACATAGAAGAAGAAAAAAGTGTTTTTATTAAAAAACATCAATAAAAAGGAAATTCAAATACCTTACTTTCTTTGTTGGAAGGAAATAGAGCATAATTCTATGTACAGAATGTGGCTTACACACACCCGCTCCTGTGAGTGCAGGCATATATATAACTTGCTTCTAACCAGTAGAACATGGCAAAGGTGGATCGGACATCGCCCCCTGATTAGGTTGTATTATTAGCAAAGATGATGGAGTTTTACTCCCAAAACTACACTGTGTTCTATAAGACCCTGCCTTAACTGACAGATTTCTTTCTTTACCATAAGGAAACAAATAGCCATGAGGAAGCAAACAGCCATGTGGTGAACTTCCTGTGGGGAGAGACATATGGCAGGCAGAAATTCTGAAAGCCTCATCCTACAACCACAAAGACTGAATTCTGCTAACAGCCACTGAGCTTGGATAAGGGCCCCAAACTCCAGAGGAGAGCACAGCCCAGCTGACACCGTGATAGCAGCTGATGAGACCCTGAGTAGAGGACACAGCAAGGCCATGCCCAGACTCCTGACCCATGGCAACTGAATTTATAAATGTGTGTTGCTTTAAGCCAGTAAATTTGTGGTAATTTGTTACACAGCAATAGCAAACTGATACAAATAGAATTTGACATTTGGGATACACTGAAAAATAAAATTCTTAGGTGAAAGAAAAAATTAAATAAGAATTCTTAGTTAGAATGAGAGATTGAAAGCATAGTTTAACACTTCCGATATCCTAGTAAAGCAAGAGTAAAGAAGATTTTTTACAATCTCCCAAGGATGGGGAAAACAGGTCTGGTTGATTGACTTAAAGACTGCTTCTTCCACGCTCCTTGTTCTCCATTTCTTCTGTGATGTAATTGTGCAATTCCTCACACTAGAGAGGGCGTGTATTTTCTGCTCCTTGACTTTCAACTCAGCCATGTGGCTTACAATGGCCAATGTGACATTAGTAAATATGCTGTGACCAGAGGCTTGAAATGCACTTGCATGGTTGAGCTTAACCTTTTTTGCCTCTATCATCACCGTGAGAACTGTGCTGGCTGGTACACTGGTGTAGGGGGTGAGAGAGACATGGAGCAAGTCTGGACCTAACATGCATTGTGGAATCAAGCTCAGCTAAGCTCAGTGTAGATTAAATAAGCTCAAGCCAATGTGCAAACACCTGAGGGTAAATAAATTATTGTTATGTTAAGCCATTGAGCCTTGGAGTGATTTGATGTGCAGTAGCCTTCTAAAAATAGATGACTAAGGGAGGAGAAAAAGAAGATTATTGAATTGGAAGAAAAGTTAATAGAAAATATTCAAATTGAAACAGAGAAATAAAAACAAAATAAAAATATAGGCGAAATGTAAGAGATATGTGGGACATAGGCAAACAGTCTAAAATTAACAGAATGTGAGTTCCAGAAGAGAAGGAAGGAGTGAGTGGGCAGAAACAAGATTTGAAGAAAAATTTCCAAAACTGACAAATCACACCTCAGATTTAAGAAGCTCAGGGACCCCAAGCAGAATAAAGACAAAGAGATTTGCACTTAAATGCATCGGGGTAAAACCACCAAAAATCAAAACAAAGAGAAAAAATTTAGCACTGTGGGGCCAGGAGGAGAGGTGCCCAGGAGTGCGTTACCTTCAAATCAGTAATAATAAGACTGAAATGAAGGAAGCCAGGAAAAAGTAAAAGGATTATCTCAAAAGGGCTGGAAAAGATATTTGCCAAATTGTAATTCTATACTCAGCAAAAATATTCAAAAATAAAAGCCAAATAGAAAACGGAGATAACTAATCACCAGCTGGCCACCACTAAAAGAAACACTGAAAGCAGTTCTTCAGGCAGAAAGAAAATGATCCCAGGCAGAAATACAAAAATGCAGGAAGGAATGAAGAATATTAGAAAGGTTACAGGTATTCAAAATAAAAATGAATATTGACTGTACAAAACAAAAATAGTTATCTTTTGGAGTTTAAAGTATATGTAGAATTAAAATTCAAGGTAGGAAAATGCAGGAATAAATGGAATTAAAGTGTTCTAAAGTCCCAGCATTATAAGGGAAATAATAAAGTATTCAACTATAAATAGTCAAGGTTAATTATAACCCCTGCGGTAGCTACCAAAAGAATATGTATAACTGAAAATAGAATTTTTAATGGAATAATAAAAAAATTGATTAAACCAAAAGAAAGTAAGCAATAAAGGATCATAAAATGGGTGAATCAAATACAAAAAAATAGGAGGTAGTAAATATAAATCCAAATATATCTCTATTGGACTAAATACTTTAATTAAAAGGCTAATAATACTTCAATTAAAAGATAATATTCATGCATCTATGCCAAAGATGTACTGTGTTGATAATGGGAGAGTATGGAAAAAGTGTGCCAAATGTATGCTATGGACCATGCTTAGTGGTAAAAGTCTGATGATATTATCTCACAATCTGTAACACATGTTCCACCATGGTGTGGTGTGGTGTGTTGATGGAGGGAGTGTTGCCTTCTGCACATGAGCATGATTGTTTTGTATGCTCACAACTTCTGTAATAAAAATATATTTTTAAAAAATAAGTGAGTTGAATTCGGGAAAAATACATCAAATGTAAGATATGGACTATAGTTAGTAGCAAGATTTTGACAATATACTTTCATAATTTGTAACAAATGTCTCACAACAATGCAAGGTGTTGGTGGTGGGTTGATGCATGGGGCCCCTATATGATGTTATGCATGCTTGCTTTGTAAGTTCACAACTTTTACTCTACATTTCTTGTTTATGTATGTTCATGTATGGATAATATAAAAATAATAAAAGTAATGGAGTGGGTTGGGGGAAAAATACACCAAGTGTAATATTTGAGGATGTTTTTCATCACTTGTTAAAAATGTTTCACAACAATGCAAGGTATTGGTGGTGGGATGAGGTGTGGGAGCCTTGTGTAGTGTGCATGTTTGTTTTGTATGTTCACAACTTTTATTACATACTTACTGTTTATATATGTTTATGTATGAGTGATACACTTCAATAATTTTTTAAATGAAAATATATATATAATTAGACAGATAAAAGGTAAAAATCAAAGCCAAATACTATTTTCAAAATCCATGTTAAATATAAGGACACAAAAAGGTTAAAAGTGAAAGTATACCAAAAGATATACCACAGAAAAGAGTAACCAAAAGAGAGTGGTGTTACAAAATTGGGCAGTGCAAAGAGTAAACCATGGTTAGTAGCAATACTTCAATATGGGTTCATCAATAATAACAAATGTACCACACTAATGTAAGATGTTAAAGGGGGAAAGTGCCAGAGGGGGAGGGAGTGGGGTATATGGGAATCCCCTGTACTTTCAATGTAACATTTATGTGATCTAACGCTTCTTTAAAAATAAAAATAATTAATTAATTAATTTTAAAAAAGGATCTATATAGGTTTAAGCAACTGAGGAATTGTTTATTCTGCGTTTAAAGTCATATGTTGGTAGAGTTTCTGTTTGGGGTGATGGTAAAGTTTTGTTAGTGGACAGTGGTGATGTAATGCAACGTTGGGAATGTGATTAACATCATTGAATTATATATCTGAATGTGGTTAAAAGGGGACATTTTAGGCGGTATAAATGTCATTAGAACAAAAAGTTAAAAACAAAACAACCATAGGATTGTACAACACAAAGAGAGAATCTTAATGTCAACTATGGACTATAGCTAATAGTACATTATAATAATATTCTCTCATCAGTTGTAACAAAGATATCACACCAATGCAAAAATGTTAAATATGAGGGAACTTATATGGGAACTCTGATCTTTCTGTAAAACTACAACTTCTCTAATAAGAAAAATTAATTTTTAAAAAGTGGCATGGTTAGGATATATTCAAATATGAACTTTAGGGGAAGAAGAACCACAAGAGATAAAGAGGATCATCACAACATAATGATGAAGTAATCAGGCCTCCATGAAGATATCACAATTCTAAAACCATATGCATCCAATAACATACCTCCAAAATTCACAAAGCAGAAATTGACAAAACTAAAAGAAATAGACAAATGCACAATCACAGTAGGAAATTTTAACAAACATCTATCAATAATTGGTAGAATATGCAGACAAAAATAAGTCAGTATGCTCCACCCCATATCAAAATGGCAGAGTGAAAAGCTCAGGACTCTATATCCCCAGAGAAACTTAGAATGACCGGTAAGAACTTGCAGAAACATCTTTCTCAATGCTCCAGAAGACAGATAAAGGATTGCAGTAACAAAGAAAGGGCCAAATTAAGAAAAAGGCAACTTAAAAGTGGTAGGATGAGGGAATGAATGTAGCTCAAGTGGTTGAGCGCCTGCTTCCCATATACGAGGTCTTGGGTTCAATCCCTCGTACCTCCTAAAAGCAAACAAACAAAATAAACAAATGGAACTCTCATTGGGGAGCAGATGTAGCTCATGATCGAACACCTGCTTCTCACATAAGCAGTCCTGGGTTCAATCCCTGGTACCTCCTAAAAAAAAATTTTTTTAAATAAAAATAAAGGAAAAGTGGTAGGATCACATGACACCTTGGCTGGCCCCTCCCTCAACCCTCACCAGCTCAGCAAGGAGCCACTCTGCACTTCCAGTGTGGATCTCTGGTCCTGATTCCAGAGGGAACAGAGTAACCTTTGTGCACATATTAGGAGAATATATGTCTGGCTCAATATCTCAATCTGAGGGACAGATCTAGGACAGTCATTGCAGGTGCTCCATCCCAGAATTTTGCCCCACATGTATAAGGAAGATCATAGAGCCCCCCTATAAAATGTTGTGGGACATCAGTCAAGTCATGGCTACCTGGGACAAGGGACTGTTGGCTATAGAATATACAGTGAAATGCCCAGGGCCATGAAGAAACTGCTTCCTAGGGAAGAAGGACATTTGTATCCAAGTAAATGAGGGAATTCCTAAGGCCACACACACATGCCCAAGATAAGATAGCATGCACAGAAGGAAAGCCCCTATGCTTTGATTTGGTACAATTCTCTAAACTCATTGTATTGATAAGCCATGAAGAAGAGCACTCACACAGGTCAATTTGCAAAGACCGGGGAAGGTATTTTCATTTTTTTCTTCTTTTATTTATTTTTTATTAGCCCCTCGCATTCAAGGAAAGCTCAATCATAACACTAGCTGGACACAAGCTTAAGGAACAGATGCCTCAGAGTCTAAATTCCAGCAATAACACATTAAACTATCAAAATGTCCAGTTCCAACAAAAGATTACAAAGCATTCAAAGAAACAGGAGGTGATGGCCCAGGCAAAGGAGAAAACTAGAGCATTAGAAATCAACAATAAGGAGGAGAAAACCTAAAACATACCAGAAAAGTTTTTTTTTTTTTGAACCAAATATACTCAAAAAGCTAAAGAAAATATGGACAAGGAGCTAAAGGTAATCAAGAAAATGAAAGATGAACACAAAAAGAAGATCAGTAGAGAGATGGAAGTTATGAAAAGGAATCAAACAGAGTTGAAGACTACGGTAACAGAAATTCAAATTTTCCTAGAGGGGTTTAACAGCAGATTAGAGCTGGCAGTCTCGAAGATAAACTGTGGGAATTATCCAGTCTGAGATGCAGAAAGGAGAAAGAGTAAAGAAAAGTGAGCAAAGCCTGAGGATCTGAGCATACCAATATACACAATGTGGAAGTCCCAAAAGGAGAAGAAAGACAGAAAGGGGCAGAGATAATATTCAAAGAAACAATGACTGAAAACTTCTCAAGTTTAACAAGAGACAAGAACACACACATCCAAGACACCAATGAATACCAAACAGGATAAATCCAAATAGACCCACAGCATGGCATGTTATGAAACTGTTGAATGCCAAAGATAAAGAATTCGGAAAGCCACAAGAAAGAAACAATGTGTCACTTACAAAGAAGCCTCAATAAGATTAAGTTCCAATTTCTTGTAGGAAACCATGAAAGCAAGAAAGTAGTGGGATGACATATTTAAAGTGCTGGAAGCAAATATATATATATATCCAACCAAGAATTCTATATCTGGCAAAATGTTCTTTCAAAAATGAGGGACAGATTAAGACATTCCCAGATAAACAAAAGCTGAGGGAGTTCATCTCCACTAGACCAACTTTACAAGAGATGCTAAAGAGAGTTCTTAAGGTTGAAAGGAAAGGGTAGACAACAGATTGAAGTTGCAGGAAGAAATAAAGATATCTGATAAGGGCAATAACGTGGTAAATATAAATGCCATTTTATTTTTGGCTTGTAACTTCACTTTTTACTTCCTACAGGATCTAAAAGGCAAAAGCATAAAATGTAATGATAAATCAGTAGTTTCAGACTCATAATGTAAAAACATGTAATTTGTGACAAGAATTACATAAAGGTGGGGGTACAGAGGAGTATAGGAACATAGTTTGTATATATTATTGAAGTTTAGTTGGTGTAACCGTTGGCCAATTTGATTTAATTATGAATTCCAAAAATATAAGTGGATCATGCTTGTAAACTGATCTGTTAATCTGGGCATGATTAGGTTATGATTAGGGCATTGAGCCCCACCCCTTGGTGGGTGGGAAATTGAATATAAAAGGCAAGGCAAGAGCAGTTTTGGAAGCAGTCTTTTGAGAAGCAGTTTTAATGTTGGAAAGAAGGCCCCAGGAGAAGAGAAGAGAGCCATTCACCTGATCATCTACAGCTGACCTTGTGGAGGAAAAAGGAGCTAAGCCCGGAGAGAAACGCAGCCCCAGGAAGAGAGGAACCCCAGAAGCCTGAACCCTGGCAAACACCAGCAGCTGTCTTGCTCTAACACGTGGCAATGGACTGTGGTGAGAGAAGAAACTTAACGCTTTATGGCCTGGTATCTGTGGACTTCTACCCCAAATAAATGCCCTTATAAAGACCACCCCATTTTTGGTATTTCACATTAGCATCCCTTTGGCTGACTAATACAGTTGGTATCAAGCAAATCAGATTGTTATAGATTTAGGATAATACATTTAAGCCCCATGGTAACCACAAAGAAAATTTCAGAGAATATGCAAGTTCAAAAAGACTGAAATTAGAACACAGGTTGCCAGAGTTGGAGCTGGAGGGGTTAATACATAAAGGGAGTAGAGTTTCTGTTTGGGAAGATGTCAGAGTTTTAGTAATGAAAGGCAGTGAGGTACTTCAACATTGTGGATGTGATTAAACACACTGAATTGTTTGCTTGAGAGTGGCTGAAATGGAAAAGCTCATGTTGGACATATGTTCCCACAATATAAAAAAAAAAAAAAAAAAAGAAAGAGAGAGAGCAACTAAAGAGACATTGACAATTTAATGCAATACAGGATCCTGAATGGTATCTAACAAGGGAGGAGAAAAGAACCAAAAGACATTATTAGGACACATGAAAAAATTGAAATATAGACCATAAGCTTTATATCAATGTTAAATTTCTTGAACTTCATTATACACTTAAGTGGTTACATAAGTGAATCTCTTTGTTCTTTGGAAATGTACGTGGCAGTATTTAGCATTCAAGGAACATGATACAACCTACTCAAGTGTTCAGAAAATGGATTGATAAATAAATGGATAGACAGAGAGACAGATGACAGATATGGATATGTATAAAGATATGGATATGGATTTGGATATGGATATGGATATGGATATGGATATGGATATGGATATGGATATTAATAAATAGAAAAATAGAATGGTACGGTAAATGTGGCAAAATGCTAAAATTGGGGGATCTGGGGAGATGGGAAGATGGGGTATATTGGAGTCCTCTTGTATAAGATTTGTATTATTTTTATAACTGTTAAAGTATTTCAAAATAAAATTTTTTAAAAAAAATTAAAGTAAAATCGGTAAACATGTAGAGGCTCTGAGCAACTCAATGAATTAACTTGACCCAATTGGCATATATAGAATACTGTAACCAACAATGAGAGATTACAACCAAAATGAGAAATTGAGAACATTCATCAGTAAAATTTTTCCACACTGTTGAGAAAGAAATAATGCAAAACTTATACAAACTCTACCAGAGAATTAAAAAAGGGAACACACTTCCAAAATCATTCTATTAATCCAACATAATCTTGACATCAAAACCTGACAAGGATATTACAATAAAGTAAAATGACAGGCCAATGACTCTCATGAACACAGATTAAAATCCCTTTACAAAATATTAGCATGTTGAAAACTATTGGTAATGGATGGTGGCACAATATTATGAATCTAATTGAGATCACTTAATTGTACCCATATATGTGGTTAATATAGAAAACTTTGTATTGTATATATGTTATCACAATAAATTTTTTTAATGTATTAGCAAATTAAATCTAGTTGCTGAAAAAGAATAATAAATCACAAACTAGTGGGGTTTATTCCAGAAATGTAATGGTTTAACATTTGAAAATCAAGGTAATTGAGCACCCAACAGAGAAAGAAAGAAAAATCATATGATCATCTCCAGAGATAAATAAAAAGTATTTGATAAAATTCAATACCCACTCAAGAATTTTTAAAACATCCTAGCAAACTAGGAATACAAAAGAACCTCCATAATATATTGACGAAAACTTACAAAAATCCCACAGTAAACGAAATTTTTTGTGGTAAAAAAGTGAAACCTTTCCCCCTGAGAGAAAGAATGAGACAAAGATGTCTGCTATCACCACTTATGTTCAACATTGTACTGGAGGAATTAACTTGCAGGAAGTTCTTGCAATAAGGAAAGAAGAGAGCATGGGGAGTATGAGATTGGAAAGGAAAAAATGAAACTATCATTATTTGCAGAAAACATGTTTGTGTACTTATATAAGCCAAAAAGAAGAATCTACAGATATATTATTAGAATTAAAGAAGTAAATGTAGTAATGTTGAAGACTTACTTCTATATACTACAAAGACTGATTAGAAAGTAACATTTTTTAAAAAAACACTATAAACAATGGTATCAGAAACAATTAAATATAAAATAGAAGAAATCAAACAAAACATTTATAAGACCCCTATGCAGAAAACTAAAAAAGATTTCAGAGAAAAAAATTGAAAGGTCTAAATAAATGCAAAGATTTTCCATGTTATAGATCGAAGGAAAAGTATTATGAAGATGTCGTTCTTGCCAAATTGAACTATAGATTCAATTTGATTCAAATCAAAATCTCAGCAGGCTTTTTTTTTGGTAGGGAAATTGACATGCTAATTCTAAACACATATGGAAACAGGAGGGCCAAGAATAGGTAAGACAATTTTTTAAAAAGATGGGAAAAATACACCAACATATATCAAGGCCTATTATAAAGCTACAATAACTATGCCAAATTGTTGAAATGATGGACAACTACATCAATGGGAAAATATAGAGTTTAGAAACATAACAACACATCTATGGTCCCTAATTTACAACAAAAATGACACTGCAACACAGCAGAGAAATAATGGTCATTTTAATTAATGCTGCTGCTGGGTCAATTTAATACTTTTATGGAAAAAAAAAATCCTGGCCCCTACCTTATTATCATACACAGAAAAACTAAGTCCAGAAGGATATTTTTCCATCTAAATATGAGAGGTAATACACTAAAGCTTCTCAAAAATAAAATAGGTAAATCTTTTCATGGCCCTTTGAGTAGGCAAAGATTTTTAAAATAGAGCATGAAAAACATCGACCCTCAAGAAAAAGATTAATAAATTGGAAATATAAGAATTTCTGTACATTGTGAAAAGACAAATCAAGACATTTCAAAAGGAAGAAAATATTTGCAACCCCATAGCTCACAAAACATTCATATGGGAGCCGATGTGGCTCAAGCAGTTGAGCTCCTGCCTTTCACATGGGAGGTCCCAGGTTCAGTTCCTGGTGCATCCTGAAAAAACAAAAACAAACAACAAGCAAAAATAAAACAAAAAAAACCTACTCAGGGAAGCCGATGTGGCTCAGTGGTTGAGCACCGGCTTCCCACATACAACTGGGTTCAATCCCCGGCCCCCAGTACCTGAAAAAAAAAAAAAAAAATCATATCAAAAATAAAAAGGAGCTATTACAAACCAGTAAGAAAAAGACAAATTATCCAGTAGAAAAAATGGGCAAAAACATAAGTAGGCACTTCCTAAAAGAAATCAACAGGTAGATGCAGATTAAAACCACGTTGAGGGGGTCGAATATGGCTCAAATGGTTGGGCATCCATCTCCCATATGGAAGGATCTGGGTTCGATCCCTGGGACCTCCCAGTAAAATAAAGAAAAATATAGAAGGCGCATGGGCCGCCAGGCCCTGCGAGCGGGCGCGCCGTCAGGCCCTGCCAGCATGCGAGCCCCCAAGCCCCGCACAAGTGCTCACCGCCAGGTCCTGCACATGGGTGTGCCAGGCGCCGCTGAGCCATGCAGAAAAGATGATGATGCAACAGGAGAGTGATACAAGGGAGAGCCAAGACGAGACCCACTGAAAAACCGGGAGCTAAAGTGGCGCAGGCAGTAGGACGCCTCTCTCCCACATCGGAGGTTCCCAGGATCAAATCCCAGTGAAGACAGGAGGAGAAGGATGAGAAGAGAGGGCAGGAAACAGACACAGAGAATTGCCCAGCGAATGGATGCAAAACAGCAAAAACGGGCGTGGGGGGTGTTAAAATGGATAAAAGTAAATAAGTCTTTTTAAAAAACCACATTGAAATACCAATGTTCACCCACTTAGAATGGCTCAAATTTTAAAATTAATAGTATCAAGTACTGAGGAATATGTGAGCAACAGAGAGCAAGAGAGATCCCCAGATAACGTCTGTACAGTGGGTCCGTCCAGTGGGCAACCAGCACAGAATGAAGGGAAATAGAGGTCTCCTGAGGATTATGTTCAGGGGCAAAAAAAAAAAATGCAACTGAAAAATTACCTGATGTGAATCATCTTGAGGAAAATTGCCCTGAGAAGCTATTGGGTTTGTTGAAAGAATTAGCAATGAACACAAAGAAAACAAAACACAAAAACACGAGGTAATTATTACTTTCAGGGATAAAAAAATAAAAAGGAAGGAAATGCTCCTAGTATATTACAACCTTCAGCTGTAAAGATTATTTCTATCTCCATAATAATATTCTGAATATTATTTTAGCTAAATTGTGATAACTCTGTTAGGAGGATGGGGGTGGGGAGTCAGAGACAATGACATTGTAAGAAAGCAAAATCATTATTTACTTACATAGAAAATCAATCGATAATGTCTAAATTTAGGAAATAATCAGATGTGTAAGGGTCAGAAGAGATAAAAGAGTTGAAAGTGATCGTGTCTGGGGAGGAAACTTGGGGGGCGGGGAGACAGGGGAACCACTGTATTTACTATATGCCTTTTAGAACTATGTGCTTTTTCAACCCTGTGCTCGTATTACTTTGATAAATAAGAATTAAGAAATCACACAAATGAAGAGTGAAATGAGAAAAGAGTCCAAAAGAAAATAAACAAAAATATTAACAATATATTTCTAAGTAATGTGCTAGCATTATTTTTTCTTTATTTTTGCTTTTCTCATTTTTCTACCATGAACATTTTTAACACTAAAAATATACGATGAATTTTCAGAATATTCGGTTTATCTGAGGCCATAATTGTCTTACCTCTGGGAACTCCTGGGGGAGCCATTCTAGGTTGCTCAGCAATAAAATCAGAGAAGCAAGCTGGGACCTGGCAGAAGTGTCTTCCCAAGGGTGAGAAACCAGCTGGGCCAGGAAAGAGTGACCGAGTGGTCTGAATAGTGCACGGAAGGGCACACCCGGCTCGGCTACAATTCTTGGAATAGGCAGCAGTATAGTGTCTGATGACAGGAATGGGAACTTGAGGATGGGCTGGCAGTATGTGGAAGCTGGGCAGAAGTCAAGCACTCAGGCATCCAGCACAGGTTGTCATGTTTCAGGGGAGCTATCCATGCACAAGATCTATCCATACACCTGGTTTCCAGGCTGTAGACACCCAAGCAGGATCTGGTTTGAGAAAAAGAGTCATCTAAACTGGGTGCTGGGTGAAGCCTGAAGCTAAAATGGGGAAACCAGAGGATTAGAAAAAAGCTATTCTGAACTCAATGAGTTCAGAAAGAAGGAAATATGGGAGCAGAGGTGTCTCCCTGGGGCTCCAAACTCTGGGGCTTCCTGTCCCTAAGAGATACTTGGGGGCAATGCAGGGACCCCAGCCCTCCCCTGGAAACTGGGCTAGGAGGGGTAAGTTCATTGACAGCCCAGATTGGTGTGGATGCAGGCTTCAATCAGCAGGGGGCACTATGGGATGGATTTCAAGGAGCTGAGGAAAGCAGGCAGCATAAAAGCAAGCCTGGAGGCAGCAGCAGTACATATGGATGAATGAAAGGATGGCATTACCCATCTGATTTCAAATATTCCATGGGTGTGTGGTACAGCGGGATGGTAAAAAGGTATCTTCATTTACCATCATCATCATAGTCATCACCAAAACCCCAGCAAACAAGTGCTGAACACTTTCATAAGTGTGCTGTTTTACATGACTTGATACATTTAATCCTCAAATCAGACCAGTGGGGTAGATATGATTGTTATCCACATTTTACAAATGAGGAAACTGAGACTCAGAAGATTAAGTCGTTTTGTGTACTTTCCCAGCCATTAAATAAATGACCCAGGATCCTACTCCAGGTGTGTCTAATTCTAAAACCTGTGCTTGTCTTAACCACTCTGCTTATGCTAACTCCCAGTAAATGCCAGGGCTGCCTGGAGCTCCAGCGGAAGAAAACTCTGAGGTTCAGTGGAAAGCCATGCCAGGATTTATTGTGAGATTCTGATACTGTTCACGCATCATTTTCCTGATATCTTTCGTTCTTTCTGCATGTTTTCCTTTCTCTCTTTGAGCATAGCAAAGACCTTTTTTTTTTAAGTCTTTTTCTCGTATGTCCAAAGTCTCGTCTTTTTTGGTGGTGGTTTCTGAAGTTTGTCTTGTTCCTTTGCCTTCATTTCCTGTTTGTCTTGTAATCTTTTGTTGAACTCTGTGCATTTTAATATTTTAATGTGTTAACTCTGAGGTTTAGCTCCTGAGCTGTCTGTTCCTTAAGTGTCTTTCCAGGTAGTGACATAACAGAGATTTCCTTGAGTGCCAGAAGCTGGCAAAAACAAACAAACCATTGCAAAAAAAAAAAAAAAAAAAAAACCCTTTCACAGTCTTTGCAAATTGGCTTTGTGTAAGCTGATGCTCTCCTTCAGAGTTTAGCCCTCCTATCAAGAAACTCAGCACAAGGCAAAAGCACGGGGTCCTCTCCATCTTCTTTGAGCTTCTGTCTTTCCTGGTCTTGGGATCATGGCCTTAGGAATTCCCCTGTTCATAGGAATCTGAATGCCACTTCTACTCCCTATGACATAGACTCCCCTCCACCCTTCCAGGTGATCTGTGTTATATCTTAAAGCCAGTAATGGTTTGCCTTGGCCACTTTGATTTAATTGTTTCTCACACTGGTTTTGCTGTCTGCAAGCAGCTTCAGCATGCAGAGCAAGTTCTGGGAGGGAAAGCCAGAGAAGAGTGTCCTGGTTCAGGTTTTCAGCCTGCCACCCAATAGATTGGCACCACTGGCACAAACATACAGGTCACCAGTATGCACATATAGATTACTCTGCTCCCTCTGAAACAGGACTAGGGACCTACCATAGGAACATAGGCTGGCTCCACACTGCATCAATATGGGGGCCAGCAAGGGTGCCCAAGCTTCTCCTGTTCTCATGTTTTTTTTTTTAAACTTGAGGCTTTGTTTTTTGGTTTTGGTGTGTTTTTTGTGTATGTGTGTGTGTGTGTGTGTGTGTTCTTTTCATTCAGCACTCACCCATTTACAGCAACTCTTCGTTTTCTGGAGTTTTGAGGAAGATGGCTCTGCCAGTTGTTGCTAGTTGTTCCAAGATTCTGTGGGGGAATGGAACTTACACAGCCATTTTGGTTGACCAGAAGTCCAGAATTGATTATGGGTGTCTGCTGTTGATATGATTGCTATGTATACATTACCCAGTGGAAAAAGCAATCACCTCATCCATAAAACAGAAAAGATAAAAGAGATGCTTTAAAACTTCCCTTCTTGCCCTAAAATATTCTAGGTTCTGTAAGAAGGCAATTAAATTGCTTTTCCTTTCTCCTGAGGAACAACTTATAAATGTGTAAAGTTATATGTATGTGCAGATTGTATATAAAAGGAAGTTTAATAGAAAAAAAAAATCTCTACCTAAACAGGATTAGCTAGAGAGGTTGCAGGATTTCTTTTCCAAAAGATGCTTGAGTCTGTCAGAAAAATATCTGTTTGGCTATTTGTAAGCACCTCCCTGAATAACTGGCATTCAGAATAATGTGAATGGTGGGTGTTTTGTGGGTAGGAGCTCTGCCCCTATCAATACCCCACTAGCATGAAAGAATGAGCTCCTCCATCATTCATTGTTTAGTTTGGGGATGGGTGGGCATAGGTGGGAGCCCATTTGCATTCATCAGAACCATTCAACTGTATTCTTCATTTCACATTTCACGGGGGTGCTGGAAGGATTAATGACTGTTTGGCAATTTAACATTTGTAAAGCATTTTGTGATCCTTGAAGAAAAGACACTATACACATGTAAGATCATCATCAGCCTGAAATAACATTATCTCTCTCTCCTTCAGAATCTGCCAATAAACTCTCTCTTGTGCAAATCCTGCCGTGCTGCTGTGAAAGAATTTCAAAGAAAAGCCATGGGAACTTCTCCCACTCTTTCCCCCCACAATTCATCATCCCTTTCAAAACAAATGTGTTTTCCTGTCTGAAATGTTCAGCTCTTGAAAACTCTCAGCAGAATTTGATCCTGTTTTTCCATTTGGAAGCTGGCTCCTTCACTACTCAGCAGGCACCCTTCAGTCAAAAACTGTCCATGAGAAAAGGGCAGGCACTTCTTTTCTTATATCTCCCAGGCTCCCCACAGGCTCTTCTCTAATGGCTGCTCCCCTAGAACTTCCTAGAGGACAGCGGAACTCAGGCAGTGTGGGAGACAGCAGGAGGAGGGAGATGGTCGTGGTGGATGGCTCTCCCCCTCATACTCTACTCCTTATTCTGAGTGATTAAGAGCCCACCCTCAAGGACTAGCTCTAATAAACCTCAAGACCTATTATGACCCCACAGTAATTAAAACAGTATGGTGTTAGCACAACCAAAGGAATGTGATAGCCAGAAATGGACCCGAATTCATGAGTAAATGATAAAGGTGGCATATCAGATAGATAGAGAAAAGAAGGACTATTCAATAAATAGTGTTGGGATAACTGGACAGTCATCTGGAAAATTAAAAACTAATATTACCTCATACCATACACCAAGGTGATAACAAGCAAAACGTGGGTTCTTCTGCTAATCCACTTTATCAGCCAGTTCCTGAGACATGGGGCTTTCAAAGAGAGAAAGTTTATTTGCTTGTGCATAGCAAAGAAGGTCCGTGTCCTAAGGGCCCCAAAATCTGCCTCCCAGAACTGCAATAATCCTGATAGTTGTATAATATCCAGGCTTAGCAGTTCATGCTAATGAGTAATTGGGGTAGGGCTGGCTCAGGTTCTTTCATTATTAAACATTAAGGGGCTGAGCAGGATGACGGATGGATGCAAAATAGGGGTGAATCATAAGGTTGTTAAAATCACAAGGCAATCATTATCAAAGATCAAGGCATCTGAGGATACAGGGGTACAGAATGGGAGTCAGCTACAAGGTTTTTCTTATGGATTCCTAATAAGGGAGGGTAGAGTGCTTACCATTTCAAAAGAAATGCTCATACAATAAACAAGAAAATATTAAACTCCATGCTGGGGAGGAGTGCTGCTATGTTCTCAATTAAAGGGGAAAGAATCTCTCAAGAGCATAAGCAGTGCCTAATAAAAGAAACTAGACTGGGAAGCGGCTGTGGCTCAATCAGTGGGGCTCCCGTTTACCATATGGGAGGCCCCGGGTTCGGTTCCCGGGGCCTCCTGGTGAAGGCAAGCCCGCCCGCACGACATGGTTAGCTGACCCAACGAGCACAAGCAGCAAGGGGGGGATAAATGAATAAATAAATAAAATCTTTTAAAAATAAATAAATAAATAAATGCTTCTTTAAAAAAAAAAAAAAGAAAAGAAACTAGACCAATATGTCAAGCCCTCAATATAACTGCATGTAACTATGAACTTTATTCTTCAAAAATTGAAACTTAGTGGTTACCATAGGTTCTGAGAGGAGGGGGAGGGAAGAATAGAATAGATGGAACATAGGGCATATTTAGGGCATTAGAATTGTTCTGCATGATCTTGCAATAACAGATATAGGTCATTTTAAATTTCATCAAAATGTATAAAAGTATATGGACAAAATGTAAACCATAATGTAAACTATAGACCATGGTTAGTAGCAATGTTTCAATATTTGTACACCAATTGTAACAAATGTACCACACACATGTAAAATGTTATTAATGGGAGAGGGAAGGGGGTGGGTATATGGGAATCCCATATATTTTCTATGTGACTTTTCTGTAATCTAAAGCTTCTTTGAAGATAAAGCAATAAATAAATAAATAAGACACTGGTGGAATATACAGAAGAAATTGTCACTGCACATGAAAGGTAAGAGATCTTATGGTGAAGAAAGACATAATGAATTTTTTTAAATTTTTATTGTTTATTTTTGTATTTTATTTATTTTTATTATTATTTATTTTCTTTTTAATTAGGCCTTTTTTTGGCCTTGTCTTTGGGGAGGTTTTGGATTACAGAAAGGTCACAACTGAGGCAGGGGAAGATCACTGGTGCAGGGTGTCAGGGATGGGGGGATGTGTGGGGAATGGTGCACCTGGGGCTTACCTCTATGGAATATGAATGTGTTTAAGTGGTCATGGGGTGTTGTCTCGGTGTTTGGAGACCCACACAATAACAGAAAGAATATTGAATTCCCATCTTGGGGAGTCCTGCTACATTCTCTAGCAGAGTGGCAGGAATCCCCCACGTATGTGGGCAGTGCCTAGCAAAGGAGGACAGACCATTACACCAAGCCCTTGATATTGATGACCGTACCCATGAAACTTTTCTTGTGAAACTGAAACTTAGCCTGGTATTATATATTGCCTAAGAGTTATCTCTCGAACCCCTCCTTGTTGCTCAAACGTGACCTCTTTCTAAGTCAAACCCAGCATATAAGTGCACTATCTTCCCCCTGGCGTGGGACATGACTCCCAGGGATGAGCCTCCCTGGCACTGAGGGATTATTACCAAGTGCCAACTATCAATGCATCTGGGAAAAAACCTTGACCAAAAGGAGGAAATATTATATACAAATGAGTTTTCATGGCTAATAGATTTCAAAGTGAGTTGGGAGGTCATTCCAGAGGTTACCCTTATGCACATCTCAGCAGTATCTCATTGACTGCCACAGTAAACAGTGCCTCAAACAGCAGGGCTCCTGAGGGCTCTAGAGACATCTAAACACTATAGGCAAGGCAGAGAATCTCAGGAATTCAGCACCCTGTCAGTGGGTCTTACTTTGGTATATATGCTCCCCACTGTAACAGAGTTAGACTCATTTATAATTTCCCTACACATGGCTCTTCTGTGCCTTTTAGTTGAATCTATTATTAGCACTGTATTTGTTAATTATATGTATCAGGAACTTAAATCTTTTTTCTGTTTATATGCTGGTTGAGCCCTGAATCTCAGCAGTTGCAACAACTACTCTCCAGTTCATTGGACTCACCCAGAACAACTAACAAAAGGATGATGATGGACAACACCCATCCCAAAAAACAGAGTATCTACAACTGCAAGCAAGACAGTTCCATCCATCTGCCCTAGAGGATCTAAGCACCCTCTCAATCAGAAACAGAGTGGGCCTCACCATCCCAAAATTCTCAAGATTGGGGAATGAACAATGGACTAAAGTAGACATTATTATTCTATTATAGACTTATTATTATTCTAGCAATGGAAGAACTTGTATCATTGTTATAAAGGCAGTGGCCACCAGATGTTCTGAGGGGAGGGAGAGGGAAGAATAGGTGTAACATGGGAGCATTTGGGAGACATTGGAATTGTCCTGCATGACATTGCAATGATGGATACAGGCCATTATACATTTTGTCAAGACCTATAAAATTTTGTGGGGCAAAGCGTAAAATATAATTTAAACTATAATGATTAGTAGCAATGCTTCCATATGTGTCCATTAACTGTAAAAAATGTACTATACTAATGAAAGATGTTGTTAATATGAGAGACTGGGGGGAGAGATAAGGAATATGGGAATCCCCTATATTTTTTATGTAACATTTATGTAGTCTAAAGCTTCTTCAACAAAGAAAAAAAAATTTTTTTTAAAGAAATGCTTTTTTATAAGCATGAGCTCAATCTGGAATAATCATCATAATAATAGGTCTTAGTTAGAAATAACTATATACAAGGATAAGATCTGTCTGTGAAATCATCATAGTAGCAGGTCTTTAATTAGACATGACCATACACAAAGGTAACTCCATCTGGAATAATCATCACAATGACAGGATTTTAGTTGGAAATGACCATATACAAAGGGTGAGGTTGGTCTAGCCAGTTTCAGTAATTTCAGTAATATTAACCTTTGGCTATTTTATATTATAATGGAAGTGAAAAGGCATCTATATAATAATTCAGTAATCACAGTCATTTGTTAATTCTTAACCCTCAGTTACAAAGGTAAATTTCTGTAAAAAAGAAAAGTTCTAAAAAAATATGGGCTAATTCTTTTAGAGTCTTGGAATGGGGAAGGCCTTTTCTAACATTGCTCTCCATTGATTCAGCCATTTAATAGACTCAATTATATGAAAGAAGAAGGAGGAGAAGAAGAAGAAAACTTCCATATGGGGGGGGGGGGGGCGGGAAAACACTCTAAGTACAGTAAAAACAAAAATAACAAATGGACAGAGCAGAGAATCTATTTATAATCCATATAGCAGGAAAAGGACAAATCTCCTTAATATTTTTTTTAAAAGCTCCAAAAAAATTGATAAGAAGAAAACTAACAATCTACTAGAGAAAATGGCAAAGGATGTAACAGACAGCTCATAAAGAAAGAAAATGAAAATGGCTCTTCAGCAAATGAAGATATGATCAACATCATATATAAGAAAAGGAAATAGTTAAAGTATATTGAGATAACATTTTTCCCCTATCAGACTGGCAAAATATCAAACCCTTGATAGCACACTCGAGAAAGTTGTAGAGAAATACTTTCATATAGTGCTAGCAGAAAGTTAAGTTGGTACAACCTCTATGAAATGAAAACTGGCACTATACAACAAAATTACAAATATCTACGCTATCTTTTGACCCAGCAATGATACATTTGGAAATTTACATTACAAATACACTTGTACAACATTAAAATGCCACATTTTTAAGGTCATTCATTACAGCATGGTTATAATAGCAAAGGATTGGAAACAACCAAAATTTCTATTAATAGGGAATAAAGTAAAAAATTATAATTCATCCACTGATTCAATAAGATGTCACATAAATGTAAAAAAAAAAAAAAAAAAGAATGAAGAATATCACTATATAATGAATGAACTGCAAAGATCTATATATTTTTAAGTGAAAAAGGAAGGTAAGAACTGTATGCATAACACAGTGTCTTTTGTTAGAAAAGGGAAGGAGAATAGGTTATATAATAATTGCTTATATATATGCAAATTCTGGATGGATGCACAAGAAACTAATAACAGTAGTTACCTCCACATACATAAGTGTGAGTGTAGTTGTGCATGAAGCTTATGGTTAGGGAACAGGAAAAGGAGGGAATTTTTTCACTGCATCTTTTTTTTTTAGGAAGTGCCAAGGATTAAACCCCAGGCCTCATACATGCGAAGCAAGCACTCAGTCACTGAGCTACATCCGCTCTGCACTATATCTTTTTTACAGGATTTTGTTGTTGTTGTTTGAATTTACAATTTTCAAAAGCCTGAAATGAATAACAAAATAAGCATAAATTGACAAGTTGATTACATGAAAATACAAAGGACCTAGAACAGCCAAAACAATTTTGAGAAGGAAGAATGAAGTTGGAACACAGAACAGATAGTAAATAATAAATACTTGTGGAGTGATATAATCAATTTAATCTTTAAACTTATTTTGTTTTATAGGGTTGTTTAAAGGTCATAATATGAAGAGTTTATTCCAGATTTTAGTTATACATATTTGAGTAATATTGTGATGATAATAAATTAAGCCTTTCACGCCAAATCTTCTACATGAATGTTCATAGTAGCATAATTCATAACAATTAAAAATCTCAAAACAACCCAAATTGACATAATTGAATAGATAAACAAAATGTGGTATATCCATACAATTGAATGCTATAGCCATAAAAAGTAAAGAAGTACTTTTTTTATGCATGCTACAACATGGATAAACCTTAAAAACATTATGCTAAGTGAAAGAAGCCAGAAACAAAAGACCACATATTGTATGATTCCATTTATATGAATTGTTGAGCCTGGCAAATCCATAAAGATGTGAAGTAGATTAATGGTTGCTAGGGGCCAGGGGAAGGAAAATGGGGAGTGACTGCTATTGGGTTCAAGGTTTCTTTTTGAAGTAATAAGCATGTCTTGTAATTATATAGTAGTGATAGTTGAACAACTTGTTAATATACTAAAACCACTGAGTTGTACACTTAAAAGGCTGAATTTTAGAGTTAGAGAATTATGTCTCAATAAAAAAGAAAAATAAGTTAATTGAAATGGATCAAAGACCTAATTGTAAGTGTTAAAATCATAAAATTTCTAGAAGAAAATGGAAGAAAAAATCTTAGTTACTTTGAGTTTGCAACGATTTCTTAAATACAACACAAGAAATCACAAAATGTAAAAGAAAATAATGAGTGAATTTGACTTTGCCAAAATTGAAAATGCATCAAAAGACACAAATATAAAAATAAAATACAAGCAGATGTGGCTCAAGCAGTTGAACGCCTGCCTCCCACATGGGAGGTCCCAGGTTTGGTTCCCAGTGCCTCCTAAAGAAAACAAGCAAACAACGAGCAAAAAAAAAAAACCCCAATGAGCAGACAAGGAGCAAACAACAAGCAGATAATAAGTAAAAGCAAAAAACGAGCAGACAACAGCAAACAATGAGCAAAATAAAATAAAATAAAAGACACAGACTGTGAGAAATATTTACAAAACATATATGTGACAAAGGACTTGCATCTAGATTATATAAAGAACTCTTACAATTAACAATAAGAATTCAATCAGCCAAATTTTTAAAATTGGTGACAATTTGAACACATACTTCACCAAATGGTTACTTGGGAGGGAAGGATTACCAGTGGGTACAAGGGAAATTCTGAGGGGTATGAAGATTGTGGTGATTGTTTCAAGATGTATAAATATATCAAAAATTCAGTTTATATGTGTCAGTTCTACTTCAATAAAACTGTTTAACAAACAAAACTAAAACAAACAAAAAAAGGATTAAATATATTTAAATCCATCCCCATGATTTTATAGAAGAGAAAGAAGAGGAAAGGAGAAAACCATGTTCTTCCCCTAGAGTAGGGGGAAGGTGAGAGTGTGGAGACACGAGCCCCGGAGCCTTGGCCCCAACTTGGCAGCTCTACAAGTGGAAGAGCCTCTTAACTGGAAGTTTCTGAATGTCTTCATTTAATGAGAGGAGGAACAAGTGAGATAATTTAGGTATCTGGGTAGCAGAATGCATAACTTTGCAAGAAAAATGACAGCAATGAAATCCAGGGAAGAGAGAATACACCAGGTAGGTGACAAGCAGAGTAGCTGCAAATGGCATATGAGTACGTACAAGGAAGGACAAATTGAGTGGGAATCAATTAGAGAGAGCTGATGAGTGCAGACCGCAATCAGCGTCTAGGGCAAGCCTGACTATAAGAGCCTTTTCCCCTGGGGAGATTTGGGCAGCCAGTTGTCTCAGATCATGATGATCTTAACAAGCAGAGGACAGCAAAACCCTGCACATGACCAAGGCTGCAGTGACTCACACACCACCTACATACCTCTAAAGGCAGGATGTTCTGTCTAAATCCTCTCATGCTCACCAGCACTTCAAAGCAGACCTTCCCTTTCTTCTCATTCCCAACACCCCCCACTTGTCATTTCCCAGAGACAGTTCTCTTTTCCTGCAAACTCTGTCCACTGATTCCTGAAGCTCCAGTTCCTGGGCCATGGAACATCGGCAGGCACAGAAGCCTCCAGAAAATCCTGCCCCTGCAACCATGTCCTTTTTAATTCCCAATTCAACTCTAGGCTGAGAAGAGCTTCTCTGTTTAAATTTGCCTTCCTTACCTTTTCTACTAGATAGTGAGATAGACGATGGACCATTCTAGTTCATTTCTCCAAAAACCAATTTGATGAATGATCAAACTCACAGAAGGATCCTTTGCCAAAAGCCAACTTGCTGAACTCTTGATTGGAGCTGGCTATTGGTTGACCCAGCTATCAGGGGTTCCTCAGAGTGATAGCTGCAAAAGGTGCTTACTGAAAAAATCTCTTCACTTAAGCAGCTCTGAAAATTCTAATACTTCCTCCAGATATAGTTGAACTGGTTTTCTATTAATCTAATCTTAGTAGTTTACTCTGTTTTAGGTTCCTAAAAACAATAACCAGACCTTTCCTGTTTTGCTCACAGAAATAACAGGAATAAAATAACATCTCAAAGCAAAACCGTAGAATGGCATCAGGAATGCCTTATGACCCAGTAAATCTGTAACATTCCTCAGAAACAGAAAGCTTGATATACTTGAGTGGTCAGCTGCTTACACAACAACATCCACCTATGAACTTTAATCGAGAAGTCTCTGAAACTGTGACAACAAACGGGAGTTTGGCATGCTTGAGATAACACAGGACTGAGAAATTTGCCCACATCCTCCTCACAAGAACCAAGTTGAAAAATCCAGCGTCATCACTGACATAGCAAGAATGCATCATGCAGTTATCACTTGATCCTAGACGACCCCCCCCACCACCACCCCACTTTTCTTTGTCTATAAAAACCCTAGCTCCCATTCTTGCTTTGAACTGGTTTCGGGAAGATTCCCCCAGTTCCTTGCTTGTGCACTCAGAATAAAACACCTTCTCACTAAGAGATGTATTTCTCCTTTGTGGTGCCAGATGGGGCAGGTCCTTCTATTGAAAACAGCTATTCAGGCGGTATCATCAAGGCTTGGGTCAAAGGCTTGGAGTAATTAACAGAAAGTTTGCCTCAATCCTTTCATCCTCTCTGTGTAACTCTCTCAAAAGACTGTGGATACAGGAGTGACATCAACATGATGGCAGTGTCAGACATTCCTGGGAAAGATTCCCCAAACAGCTAAATAGGCTCTCTCTGCCTAGAGGAGCCCCTATCAAATCTCAGTGCGTATTTCCATCCTTCTCTCCCATTTCTAAGCAAGCTCTGTTGTTTTCCCCCATTCTCAATAAATTATTTTTACTGGCCTAACTAAAAAAAAAAAGACAGCTAAATGAAAGGGCAGATTCAACTCACTTGGAACTCTGGAGGACAGTAGACTCTGGAGAAAGACTCCACAAATGATGAATCAAAGAAAAACACACATACACAAAGTCAAGAGAGTGGCACAAACTTGCCAGTACAGACCCCTCCCCCACACTTGGCCCCATGCAGCTTAAGAGACACACAGGGACAGTGCTCCAGCCTGGGCATTCGTGCCAAGGTCAATAACCACAAAGCCACCTACTGCAGCAACTTAGAGTCTCATAGACATTCAGACATGGGGACCTAAGGCCACCCAGGGGGGGGGCCTAGTGGTTGGCATGCATACAAAGTGTGGTCCCCCAGAAATGAGAGCAACCTGTGGCAGAACTACTGGCAAGCAGTGCGCACTCCCAGCCCAGCGCATAATCGCTGGTGCAACTAAAGGAAAAAAAGCAGGTGTTTTTTGAACGCTGACCGCCATCTAGCTCATACAGCTGGTATGTAACTTGAAAGTTACTAGAGACAGAAATGCTGCAGGAAAAGGAGAAACTGAACCACTGTAAGGGAGGGCAGGATCCAGGGTTGAAAGCTAGAGTGAAAACGTGGGCCAGAGTGCAGAGGGGAGTTGAGCAAATCCTAGCTGCTGGGCAGAAAAATGTGCATTAAAACAAAGGGAACAGCCCAGGACTCCAGAGGAGAAATGGAAAAAAGGACATCCTCTCCTGGAGGGGAAACATCACACATAATAAGGCAATCTTAAAAGTTATTGTGCAGGATCAGGGCAAGAGTATGATGCAGAAAGACCTGGGAGAATCTAAACAGTTAAACACAGTCTGCTCCAAATGTTCAGTATCAACTGCACCAAGCATTGAAGAAAAGCCTTGACACACAGCTAGTTTACACTAAAACCCTGGGCAAGAGAGAAAAACTGACTTCCAGAATTGCACATCAAAATAATCAAATGCCCATACATCAGAAAAAGATCACAAGCCATACAAAGAAACAGGAAGAGATGGCTCAATCAAGGCAACAAGTTAAAACTTCAGAGGAAACCAGATATTGGAACAACTAATCAAAGACATTCAATTCAAGGAGTTAAAGGAAAATGTAGATAGAAATAAACTCAGTATGAATTTAGAACTAAAAGATATAAAGAAGACAATGCATGAAAAAAAAAAAAAAAAGAAGTAGAAAGTTTAAAAAGGAACATAACAATATACGGGGATGAAAAGCACAGTAACAGAGCTTAAAAATACACTAGAGATTGTGGGAAGATGGTAAGTAGGAAGTTCCAGAAATCAGTCCCTTAACCAAAACAAGAACTGTCTTGAATCAATTATTTTGAAACTCCAAGGTCTAGGGGACTATGTGTAGCATCCTAGGAACAAGCAGGAGGAAGAAGCTGGTAAATTGCAATAAATACCAGTGAGTTCCACCCTCCCTGCAGCAGCTATCACCCCCCCCCTCCAGCCTCACAGTGGGCAGCAGTGGGGATGGGGACTGGAGCTCAGGCTCCTGGCTCAGCTCGAAGGTGCCAAGGTGGATCCTAATGACCTAGTACCCCAAGCCCCAGGGGATGTGTAGTCTGATGGCTGATCACTGCTTTTGATCACTATTCCAGGTCATTGGGTATCTAATGAGAGCTTTGAGGGTGGCCATTGTTCTAAAGCCCCTGGGGCAAAAGCACCAGAAGAAATTTAAAGACAGTTACCTTCCTCAAAACTATGGAAAACAGTTAAAGGACTGTGTTAACTGAGCAACTGCTGAATCAAGAAAACACAGCTTCAAAAGCCATAGTGAGGTAGGTTAGCCAGGGAAACGAGGAGAGATGAGCCAAAATATGGCCAACAGACAACATGGCTGCAAGACCTCACTGAGACATTGAGTTTAACCTTGAGGTCCCAGTTTCTCTTTCCAGGACTTCCCTTTGGCACCAGATATTCCAAATAGGCCTCACCATTGGTCCCCTCCATTGGTGGGGTAACAGTTGGGTCCCATCCCCTTAGCATTAGCAAGGGGGAGGAATAGTTAACAGTTGAAAACCACATGAGGTAGAGCTTGCTCTGTCTGTCTAGAGGAGCTTGCACCAAATCTTGGTGTGTATTTCTATCTTTCCCATTTCTCAGCAAGTTCTGTTCTTTCTCCCATTTCCCAATAAATTCTTTTTACTGACCTAATTAAACTGATGTGTTCTTAAATTAATTTATGCAATATAGCCAAGAACTTAGAGGAATACAACACTTCCCCGTCTTCAATAGCAGAAGCTCCTTGACGGCCTCTCTCCCACCCTCAACAATGCAGGGTGGAGGCAGCTTATGCTCCCATTGTGAGTCCCTGATCCTGTTCTAGAGGGAGAAGAGTGACTCCTGTGAGCATACTGAGGTGCATATATGTCAGTGCCAATCTATCAGGTAGAAGTCTGGGACACTGAGCTGGGGAACATCTCTGGCTCGCCCTCCCAGTTTGTCCTGAGACCATAGAAGCAGCTTGCAGACAGCTGGGACAGTGTGAGAAACAATGAAGTTGAAGTGGCCTGGGGAAAGAACTAAGTGCATTGAGTCCTTCATGAGAGTACCCAGAAGGGGGTGAAAGTCTATTTCAAATAGAGTAGAGGGGGTTTCACTCAAACTCCTGGAAACTAAATGGCAGATTTCCTAAGGCCTGTAGCAAGCACAAGTCCAGGGGGAAAAGTAGAGTTTGCCGCTCCATGCAGGCTCAGATAAGATAAAGAGGACCCTGCACTTTACATTTGCCTTGGGCTGATCTTGATAGCTCTGAAGAAGACCACCAGCCAAACCAGATCCAGTTTGCAAACACTGTGAAAGGTGAGTTTTGCTTTGATTTCATTGTTTTTTATTGGCTTCTGGCATTCAAGAAAATCTCTGTTTTATCACTAGCTGGATATACCCATAAGGAACAGAAAGCACAGGGACTAAATCCCATAGTTAACACTTAAAAATATTAAAATGTACAGTGTGCAGCAAAAGATTACAAGACAAAACAAAGAAACAAGAAATGATGGCCCATCCAAAGAAACAAGATAAAAATCCAGAAACCATGAATGAAGAGGACCAGACTTTGGATATACCAGAGAAAGACTTAAAAAAAAAAAAAAAAAAAAAATTATCCTCAATATGCTCAAGGTAAAAAGGAAAACCCAGAGAAAGAAATAAAGGATATGAGGAAAACAAAGCATGAACAATATGGGAATCTCTTTGAGATTCTCAATAGGAAACAAACAGAAATACTGGAGTTGAAAAATAAAATAATGAAATGAAAAGTTCGCTAGATGGTTTCAACAGAAGATTGGAGGTGGCAGAAGAGAGAATCAGTAATTTCTAAGACAAAATAATTGACATAATCCAAGCTGAGGAGCAAAAAAACAAAAGAATAAAAAAAAGCATGCATGAACAGACCCTAAGCGATCTGTGGGACTCCATCAAACCTGCCATTATATACATTATAGGAGACCCAGATGGAGAAGAAAGAAAGTTGCAGACAGAATATTTGAAGATCTAATGGCAGAAAATGTCACAAATTTAGCAAAAGACATGAATATGAACATTCAAGGAGCCCCCCAAAAAACCAAAAAGGATAAACTCAAAGACAACTATGCCCAGGTACAAAGTAATCAAATTATCCAATGCCAAGGACAAGCATTGTTCTCAAAGTTGCAAAAAAAAAAAAAAAAAGCAATGAGTTATGTACAAGGGAATCCCAATAAGATTAAATACTGATTTCTCATCACAAACCATGGAGATAAGAAGACAGTAGAGCAAAATATTAAATGGAAGAAAACAATTGCCAACCAAGAATTTTATTTCTGGCTAGACTTTCTTTCAAAAATGAGGGAGAAAGACATTCCCGGATAAACAAAAGCTGAGGGAGGTCATTACCACTAGACCGACCTGCTCTATGAATGATGCTAAAGGGCGTTCTTCAGACTGAAAGGAAAGGACATTAGACAGTGGACCAAAGCAGCAAGAAGAAATAAAGACCTACAAGAAAGGTAACCACATGGTATTTTAAATGTCAGTATTATTGTATTGTATATGTTAGTATGTAGCTCCACTTCTTACATCTCACAGGTGCTAAAATTCAAACTCATAAAAGTAATGATAAATCTATGGTTTTGAATGTACACTGTACAAAAATATAATTTGTAACAAGTACCAAAAAAAAGGTGGGGGGATGGGGGAGAATACAAACAGGGTATGTACATGCTATTGAAGATAAGTTGGTATCAAATCAAATATGATTTTTATAGATTTAAAAGATATCAAATTTTAACCCCACGGTAACCAAAAAAAAAAAAAAATACATGAAAAATATATTTAGAAAAAAATAAGAAGAGACTCAAAATGGTACAATACAAAAAAAATCAAATTCATATGTAAATAGGCTTTAACAGAACTGAGGGTCAAAAATGTATAAGATTTACAAAGACAAAATAGCAAAATAGCAGAATGTACTGCATTATCAGTAGTTACTTTAATGTAAATAGATCAAATTCTACAGTCAAAAGGCAGATTGGAGAATGGATAAAAATAAATTTAAAAAAACAACTATATGCTGTTTACAAGAGACTGACCTTAAATTCAAAGACAAAAGTAGCTTGAAAATAAAAAGAAAAGAAAAAATATACCATGCTGACAGTAACCAAAAGAGAGCTGGGGTAACTATACTAATAGCAGCTAAAATAGACTTTAAGTCAAAAACTGACATGAGGGACAAAGAAAGTTATTACATGCTGATAAAGGGGTCAAATTGACAAAAAGACATAACAATTATAAATATAAATGTATCTAACACAAAGCCCCAAAATATATGAAGCAAAGACTGATGATTTGAAGAGAGAAATAGTTTTATATTACTAGTAGGAGACTTCAATACACCACTTTCAATAATGGATAGAACATCTAGACAGAAGATCAGTAAAGAATAGAAGAGTTGGACAGTACTCTAAATCAGCTAGACCTAACTGATATAACACTTCACCCAACAACAGCAGAATACACATTCTTCTCTACCATACATGGATCATTCTCTAGGATAGAGATCATTATCTAGGATATTTGGTCACAAAACAAACAAGACTCAATAAATTCAAAAATATTGAAATTAGACAATGCATTCTCTCCAACCACAATGGAATGAAGCTACAAATCAATAACTGAGGAAGAATTGGAAATTTCACAAATTGTGCGGGATGTGGTGGGAGGTGTGGGAGGTGGGCAACATGGGAATCCTGGTAGGTTCCGTGTAATATTTTAGGTAATCTAAGCACCTCTTAAAATATATTTATATATATATATAAATAAAATTTTTGTAAGCAAATGCACATATATATTTATATATCATTTTACAAATATTGGTATGTAGTGTGAAAATTTTGATTTTTACCGACAATAAAAAATAAATAAATTTTTTTAAAAAAATGTACTCTTAAGCAGCCAATGGGTGAAAAAAGAAATCAAGAGAGAAATTAAGAAATATCTTGAGATGAATAAAAATGAAAACACAACATAACAAAACTTATGGGATGCAGCAAAGGCAGTGCTGAGAAGGAAATTTATAGCTCTAAATCTTTACATTAAAAGAGAAGAAAGATTTCAAATCAGAGACCTAACTTCACACCTGGAGGATCTAGAAAAAGAGGAGCAAACTAAACCCAGAGCAAGAAGGATCAAAACTCCATCCTCCCTTCTCTGCTGTGCAGTTTTTCTGTGAGTTCCCACCCACCAAGGGGGCAGGTACTCAACATCCTACTGATATGGCCCAATCAAAGCTTTAATCATTATTTAATCAAGTAAAAGTGAAACCTCTGAATCCAACATCTATTTTTGGAATTCATAAACAATATCAAACTGCTACAATCCACCCTCTGAATTCCAAAAAGACATTATAATATTAAAAAAATAAAAATAAAACCCTTTAATCAGTACAATGCTAAATACAGAATCACAGCACAATCAATTTAAAGAAATATAATTTGTCTTGAGGCAAAGTCCTGTCTGGCTGTAGACCTCTGAAACTTGCAAACCATTTGTCTGTTTTCAATATACAAATGGACAGTCAAAGGATGAACATTTTCATTACCATAAGAAGAAACTGGGAGGGAAACATGAGTCATGGGTTCTCTACAATTCAGTAAACCTGCAGGACACATACTCCATTCTATATCAAAGTCTGAGAGTGATTTTTAAGATGATAGTTTCTCCTCCCTGGGGCCTCCTGGGGACCCACCCTTTCCATAGGCTTTCCCAAAGGCCATTTTCTTCATCAAGCATGTAGGTGTCAACCAAGCTCCAGACCTCACCCTCCAAGAGCATTGGAGTGATTTCCACACCTTACCAAATCTTTGGATTAGAGTCTTAACCCCCCCTAGTACAGTGAAGTGAAGACAACATCCTTCCTAACCTTTGGCATACAGGCCCAACCCTCTCAGAGCAACAAGTTGGTGACTTGGCCTTCCATAATTCATGGAGGACAGGCCTGCCCTTCTCAGATCTATGGGGCATCGACCTCAACCTCCCTAAGCCCCAGGGAGTGTGCTCCACCCTCTCTGTAGTCTGGGGTAACAAAACACTCCCTGAACATCAGGGGGAACATCCACCCTCTTCAACTGCTGGGGCAAATTCACCCTCTCTGTACACATGGGTGGGGTTCCTCTCTTGGCCCAAAGTGATGTTTTAATTCCAGATCTCAGCTTCCATGGTTTTCCTCTTAAAGTTGTTTCTCCCTCAATCTCTCCCTTCCATGTCCCTTTTATTCCAGGCTGACAGCAATTTTGTTCGTATAGGTCTCTCAAAAAGGTTATTGGTTTAGTATGCAGAAAGCAGGGGTCCAAGCCATCAAACAGTAAGACTTTCCACAAGTCTTTCCTAGATAACTGCATTTTCTATCCTGATTTACAAGTTCCAAATTTAGGTAAGTCCTCAAATGGGGCACTTTGGTTTGGGAGCTTGATTTCCAGAGGCTTGGAATTTCTGGAATCAGTTTCTGATTTCTTTGTTCCCAACAGTTCAATCCTCATCTTATCTCTCTCTTCTAGCATTTTGCTATAAACTGCAAGAAGAAGCCAAGCCTCATTCTCCAATTTTACTTTGGAAAGTTCTTCAGCTAAATACCCAGACTCACCATTTTCAAATTGTCTTCCATAAAACATCAGGAGTCATTCTTGCTAAGTTCTCTGCAATTTTGAAACACGGATGGCCTTTCCTCCAGCTTCCAATAGTAGTTTCATCATTTACATCTCAGACCTCATAAAAAATCTCTTTAGCATCCATATTCCTATCAGCAGTCTCTTCAAAGTACTGTAGGCCTTTTCTATCAAACATCTCACAATTCCTCCAAAAAATACCCATTACCCATTTATAAAGCTGTTCCAGCATTTTGGTAATTGCAAAAGCACTACCCCACTCCTGGTACCAAATTCTGTATTAGTCAGCCAAAGCGGTGCTAATGCAAAATACCAGAAATCTGTTGGCTTCTATAAAGAGTATTTATATGGGATAGAAGCTTACAGTTACCAGGCCATGAAGCATAAGTTACTTCCCTCACCAAAGTCTGTTGCCACATGTTGGAGCTAGATGGCTGCCAATGTCTGCAAGAGTTCAGGCTTCCTGGGTTCCTCTCTTCCCGGGGATCGTTTCTCTTCAGGCTAAGCTGCTCTGCTCTCTCCACAAGGCCAGATGTAGACTATCAGGCAAACAACACATCTCTCTTCCCAGGGCCTCTGCCTGTGTTTAATAGGGACTTCTCACTTTCCTCGTGTATCTGTTTCTCTGTGTGTTTATTTCCTGGGCTCCAGGATCAAAACTCCAACCTCCCTTCTCTGCTGTGCAGTTTTTCTGTGAGTCCCTACTGATGTGGCCAAATCAAAGCCTTAATCGTTATTTAATCAAGTAAAAGTGAAACCTCTGAATTCAGTATCTATTTTTGGAATTCATAATCAATATCAAACTGCTACCACTTGCTTCCTGAAGACTGGCATTCTAGGGCTGGGTGCCAGTGGTCTTTGGTCCTTGGCTCCTCTGTCTCATGGCAATGCATATGGTGGCCTCTTCTGGCCTCTCCCTTCTCTTCTGAGCTCCATTGACCTTCAGCTTCTTGTTTCCCAGGATTTTCTCTCTGTGTGTATCTGAGTTTTATTCTGCTTATAAAGGACTCCAGTAATAGGATTAAAACCCATCCAGGGCCACACACTAACTGAAGTAACTCCATCAAAAGGTTATACTTACAATAAGTCCATACCCACAGAAATGGATTAAGTGTAAAAACATGTTTTTCTGGAGTATATACAGCTCCAAACCACCACAGTGGCCAAATTATCTTTGACAAGGGTGCCAAGTCCACACAATTGGGAATAAATAGTCTTTTCAACAAATGATGTGGGAAAACTAGATGAAGAATGCAAAAGAATGACATTGGACCCCTACCTCACACCTTACACAAAAATCAACTAAAAATGGATCAAAGACCTAAATATAACAACTAAAACTATGAAATTCCTAGAACAAAATGTAGGAAAGCATCTTCAGGATTTTGTGTTAGGCAATGGTTTCTTAGACTTACACCAAATGCACAAGCAACAAAAGAAAAAAATAGACAAATGTGCATCAAATGACTTTATCATGAATATAAATAGACAGCCAATAGATCACAATATTTGGAAATCACCTTGTATGATAAGGGTTTAACATCCAGAATATATAAAGAACTCCTACAACTCAGCAACAAAAAGACAAAAAACCTAATTTTAAAATGGGCCAAAGACTTGAATAGACTTCCCTGCTGAAAATCTTCCAGTGGTTCCCAGGCTCTAAGGATCAAGTGTAAACTCCACAAAGTACAGGAAGTGCTTTGTGGCTGGCCTCTGCACTCCTCTTGCTCAATCTTGTCAATCTCAACATTTGCCATTGCTCCCATAATAGAAACAAAAAATTGCTAAGCTCCACCCTTCCTCCTCATTCAGCTAATTGCTACTTTCCTGGTCATTTCTTTTTTTTTTTTAAGATTTATTTATTTATTTATTTATTCCCACCCCCACCCCATCCCATCCCCATTGTTTTGCTCTCAGTCTGCTCTCTGTGTGTTCTTCTGTGTCTGCTTGTCTACTCTTTAGGCGGCACTGGGAACTGATCCTGGGACCTTCTGGAGTAGAGAGAGGTGCTCAGTCTCTTGCACCACCTCAGCTCCCTGGTCTGCTGTGTCTCTTATTGCCTCTCTTCTCTGTCTCTTTTTGTTGCATCATCTTGCTGCACCAGCTTTCTGAATGGGTCAGCTCACTGCTTGGGCCAGCTTGCTTTTCACCAGGAGGCCCTGGGAATCAAACCCTGGGCCTCCTATATGGTAGACGGGAGCCCAACTGCTTTAGCCATATCCACTTCCCTCGTTTCTTGTTTATTATCAGTGCCTCTTCTTCCTTATTTGAATATCAGGGGAAATTTTCTCTCCACCATGATGTGTCAGTTTGTGGATCTGCCAATGAAAGGCTCTTCCCAACTCCGGACTAGGGGAAGTGTGTGGCTAAGGCTGGGTCATTGGATCCTCATCTCAGGATTTGGGAATGTGAGGGAAGTGACATAAGGAAGGCAAAGAAAGTCCAGAGCTCATTCACCTGGTTCTGAAGCTCTAACAGATAATGGTCAGTATCTGTTACTAATTTGCTGATTCGTGCCTTGCCTGTGCCTGTCTTCGTGAGATTCTTTCCAATATAGTTCCTTTCTGCTGGAGTGGCCCAGAGTTGGATTCTGTGCTTGTAACCAAAACCCCACTCACCGGACTGCTCACCTTCCCTGCTGCAGCTCCCAGGAGCTTCCCAGCCTGGCTGGGAGCCTTCTCCCCTCTGCTACCAAAGGCCTTAGGCCTGCTTTTATCCAAGCATTTACATGGCTCCGATTTGATTGTGGGTCTTCTCTGCAGGTGCTGAATGTCTTTTAAGCCACCCTGTCTCACCACCGGTACGTGGTAAATGTTCACTGAGTTCCTTCGTTAAAAAATAGAGAATCAGGAAAGCATAGCTTCACAGGAATCAAGGAAATAGACATTACTTTTTTGAGGATCAAATAAAATTTTTCTCACCATTTTTAATGAGAATCTTTAAAAGTGGCTAAATTCTCAGTCTTAAACAACATAAACTGAACAAAACCAGCCCTTTCCTGATGATGCCAAACATCCTCAGTGACTCTGAGCTGCCTGCAAGGACCCTGGGGAGACTTTTGAAGTGTCTTCTGCACCAAATGTCCCAAGAGCTGGTTTTCAGTTGGTGGCTCCTGTAGCCTCTTTACTGTTTCCACTGTTTGCCCTATTTCTCAATGTTTCTTTGATACATCAGTTAACAAATACTTATCGAAAGCCTGCTGTGTGCCCAGCTCTGGTCTAGGTATTTAGAAATAGTATGTATCCCTGAAGTCATTTTTCTTGTAGCCCCAAAACCATATATTTTCAACTGTCTGAAGGTCTTCAATGATCATACCGTGAAGACATGAAATTATCAAAAAGTTCTTCCTCCACAATTCATTTTAGCTTGTTTCAATTAAACAAGCATATTTACAGTCACACGTATATATAGATCACACTGCTGAACACCAAGTAGCTGAAGAGAGTGTGCAAATAGTTGCAATAAACAATAAATTGGTAAAAACATAATTTGATGGGAAGCCAAGGTGTTGAACAGTCATGGGGGTATATCCAAGCAGGAAATCAAGGGCACCTTCCACTGTCACCCCATTTCCTTCCCCTTGCTGTACTCCAGTCCTGGACATAACAAGTAATTCCTTGTGTCTTCATATTCATAGACACACACCCATCCCCTCAGCCACCTATTTTCAAGAAGTGGTGGTGCTAAATTATGCTGGGAAATGAAATGTGAAAATATCTCTTGAACATGGAGCGTGCTGTGAAGAATAGAGAGCAAAGGAGGTGCAAGACTTTCTACCTGCCCATGATTTAGGAGTGGCTGGACCTTGCTGGTGGTTGACGGCTTGTTGCTGCCTAACTAGGGGCACACATCTAAGGACAGCTGTTAAACACCTTTTTTCCTAAATGTTTACCCAGGGCCTTGGCTTGTCTGCAGCAGTGTGGTCCATATATTTTGCCCCCAAGACCGCCCCTACTGCCCTAATTCCATCATGGTTTTGGGGATCCTGCCACTTACTTTGTGTGGCAAAAAGAAAGGTGAGAAGGAGTTGGAAGACAAAAGTATGACAGTGTCAGGCAGGAAAACCCTACTTCTTCTTGGACTCTCTAATCCTCAACACTCATTTCAAATCAGTTCTGAGAACTGGAGGCTTCTATCCGTGTTGAATTTCATTGGGAAAATGGCAGGGTGGGACATGATACTAAAAAGTTTCAGTCAAATCCAGGTCGTCTATGGAGCCCCTATAAGGGACCAATGAGTGTCTCAGTTCCTTGCTTACACACTCACCAGCATTTATTGAGCACCTACTGTGACCCAGGTTGTGTCCCTGTCCAATGGATACAGAGATTAATGATCAAGAGTCACTGCCCCAGGGAGCCTAAATTTCATGCCCCTCCCCCCGTTTCTAAAAAATCTTCCTAATAATTAGAAACCTTATCCAAACATCAGAACTTCGATCATTCTTTTATCCTTTCAGAAACCAGCTAAAGAAAAAGCTATAGATCATCAACTGGAGACTGAATTTTGACAGCCCCTAGCCTTCACTGGACCACTCAGAGGCACAAAGGATATTTAAGTGCTGAAGAAACAGAGGACATTTTTAGATAAATTTAGAGACTGCTGTCAAACAAATCTGTTTTCTCCCTGAATTTCTGGCATACATTTTAGGTTCTTAAAAGCCAGGATAAATCCCTAATATTGCAGATTTTTTGAAAAAAGACATGCATGAATTTGCAGAGTTAAAAAACCTATTTTAATATTAGTCAAAACAGAGAAATAGGCAGGAATTGCAGGCTTCCTTTTGGAGAAGTAAATGTAGTTCAAAACTTTCTATTGCCCAGAAGGCTGCATGCAACTGTGAGGGTGTATTCACACTTCGGCCACCAGGTGGCAGCAGAAGGACTCCTGTGACCACCTTTTAGCTGAAAAGGTCTACTTCCCTTTTGGAAGAATGGGGGAAAGAGCGTGGGACCCCTCCTGACCTGAATTCTGGTCAGGTGAGTGCAGTGCTTTTCCTCTTGGCATCAATTATGTCAAACCACCATAGTATCTATTAATCTAAAAAATAAGACCCCCACAGGGAAGCAAATGTGGCTCAAGCAATTGGGCTCCTGTCTACCATATAGGAGGTCCAGGGTTCGATTCCCGGGGCCTCCTTGTGAAAAGCAAGCTGGCCCACGTGGAGTGCTGGCCTGCACAGGAGTGCTGGCCCACGCGGAGAGCTGGCACAGCAAGATAACACAACAAAAAGAGACACAGAGAAGAGACAATAAGAGATGCAGCAGACCAGGGAGCTGAGGTGGCGCAAGAGATTGAGCACGTCTCTCCACATCAGAAGGTCCCAGGATTGGTTCCCGGTGTCACCTAAAGAGAAGACAAGCAGACACAGAACAACACACAGAGATCACGAAACAACGGGGGGGGGGGAGTGGAAATAAATAAATAAATATTTTTAAAATAATAATAATAAGACCCCACAGGCTAGAACTGATTTTAATACTTCATTATCAATTGAGTGTGTGAGGAGACACTAAATGTTGGAGAGGATGTGGAGGAATAGGAACCCTCATCCACTGCTGGTGGGACTGCGGTATGGTCCAGCCACTGTGGAGGACAGTTTGGCGGTTCCTCAGAAAACTAGCAATAGATCTTCCGTATGATCCAGCAATTCCACTGCTGGGTATATACCCAGAAGAACTGAAAACAAAAATACAAACAGATATATGCACACCAATGTTCATAGCGGCATTGTTCACCATTGCCAAAAGTTGGAATCAGCCCCGGTGCCCAT